>CAMZMU010000062.1:15738034-15816472 GCA_947311845.1 Poa pratensis
CTGAGCAACAAGCATGGCATCTAAGATGTAACACAAAAATCATTGCAGAGTAGAGAATAAATAATTTACCAAGTAGAGAAAGTAATCTTTTTAAACAGGTGCGCAAGATTTCCTTTCTTCATGCCATGTTTCCCAGAAACTTCTTGACATTTCTGAAGAATATCCTCGGTGCTAATGTTTATCCTTTCTAAATGTGCCTGCAAGAAATACATAAATACATACGTTGATATGTATCATATACATGTAACGAAAAACGCTACCCATGTGAAAAGAAAGCTAGAAAACATCACAATACCTTTTGAAGGTGAATATGACCAACAAATGCTGGTGTGGCTTCTGAAGTTCCATCTAAACTTGTTTGTTTCTGATACCTGAAAATGTCATATTTCATGTCAAAAAGGGCAAACGATAACAAATACTAAAAACAATGCATGAAAGTAACTCTAGAATTGACTGCAAAAATATACATACTCAATGCAGATATCAGTGGCACAATCCTCTAGAGTGACTCTCTTTAGACAGCCCTGTACGGCAATAGCAGCCTTTTCTTTGCAGAACTTCTTGGGACAAGAGCAGTCATTCAGAAACAGGATAACTTTTCGATCTTTTGTATCGTTTTTATAGCTAACTTTTGTCTGTAGTATTTCCTGTTAGGTTAAGAACATGTTAAACAGTAGTTACGACATAACTTGACTTACCAATGCATATACAATAATTTACAACGTTATTACCTTCATCAACTCCCATGAAGTATTATTACTCTGAGAAGCATCCAAGACAGCCTTATAGGCAGGGTCGGAGATAGCAGTGGCAGCTAAGACACCCACCGGTTCTCCAGGAGGTATAGCACTTGGAAAGTCTGTGGCATCATCTTCTTTGTACTTAAGTTGAATGATTGAATTGCTGCAGATGTTTCTCACAGTTCCATCATAGCATACAACTACGTCTCGCAAGATGGCCATTAGATTCTTGAACAGAGTTCCTGGTTCTGTCAAGCCTCTTGAGGAACGGACAATAGTCTCTCTTGCAGATATAGCATGTACTAGCTCTTCGTAAGGATTGAGACCATGGAAATATGAACTTTGCACAAGGCCATAAGCCTCTGGAGGATGCTGAACTTCATCTCCAATTGGTGGGGTCTATTCACAAAATTTGAGAAACAATCCTCCACTAGTCGGCTTGAGTAGAACTTTCCCTCACGGTAGAGCTGCAGACCAACAAAACCAAGTTGTTGAACTACTTTTGATACCGAGGGATCACTCTTTGGGTCAATAAGAAGACCAAGATGAGAGGATTTCACAACAAAGTCTGAAATTTGCTGTTTGACGTCCTTTAAATTGTTGTCAACCTGCATTTCCACAGACTGGCCTTTCGAGCACCTCGACTGCTCCAGTACAGCAGACTGTTTTTTTTGTTTTCCTGCGCTTCTTCCAACAGAATCTTGGGCACACTAAAATCTTGCAGACTTACACTAAAACCATCCAGAAGTAAAAACTCCATCAACAGGGGCTGCAGTGCATTCAAGAATTGGAGCGCATCTCCTGGACCCTTCACACCAAGAACGGAAGACACTAGATCCGAGAATGAGGCCTGAACGGATTCTTTGGCAAGATCAAGTTTTACAACAGTGCTGTCCTTGACTAGGAATCTGTCCCCTTCACAAGTTAATTCTGCTGGCAACGCACTTTGCAACACCTGTGAGATTGTCCAGTATGGCTTTGACTTCACCACAGCAGGGGCAGGAAGAGAAAGCGACAGAAGCATGGCCAGCTGGTTAGCTGATTCTTTGCTTAACATGGTTCTTGAAGACATGTGTTTCAGAGCTAGCAAACTGTCTTTAGATAGCTGGAGGTTTACTTTCCCGTTGTGTGAATTTGTCAGTTGCTTCTCCACGCTGAAAAGCTCCAAGGCTTCTGCCTTTGCAGCAAGTGACTGAGGGTAATAAATATGCACACAATCACCGTCAAAATCTGCTGACAAAGGAGCGCATATAATGGGATTGATTTTGATTGTATGATCATCGTGGATGAATACTTTAAATGCCTGGAGAGAATGCTTGTGAGTACTAGGTGGCCTGTTCAGGAAAACAACATCTCCATTAATGATTCTTCTACTGATCGTTTGACCCACTTTAAGTGTGGTATATCCTTTCGATCCTACAGTGATTGCGTATGTTGTTTGACCATCTCTATAGGTCAAACAGTCTCCCTTGTCAACAACCTCTTGCAATTTGTTAATGTTGATGTCTGTAACCTGTTCTTCGAAAGTTATTCTTTTTGCCACTTCAGACGGCAGTCCAACTACATCTACTCCAATGTAGGGATCTCCCGTAAGTACACTGCGTGATGAAAATCCTGACCCTTTGCTGATGAACAATGTCTTCATCTTATCTAGCCATTGTTTTGTTGATAAATGAGATGAATCAGTGCTAATTGCAAATCTCTTTGCATCTTGAGGACCCTTCAAAACAAAAGTCAAGTTAGCATGGAACACGTTTTGGAAGTTTTTAATGCTCAGATGAAGATATACACAATCATATTGTCTACACTGCTAACTTATTCTGTCAACAGGCATCATGATGTTCAATGGAACCAATCGTAATCCTGACATGATTAATTAGGTTATTTACTTCAAAATCGTGACACATACCTTTGTAGTACCCCTGAGCTGTATATATTGGCCAATAGGAAGTTGTAGATCACTTGATTCAACGTCATGTGATTCAAAGTTTGGGGAACCAGCTCTTGATTTTTTTATCTGCTCTATCTTTTGAAGTATCTTTTTTAACAAAGATATAGAGATGTCCTGAAACAAGAAGCAAATAAATATGGGATGTTATTTATCGGTATTAACCTGCCAGTACAATATGAAGATTCAGTCAGTGCACAGAAGAAAACTCACGTAGGACATGATGCTCTGCCCATCTGTGAACTCTGGAATATAGAGGCAGTTAGGGGGTACTGGAAGATATTTCATCACATATCCAGACTGAGAAATGTATCCCCGTGCAGCTAGTTTTTTTCTCGTGTCATCCGGAATCTTCTTTAGTATATTCAGAGCCTGGCAAATAATACAGGAATGAGATAGTAGATTGAAAAGTCTGTGAATTGGTAAAATAATCAAGGATTACTGTAAGCTCTTGGGCCTTGGGTACTGTGATCCTTGCTAGTCATTACCATGTTTTAGGTGTAACGAATGCAGAACACCCATGAGACTAACATTCCAGAATATACCACCCTAAAAGCTGTAAGTGTAGAAATGACATTTTTGAGAGATGACGTATTAATGTATTATTAATTTTCCATCAAATAAATACATATTTCTTCTTGTTTCATCAACTAACATTAACATGCTCGTTTGAAGGATTGACCTTAACAGGGGATGAACAAATTTCGCAACACAATAAGCCCTCATGTTTTTTTTTTTTTTTTTGAAACTTAATAAGCCCTCGTGTTTGTTGCAAGGAGTTGTGTCAACTAACTAATTTGAACTAGATCATTTCTGCATGTCTTAATTGGGTTATGTGTTTCAAAAGTAAGCAAGCCAGACAGAGCCAGAGAGAAAAAGGTTATTCATGTGGGAAAGGTGTAAATGGAAAAAGAAAATCCGAGGCGCGTGCTCCAGCTAGTCTTATCCCCTGAAGCTTCCCAAACATCGTCTGCTGCGATCTGCAAACTGTTGGTGATTTGCATTTTTGTATTCAAAAGGTATGGGGAAATTCCGTACTACTTGAGATAAGAGTACCCGATACCCTCAAAATACCATGGCGGCATGGGGTTAAGCTCCAGAGAAACAAATTAAGGAACGAAGCAGCAAGTATATACTTCACATATAGTCAATACTGCTTGCCTCTTTTGAACACACCACGATTTTGGTACAGAAAGTTCATGTGCATGATTGTACCATGTTGTACTGCATGATAAATTTCTTTGAATTTTTCTTTACGTTTCTAACAAGATGAAAGTCTGCCCATAGATAAACCCATGCTTACTGGATCTTTTGCATCAAAGGAAGTTATAATAGCATCTTGAAAATAGAAAAAAGATGAGATTATTACCTCTTCTGGAAGCAATGCCTACAGTGGGAGGCTCCACCATAGTGAAATCCATATTTGTCAAGGAAGTTCCAAGAGTTCACGGACATATGTTTCTTAGGGGGTGCTTTCAGCTCTATACGAAATGCACCATCTGCCGTCTTGATTTCCTTCACATTTAGTGCCGGGACATCCTAAACGAAGATGAGAAACATCAGTTGACACATATCCAGATAACACGTGCTGGCACAAAACTAGCAGCAACAAAGACTGTAAAGTAGGAAGGCATCCACTGATTAACATATATAATGTTACTGATGATCGTCTCTGATGCCAAATTTGAATCAAGTACACTTATGGTATCCTATTTCTCTAGAGTCTAGAATAAGAACTTCACAATCGATGAGCAACTATGTGTCTTATTTCATGACTTCAATTCGACACAAAAACGAACCTACAATCATACTCGAGATTACCAAGTCAACACCACTATACAAGCAATTTGCTCTCTCCAAACGAACTATTGGTTAAGTTGAATACCAGTAAGCTATATTATTTGGACTATAAGGACAGAGGTCAATGTCAAAAGGTGTAAAAGGAATATGTTAGGATTGAGAAATACCCGACAGGTGTGGCATGCCGTCACCGAGGCATTTTCCCTCCCATTGCTCTGTTTGACCTGAGACATAAAATGTCTCGATTTAGATCAAAACAGCGAAATCTGTGTAGAAGACCGACAGATTAAGATTAAGCTATTTTAGCATACACATACCTTTCCTTTCTTGATACGAAGGCACTTCAAACATACCAAGCTCAGTAGCTGCCTAAGTTCACTGACATGACTTGGATGATAGACAGGTACAGGCAGCTCAATGTACCCAAAATGCCCTGAAAGGTTGTATCGATTTTATTAGTAATAAGAGAAAGGGGAACCTGGCCACTAAAGGATAACATTTGGGGCGACAAGAAAATCTAATCAGTAGCTGTTGTTTAAGAACCTTCGCATTTTCCACTTTCCGAGGCGCCACATGACTCACACTTGCCGCATTCTAGTGGTAAACCAAGGAAAGGATTCGAAAGCTGACTAGGATGAGTAACAGGACAGTCATTTATAGAATATGTACACTGCAGGACATGAGAGGTTGCAGATTAGTAACGTTCACAAAGAACAAATACAGTGGGAAAAAATCAAAAAAACTGTGCAGAGTATAATGTTTAAGTTGATTATATGAAACAAAAAGATGAAAGGTTTAAATTCATCTGGATGGAGGCATATAACATAAGTACTTCAGTCCACGAAATCTAATGGAGTAAGTGACAATGCCCCAGTACCAATCATCTCCAAAAGGAAAAAGGGGAAATGTAAAAATTCAATATTATCCATGACACATAGCCTGCAGGAAGCTCTCATGGCATTCATCTAGCAAATCCAAAGAATTTATTGCGACGGTTGGTCCTAAGATAATTTTGCAGGCTGATCTCAAATACAAATGAAACAGAAATAAGAATGATTCCCGGGTAGACGCAGAAGCAGCTCTCTCGACTGTGCTCCCCTGAACTATGAAGCCACACGCTCAAGCAAGAAAAAAGACGTACTATCTCATCCTCGGTGGATAGGCTGAGCTTTATCTTCTTGATGGCGCCTTCAGCAACCAGCACCGCAGATTGGTCCTCCTCCTCCATCGCTCTGCAACAGACAGGAGAAAGCAGTGTCACAGGCTACCAAAAGAAGATGTTTTTCCATACCAAAAGAGCGCCCAAACTCAAACTCCAAAGCACCCTACAAAATAACTGATCAATCCCTCAAGACTATTATGAATCCACATTGCCCCGACATTGACCAAGGAAAAAAGAACAGTTTTTTCGTACCAAAAGAACATGTTTTTCCTTACCAAAACGCCCAAAGAAACAACTGATCAATCCTCACAAGAAGATTTTTTCCTACTCACATAAACACCACGCTAAGTACAGCCCCAAGCTTCAATCAACCCACACCCCCAAACCCCGAAAACCCCAAACAACAGCACCGTCCAACATTAAATCCGGCGAAAACGAAACCGAAAGCACCCAAAACCAAGCCGACTAATCGATCCCCCACGGACCATCCACGAATCCTGATGCCCAGCACAAAAAAAAGAAATATTTTGTCCCTGCCAAGAAGGCAAGAACCATCCAAAACTCACATAAACAAAACAAAACAAAAAATCCATACAAAAACCCGCCCCAAAAGAAACCAAAAACCCCATTTCCCAGCGGCGAGCGGGCCCACCGCCCCGGCCCCCGGTCGCCGGAATCCACCCGGCATTGCGGGTACGGGATCGACCTCCGCAGGATACCAAAAGCCCGGACGGGCGCTTACCAGCCGTAGAACCTCGCCGCCGCCGCCACTGCCGCCGTCGCGCCCCCGGTCTCCGCCCAAAACCCTAGCCCCAGAGGAGGAGGAGGCGGAGAGAGGGAGGGTTTAGTTCTCCCTTTTGAGTGCGTCCCCTCGGAGAGACCGAGGGCGGTAGTGGAGGTGCGTTTGGTGTGTCTCTGTGGGGATGTGGCGCTTGTTCTTCCGGCAAGAAATGGAAAGAGGAGGAGGGGGAGGGGAGCAGGTGAGGTTACCGCCCGCGCCGTGCCGGCGGCGGCGGCACGGTGCGAGCGCGCGACCTTCTCGTGGCCGGTGGGGGCGGAGGAGAGGGGTGCCGCCTGTCGGTGGGTGAGTCAGGCTGGGCGGGATCTCGGAGTTGGAGGACGGTCCAGCTTGGCTTGGATTGACCGGCCAGGGCATTGATTCTCGCTTTTGCTCGGGGCGCAGCGAAAGGAAACGTTGGTGGAAGTGCGTGTCACAACGGACACGTATGTGCCGATTATGCGTGACGGGGTGTCACAACATTTTTCGTTTGCGAATCGTGGTATTCATGTTGAAGATTTTTTTTCTTGAGTCTCTCAAAATCAATGGTGATGGCCGTCTCATGTAAATCTACCCTTAGTGCTCGCTTGGTTCACAGTATACGGAGGTAAAGTTTCACGGACTGGTTAGGTATCGCTCAAATTTCGGAGGATCGTGTTGAAAGCTCAGGAAATCCACCTGACATTCCAATCGAGGCCTTTTTTGTGCCCCGTGGGAATCGTTGATATGGATCTATCCAGCCGTCCGAAGTCTCGGCCAAGACAAAAGTGCCCACGAAAAAAAATGTAAGATACGAAATGAAGCACATGCAAAAAAAAACATAGAGTAGAGAAGATATTGTGGAAAAAAGCCTATCCCTGGAGAAGCCGAAGGGGCGGGAGAGAGTTTAGGTCATGTGACTAAGAGAAGCTGAGGAGGCGGCTTTACTTTGGGAAGAGTATCAATGGAGGTTGTGTGTGTGTAGGCGCTCTCTTGTGGGTGCAGGTGGGACAAGGAAGGGGTGGGGCGGCACTACTACCCAGTTCACGTGGGGAGCTCCTTGGTTGATGCAGTGGTGAGGAACGGGATGCTGTTAGCCCGTGTTTGGCAGATTGCCAGTTTGCAGGTTGAAGGAAGACTTGGTGGCTCGAAGAAGGCAACAAGAAGGCCGACGACCAGAACAAGGCAGCCAATAATCCGGCAAACAGAACAAGGCGGAAGCTGGATTCGGGAGTTCAAAGTTGCCTGAAGACCTAGCAAGCTAAGTCAAAGGAAAGCAATAAAGGTGGCAAAAAGAAAGCCAACTTTGTCAAAGCAAGGTGGCAAAGCCAACGTTGTCAAGACTAGGCGGCCGAAAAGCAGTCAACGTTGTCAAGGCAAGGGGCAGCAGCCAACTTTGTCAATACAAGCGGCAAGTCAACTTTCACCGATCAAGGCAGAAAAATAGAGACGACTTTCAAGGTCAAGATCAAGGTGGAAAAAAGAAGACAATTTTTCAAGATCAAAGGTGGAAAATGGAAGGCAACTTTCTAAAAGGAGTCGGACGGATGCTGAAGTCCGGATCTAATACGAAGCCGATCAAGATATCTCATCTCGAAGGAAGAAAGCAAGTTGAAGCCGACACGGAAGGGCAAAAGATAACTTTCCAGCAAGTTTGAAGCCAACATTGTCGGCAAAAAGTTGCCTATTTAGAGATGGATTCGACTTAGACTATGATTTGTAAGCCTTGTAGGAGTCCAATACTTGTACGGGAAGTCCAGCCGCCTCATTATATATGTGAGAGGTGATGGCCGATTAAAATTAAGCAAACAATCGACAACCTATCAATACAACCTATTTTTCCATCAAACCCTTGTTCATGCTTCCATTGTTCGGCGACTTCGCGTAGATTTCACCGGATATCGAAAACCGAGTTAAGAGCGGCCAAGTCGGCTAGTTCAGCCAATCGTCGCGGCTTCTCTGGGGGCTTGTCCCAAGGGGCTGGGGCGTCTGGTCTAAAAAGCGCCTGCTTGCTGTCTTGTGTATCGCGCTGGAAGCAGGCCTCCCGCGGGGCGAGTTGCGGAGTATCTCCCCGGCACGCGGGTACACGAGGACGTGTTCGTGTGACGTGTTTCGAGCGCAATACACTTTTTGGCGACTCTGCTGGGGAAATTCGATCTAACAAATTGGACGGCAATGACCAATTCTAAGACCGACGCTGCCAGCATCAGCACCGACAACATCATCAAGCCAACTCTCGAGAACTTGTCGGATGAACAACGCCAAGGTCTGGAGGCGTGGAAGAAGAAAAGAAGCGAGGAGTTCGAGGCGCTGCGAATCAAGCGGGATCAAGAAGATGAAGACCTGTACCTATCCAGCTTCAAGGTGGATCGGCAAGGTGTAATCTCGCCGATCAAGGAGCCGGAGTTTGTACCGCTGGACGTCAACGTTGACAAGCCCGCTATAAGTAGTAGCCTTTTTTCCATTGAACAGATAGCCGAAATTCAATTTCATGTTTCGCAAGGCACTGCCAATGTTTACGATCTTATGCTAGAACATGAAAAGGCTAAGAAAAACACGCTCCATGATAAGCCATCGGACAAACAGCCGATGGGTTAAAACAGGGAAAACCAACCTGTGCCTACACTGCCATGTCCAACTCCTATCCAGAGTGTGCCTAACTCGGCAAGCCAGCCGAGTCAAACAAGGCGGACTTTTGGGTCATGAGTCAATGCCGAATCAAAATTCGGCTACTTGGGTGCAAGCTGGCCCTGCTGCCAATCCTTCTCTCATGCCGGCTCAATCGTCTGTTATGGACGATTCCTTAGCCGAATTCAGGAGAAGGCTGGACCAAATAGCGTTTGATAAACTCGGGGTGATGCCAAAACATAGAACTTACACTAAGCCTTACCCCGATTACTTTGATCTGCAACCTTATCCACCTGGTTATAGAGTCCCTGAATTTGCCAAATTTAATGGGGTGGATAGTAAATAAACATGGGAACATATTAGTCAATATTTGGCTCAATTAGGCGAAGCTAATCATTATCATATTAAAGTTCGTCTGTTCTCGTTGTCTTTAACCGGCATTGTTTTTTCTTGGTTTTTCGGCTTTAGCTCAGAATTCTATACATACTTGGTTTCATTTAGAGCAAAAGTTTCATGAACACTTTTTGCCGAAGAAATAGAACTCAAGTTGTCCCACCTTACATCGGTTAGGCAAAAACATGACGAATCGGTATCCGATTACATCAAGAGATTTAGAAACACTAGAAACCGATATTATAGTTTGGTGATAACTGAGAGAGACATGGCTGACTTGGTTTTTAATGGGCTAAGGTCCTACCTGAAAGAAAGGTTAGAAGGCCATGAATTCTTGTCTGTTGGCCAAGTCCAAGAGAGGGCTCTGGCTCAAGAGAGTCGGGTCAATGAGTTAAAAGACTCGCATCGGATGAGCAGGAGCCGGCTTAATATTGTCGAAAATGATGTCGACTCCAGTGATGAAGCCGATGTTTATACTGCAGAGTTTGTTTGGCCCAGCAAGGCCAAACCTTACATGTGTGATGATTTGAAGCCGATTCGTAAGAATCGGGATGATGAAATAAAATGCAGCTTTGACGTAGGCAAATGTGACAAAATATTTGATGCCTTGTTGAAGGATAAAGTAATAAGAGTCAATCATGTTATACCATCGCCTGATGAATTAAGGCGGCGGGCTTATTGTAAATATCATAACTCTTTCTCGCATGCTATTAGTGATTGCAATGTCTTCCGTCGACAGATCCAATCGGCCCTCAATGATGGACGATTGAGCTTTGCTGGCATGGCAATTGATACACAGCCGTTCCCAATGAACGTGCTAGACTTGGAGGGAAAGAAAGTTCTACTTCGGCCAGAGGCAGCCGAAGCCGCTAATAAATCTAATATTGTTGTTGGTGAACCCAGGAAAGTAGCCGGCAACAAGGCGACAGGAAGACAAGTTTCAGTGAGCCGGCAACCCGATGGAGGCGAAGTCATCAAGATTACCATCAATAATCCTGCACTCGGGGGGCAAGGGTCAGAAAAGTTGCCACCTAGGTTTATCAAGCCCAAAAGCCCAGAAGTTGGCAGATGGAAGACAAACAAGGTTGAATATAGACCAAGGAAGACAAAACCAACTTTTGACATGCTGCTAAACAAGTACGTGCGCCAGGCCGGGTCAAGGTCACGCCAGTGGCAGTATGGGAAACGACCAAGGTCACCATCTGCGGAAGAAAGTAGCCGGCATCAGAGGCCGGCTGACGAGGTCAAACGCAGGGCAATCCGTCCATCTGTACAAAGCCGGCTTGTGTATCCCGGAGACACGTCATATTGGCGGATCAAGGAACAAGGTTCTAAAAAAGCTGATCCAGAAGGTGGATTGGTTGCAGACAACTTGTTGATCGTTGGAACTCATGTGATAAAGATGAAAGACCCGGTTGTGGAGCGGCAACGAGCGAGCCGATACTTGTTATCGGTTCGAAGGCAGCAACCAATGATCATGAAGCCAGCTCTAGTCAAACAACAGCAGTGCAAACCCGGGATCCAAAATATACTCAACCAAAGTGGTGTCCGCCGGGTATAACGAAGACACAAAAGCGGAAAACTGCAAAGGGCAAGGAACCGGGAGAAGGCAGAAGAAGGATGCGGTGACCCTAGCACACCACTGCATGTTGTAGTGCACAAGTCGTTGATATAATACTTACAGAAGGACCTATCCGTAAATATTACATTCCTCAGAGTAGTACAACAGAAACATAGCTGGTCCAAGGTAACACTATAGGATTACAACTCTATTCAATACAAAATCTTGAGAACCTCTTTTACATGGAAGAAGTCTCTTGCAAATGAAACACCAAAAAGATCCAAGTCGTATCACTAAGCTGGATATCAGCTCTATCTCTAATTCCTATTCCACTACTGCTGTTGTCACAGCCCTACTCTAATCCCCCTGGAATATCTTTATCCAGGGTGTACTCCTTCCAAAATGATGTTGTCTCCTCCATCGGCAGTGTTGTCGTCATGTACACCTGGGTAAGGTTGTCGTCATCCTTCTTATGGTGAAGTAGCAGCTGACTCCTTCAAGATCCACCAGGTGGGTTTGGACTCCTTGTTGAAGACCTTCTCGCGTCGTCATGGATAGCTATCATCTCCTTGAATGGCTCCAAAAGTCTAAGCAGGGGGTCAATGGAGGAAAGGGTGAGCAACACGAGCGTTACTCAGCAAGTTCAACTTATAGGCGATAAGGTGTTTTATGCACTAGCTACTGCCATGACCAACGGTCGTAGGCATAATGCAAGTTTTTGGAAAACATTCTTCAGAGGTCAAGTTTTATTTCAGAAAACTATGCTCACAGTCTCCAGGGTTCATAGTCATCACTTGGGATGCCTTTCCCGCTACGGTCTATAGTTCCTTCCGGGAACACGGATGTGACAGCCACAATTTCTTGTTGTTGACTCTGCAGAGCTGCGTAACTTTACCCATGAGAGAAACCCAACCTTGTTGCCTTTCCGGGTTGCAATCCCCTTCCATACTTCCATGGTATGGGGTTAGGTATGAGTCCAAAGCCAATCACCGCCCCCTCCGCACAACACATATCCGCCCATTTGTGGCGCGGCCGGTACCAAAGACCGCTATCCCGCCACCCCTCCCGAGCTTCTATTCCAGTCACCCCGTCAGGTGGGAAGGTCACGCGCTTCCACGCTATTGGCCGCCGCAACGGACACAACCAGGTAATAGCCTGCCGAGGATATGTGAACGAGAGAAGATACGGCTGACTTTTACCGTCCATAGCAGATTTCATGGTAAACGCTTCAATACGGCGCTAGGATCACTGTGACATTGGTAATTAATCCTAGGTATATACTTTCCCGTACGATGGAACCTCCACCAAGAGATCCATACCATACCATGGTTCCATCGCCAGCCAAACAATATATATAGCAATTCACATCATTCGAAAATAGTTTTTCTTTTTCAATGCAATGATAATAATATGTTTTTGAAAATATTTTTTTATAAAATAGTTCAATAAGGATATGCAAGAATGAACTTGCCTGTGATAGGAATGGCCGTTCAACTCTTCGGGGTTCTAGGGTTTGCGGTAAAACCCGAGATCTGAAAATAGCAATGTAATCCTGATAAGGACTACTGAAAACTCTAGCAGCATGCTATTATGCATAATCATGAGATGCATCGTTACCCTCAAAATTCCCATGTTGTGGATTTTAAGACTTTTCGAGTGCTTGGGAGTTTTAAATTATTTAAAGAGTTTGACAACAATTTTCATGAGGAATAAATTTTAAAGTGATTATATTCAAATAGTTCAATATAATTGAACTTCAATACTTTATTTTCCCATATTATTTTCATTTAATAAAATAGTTTTTGAAAAATAATTTCAAATCATTTCCACTTAAGGATCTTTGAAATTTTTCATCGACAAAATACTTTTCAAAAATTCAAATAAAATTAACATTTAAATTCTCATATTTTGTAGAGTGTGTTTCATATTTTTAGTTGATTTTTGTGATCTTCATAATGGTGTTAAAATTCATTTAAATTTGAATAATTTTGATTTGGTAAATTACCAAAATGCCCTAGGGTCTAATGGGTTGGACCCAACCACTTGGGCTGAGCCCAACACACTCCTGGGTCGCACCCGACCCGGTCAACCCCTCGCTCTCTCTCTTCCTCGTCTTGCTCCCGCGATTCCCCAATCGGCTCTGGCGATGCCGCCGCCGCCACCCACGGCTCCGGCCGCCTCCGACCATCACCGACGCCGCCGTTCTCCGAAGCTATCTCTCCTTCTCCTCCCCTTCCGGTTCCCTGGCTGCTCTCGCCTCTGTGTTCCTCCAATCGGCTCGCCCGCTCGCGAGCCCTAACCCTAGCAGCCATGGCTCGGGTCGCCGGCGCGTTACCGCGCACTGCCGCGCTTCCTGCCTCGCCTCTTGGTCGTCTACGAGCTCCTCCTCGAGCTTCTGCTCGGCTACCTCCACGTCTCGAGCCCTAGCTTGGCCTCCTGCTCTACCACGCCGCCGTGAACTCGATTCTCGGTGGTCAAGGTGGTTGGTGCGGTGGTCTGCTAGCTCTGGGCATGGTGGTGTGGTGTGGTGCTTCTGTTCGTGCTCCTGTCGCCGACGGGACGGCGGTGTTGTCTTCACCGCAACCTCGACGATACACGACTACCTCAACTCCATGTTCTGCCTCGGCTACAACTTCCTGAGGTAAACTTCTTCTGTGACCAGTTAGTGAGCTAAAAGTGATGAATTGATCTGTGATACTCGTGTAGTGTCATGCTGTGCTTGAAGTGCCACTCACTGCCAGTGTGTGAACTGAAGATGAATTTCAGTTTGGTCAATTAACAAGCATGAATTGCTTAGGTTATTATTGCTGGAATGTAGTTTACTTGCTCAAATCATGTGCATACATGATCTGATGGTGTGAATGTGCATAGATAATATTTTATGGGGACTTCTAACTGCTGCCATAAGCTCGTTTATTTGTCCTTGTGTAAAACCATGATAGATCTGTTTCCTTTGAGCCTATACACGATCTATTGTATGTGCTGTGCCAAGGTGTGAAGTAATCATATAAATATTCAGATTCTTGCTGTTTTAGATGCTCCAGATTATCTTTTTGCTTGATTTCAAGCTGCAGATGATTAGGAAATTATATGGGTGTATTGTGCTTGAATATTAGGGATATCCAATGGTTTCTGGACAGCACCAAGTAGCTGTCCAGCAACATACAATAGGCTTGTCAATTTTCTTTGTGTTTTAGATGTATTTAAGTGAAATGAAGATGTGTTTCTGGACAGATTGGGCTATTTATCTGATAAGAACAGATCTTGCTTGTTGTCTTAGCCATGCCAATGATGCAAAGGCTGAGGCAAATATTTTGATAAGGACAGATTTTTAATGTGTTGCTTTAATTCTCTATGATGATTTAGCATAGCAGCTCTATGCCAATCAGAGAGAAACACTTCTTTCTATCCTCCTAGTGGAGAACTAGTTGAAGGGTAGTTGGGATGATTTAAAGATTTAAGTGGAATTTAGACTTGTGTGGCTTGCTGTGATGACTCCTTGAGAGTTACACAGTAGCTAGCTTGTCTAGAAGTGCTTTTTATGTTTTCCTGTGCTTCTTCCATGTGCACAGATGTGCTAGGTACAGCTAATCCAGCTCTGCTGGTTCACTGCCTTGTGTGGTGCTTTGATAAAAAATGAAATAAGAACAGATACTACACTAATGCTATTTTCTCTTGCCTCATATGCTCAAACAATTGCTACAGCAATCAACTTCATTCCTTTCTTCTCTCTTTCCTATTTCTTGCACAAAACAGAAGTTCTCTGTTGTGCTATTCACTTTTCTACAACACTATACCTTGCTATGCAAGGCTCTGTTAAGAACAGATGCTGATAATAAACTCTCTAGCATGGTTCTGTCATTTACAGAACCTGCTTAGTCTCTCTCTAGCACTTATGAATCAACCTGTTGTTGAAGAGCGGCTGAATCTTCTGCTTCTAAAGGTTCTACCGTCTCCTCCTCACTGCTTCTTATGGTTCTACCGTCTCCTCCTCACTGCTTCTTATGATTCTACCGTCTCCTCGCTACTTCTTATGGTTCTACCGTCTCCTCCTCGCTGCTTCAATTTTCCTAGAGTGTATTTGCTAGCTGAAACTGCTTGTGATGGATGGATTTAGGTAATCTCCATGATATGATGGTGGTTTGTGGTTGTTCTTGGTGAAGAACAGATGGAAATGGTGCTGCTGGATGTGTTGCTTGATGCAAGAAAATATGGTGCGGCTAGCTGATTGCTGAAAATGGATTTGTGAGCAAATTCCTTTATTTGTGTAGATGCCATGTTCTTTTATAGGGCATTGCTATCCCTCACAAGTTGACACCTCAAGTGGTGACTCTTGCTTTGTATAGGTGAGTAAGGTACTTGGGTGTCAAGCCCTTATGCATAGGCATTTCTTGAGGTTCAAGTTATGTTAGATATTTTGCTTGTGGATAACTCTCCTATGTGGCATTCTTATCCATAGCAAGCTTTTCATTACTTGGGGTTGAAGTTAAGTTAGATATTTTCCTTATGGATAGAGATGATTGGTCATTGGTCTTATCCTCTTGTAGGATTTATTCTTGAGCAAGCCAAGTGGCTTTTGTTACTTGATGGGCTTGTTTGGCTTCTCTCTAATGTGGGCTTTGCAAATATATGGATGGTGCTTATGTGGCTTCATAATTTCAGATTTGTGGGCTTTAAGACCATTTATGGGTGGTGATGATCAAGTGGCTTGCCAATTCAAAAATGATGCTTTACTATTTGATTTCTTCCTTGATAAATGATATCATTGGAGAAATGTTATGTGGGCTTTTTTGATTAGGAACTTGACTAGATTAGAGGGAAACAATTGTGTTGCCTTCTTTGCTAAAGATAGTTGGATCAATACTAATAGCCTTTGTCCCAAGTTGCCTTTGTTGTTTAATCGAATGGATCAATGTTGTCTTCTTGTCCTTGTTGCCTATTTGCCTCTAATTGATTCAAAAATGATCCATGATCCATTGTTGCCTTACACACAATTCCCTCTAGTCACCACTTTGGTATTAGGACAAATGCCTAACATCTAGTAGTCGAGTTCCAACACAAAGTTGCCTCACCCTTGTGGTGAAGGCATACATTTTAATTAAGAAACATTTCTTTTGTCTTTGTTTTGTTTTAGATGATTTTCAATGGCTTCATGTATGTAATAAGAATTTGTCAACAAGGGGGCCAACCTTGCTTCCATCTCCTTTTACATAGCACAAAACCTTTGAATTTCACAATTTCTAGAGAAGTTGTTATGAATAGATGCTTGATATGTGAATCCTTCTCCAAATCCATTTGGTGGCATTTCTTTCTTTCTCTCTTGTCCTCTTTGTCTTGCAGGAATAAATTTGAGAAGATTGAGAGATAAGAAAATCAAGATGTGATGAAAAGATCAAGATTTAGCTTTAGGATCCTTTTTATTCATTTGTAATGATCTTTTCATTTGGATGAGATATGTACATATTCTATAAATGATGTAATATGAGTTACTCTTTCAATTTCATTTCCGAGAATTTGTGAAGTAACACATTTGTGATTTATGTATCTATTTGTACTTGGACATTTGGACTTTGAAGTTTGTAACTAAGGGATGAGTGTAGTGAGGAGATGATAATATGTGTAAAAGATGATGATTTGAGATGAGTTATTGTAGGAATGAGATGAGATCTTGATTCTTATGTGATGATATGTGCTTGAATGATGTATTGTGATGATAAGAGATATATAAGGATGTTGTATGATGAAATGTTCAATTGATTTGATTATAACTTGTCATTTTATCCAATTGTGTTCAAATGTGTCGAGAATTAGGAAAGGTCATGTCCAATTCTCGAGTGACTCGACAGATGCTCCTAGTTTCTATAAAGATCATGTCGAAGTTCCTAGCACTCAACATGATGATCTAAACCCTAATTCATCGAGTCGAGAGAAACATCGATCACTTTGCATTGTTTAATTTAACGCGCCAAAATTTCCCGTATTTTCAGATGCATGCTATGCAAATGCACAAATCATATTTCTACCCTTCTGACTCTCTAAACTGTGGGGTATTACAAAGGAGCTGAGAGATCCAGGGACGCCAAGTTCAACGCTGAATGGCCAATGTTGCCAAGTCAAATGTGGATCCCAAGGCTAGTCCTTATTGCATCTCCGACAGCAGTCATACCAGCTTTAGCTGCGAATGATGACACAATATTGGTGGATGCGCCGGCTGTTACTTATTCGTCATGGGCAGATGAAGTAGAAGCAGCTGATTTGGCAGAGGGAAATTCGACAAACTTGGTGGCAGAGGAGCCGGCAACTTAAGAGGAAAATCCGACAAACATGGCGGAGGAGCCGGCAACTCAAGACCTTGCAATAGAGGAGCAGTTGGAAGAAGACCTCACAATGGCAAAATCAGCAGTGAGCGAATCGGGCAATATGACCGATGACGAAGATCTGCTCGATTATGAAGAATCGCCGACTCGGACGGCTATGGATATCAACATGGTTTATTACTTGCCGGCTGAGTTCCGCGCTGTGGAAGAAGAAGGCGAAGTCGCCCAAATCAACTTTGGACCCAAAAATGTTGTCTTCGAGAAACCTGACAAGCCGGTGAAACACCTCAAGCCTCTGTACGTCAGAGGGCATATTGATGGTAAGCCGGTCACCAGGATGATGGTTGATGGCGGCGCTGTGGTAAACCTGATGCCGTATTCTGTCTTCAAAAAGCTACAACTAGATGATGGTGATCTGATGAAGACGAACATGGTGTTGAATGGGTTCGAAGGAGGAGAAGGAGTAGAAGCCAAAGGAGTTATCAGCTTAGAGCTCACGGTAGGAAGCAAGACTTTGGCTACCGCCTTCTTTGTTGCTGAAGTGCAGGGAAACTACAATGTGCTGATGTGACGAGATTGGCTTCATGCAAACCAATGTGTTCCGTCAACTATGCACCAGCAACTCGTGCAATGGGTGGACGACGAAGTCGAAGTTGTCCATGCTGACGAATCGGCGTGCATTGCACTTGCCGAATCGATTGTTGATTGGCAACATTCCAATGTTACATGCCTTTCTGGGCGTGATCTATCCGGATTCGACTTCCTGAGTGCTACCAGGGACGGATTCGTGCCAGTATCTTTAAAGCCGGTTGGTGGCAATCGGCTGCAGCTCAAGTAAATGGATCAAAACGATGAGTGGCTGCGGAAGCGTCTGGAAAAGTATCGGGCCGAAAGGAACGATATGTGCGAAGCACTTGAAGAACCAGACGATATGGACAAGTTGGGACAAGGCTTTACGTCGGTCGACTTACTTGAAGAGGTAGACATTGGGGATGGCACTGTCCCTAGGCCGACATTTGTCAAGCAAAAGTTGGCGGCCGATTACAAGTCTAAGTTAATCGCGCTAGTCAAGGAATATGTGGATTGCTTTGCATGGAAATAGCACGAGATGCCTGGGTTAAGCCGAGAGTTGGTGGAACATCGGTTGCCTATTAAAGCCGGCTTCAGGCCATACAAGCAGCCGGCTCGCAAATTTAATCCACAGATCTATGACCGGATAAAGGCGGAAATAGGCCGTCTTTTGAAAGCCAACTTTATTCGGCCCTGCAAATATGCCGAATGGTTATCAACATTGTGCCGGTCGAGAAGAAGGGATCCGACAAGATCAGGGCGTGTATAGATTTCAGAGATTTGAATCGAGCGACGCCAAAAGATGAATACCCTATGCCAATAGCCGACATGCTTGTCAATGAAGCCTCAGGTCACAAAGTCATCAGCTTCCTGGATGGCAACACAGGTTACAACCAGATATTTATGGCCGAAGAAGATTCGGCTAAGACGGCGTTCGCTGCCCAGGCTTTGTTGGCTTGTTCGAATGGACCGTGATGACCTTTGGCTTGAAAAATGCCGGAGCCACATATCAAAGAGCGATGAACCTGATATTTCATGATCTTCTGGGAGTCGTACTGGAAGTATATATTGATGACGTGGTGGTTAAGTCGGACAAGAGTCAAATCACTTGGCCGACTTGCGGCTGGCGTTTGAAAGAATGAGGAAGTACGGGCTCAAGATGAATCCTTTGAAGTGTGCCTTTGGGTGTCGGCTGGGATGTTCCTTGGTTTCATCATACATGAACATGGCATAGAAGTTGATCCGGCAAAGATTGAAGCTATCCAAAAGTACAAGCGCCGGGTTGCAAAAAGGAGATGCAGAAGTTTTGGGCAAGGTAAACTATTTAAGAAGATTCATTGCTAACTTGTCTGGAAAAGTTGATGCGTTTACACAGATCCTTCGGCTCAAGAACGACGATGAATTCACCTGGGGGGCAAAGCAACAAGAGCGTTTGACAGATAAAAACTTGCCTGTCTACTCCTCCAGTTCTCAGGAAGCCGGCTCGTGGTCAGCCTTTCCGGCTTTATATTGCTGCTGAGGACAAAGTAGTCGGAGCTGCCTTAACTCAGGAAGCCGAAGGACAAGAATACGTCATCACATATCTGAGTAGACGTTTGCTGGATGCCGAGTCAAGGTACAGCTTTGTGAGAGGTTGTGTTTGTCTCTTTACTTTGCCTGCACCAAGTTGCGCCATTATCTGCTGTCCAGTGAATGCAAAGTCTTTGGTCAGACCGATGTTCTCAAACACATGATACAAAGGCCGATTCTCAGTGGACGAATCGGCAAATGGGCGTACGGGTTGATTGAATATGATTTGGCTTATGAACCACTAAAATCTATGAAAGGCCAAATTGTAGCTGACTTTATTGTTGAACATCGGATTGACCTGGACAAGAAGCCGACTTAAACATTGTGTCGGCTGTACCGTGGAAGCTTTATTTTGATGGCTCAGTCTGCAGCAGCGGACAAGGAGTTGGCATTGTGTACATCTCACCACACGGTACTGTTTTTGAAGCCTCTTGTCGTCTTGACTATTTATGCACTAACAATGAAGCCGAATACGAAGCACTTCTATTCGGGCTAGAAATATTGGTGGACGCAGGGGTAACTCATGTCGAGGCATATGGAGATTCGTTGCTTATTGTCCGCAAGTGGCCAAGATTTGTCAATGCAACAGCGGATCACTCAACATGTACCTTGACAGATGCCTGGATATGATTTCAACGTTGGATTATTTCCATATATCCATGTTCCTAGGCAAGACAATTGGCTTGCCAATGAGTTGGCGCAACAGGCATCCGGCTATCACGTCAGTCGTGGATGTTCTTCATCAGAACAGCCGCAAGTAATGTTGCCAACTTGGAGGAAGCCAAACAAAAAGCCGGCTTGTTGGAGCCGGCTACAAAGAGTCAAAGTTGTCAACTTGGAGGAAGCCAAACAAGAGGCCGGCTTATTGGATCCGGCTAAGAAGGCGGCAAATGACAACTTGGCACGACTGGAGACAACCTTATATTGACTATTTACAAGATCCAAGTCGAAAACAGACAGAGCAGTTCGGCGCTTATCCTCAAGTATACATTGGTGGATGCCGCCTTATATCGCCGAACAGCTGATGGTCTTCTTCTAAAGTGCTTGAATGAAGACGAAGCTAGAGTTGCCATGGGAGAGGTACATGATGGTTTATGTGGAACACATCAGTCGGCCCACAAGATGAAGTGGATGCTTCAGGCGAGCAGGATTTTATTGGCCGACAATGATCAATGACTGCTTCAGATACTACAAGGGATGCGAAGCCTGCCAGAAGTTTGGAGATATTCAGTTGGTGCCGGCTTCACCTCTTAATCCAATTATAAAACCGTGGCCTTTCCGAGGTTGGGCGCTTGACTTTGTCGGCATGATCCATCCGCCTTCATCCAAGGGGCATCGGTTTGTATGGTGGCACTGATTATTTCACCAAGTGGTCTGAAGCAGTACCTCTCAGAAACATGACCCACAAGGAGGTAATTCAGTTTATTACAGAGCATATTATTCATCGATTCGGCATTCCCAACTCTTACCACAGATCAAGGTACTTCCTTCATGGCTAAGGAGGTGAAGCAATTTGCCGAATCACTTGGAATCAAGATGCTGAGTTCATCTCCCTACTATGCGCAAGCCAACGGACAAGCTGAGTCAAGCAATAAAATATTGATCAAGCTGATCAAGAAGAAGGTGCAGGACCATCCAAGAAGGTGGCATGAAGTGCTGTCCGAAGCATTGTGGGCTCATAGAATCTCAAGGCATGGAGCAACTAAGACAACTCCTTTGAGTTGGTGTATGGACAAGAAGCCGTTTTGCCAATAGAGGTGAATCTGGCTGCCTTGAGGTTTGCTAAGCAAGATGACTTGTCGGCTGAAGACTACTGCAGCTTGATGATGGATAATGTTGATGAAGTAGCCGACAAGCGTGTTATTGCTTTGAGAGAGATTGAGAAGGAGAAGTTGCGGGTGGCAAAAACTTACAATAAGAAGGTCCGGCTTAAAGACTTTCAAATTGGCGACTTGGTTGGAAAGTTATATTGCCAGTTGGCTCAGAAGCCGGAAATTTGGCAAATGGTCCCCAAACTGGGAAGGGCCACTGCGAGTCGCGAGGATAGTACCCGGCAACTCTTATCTAGTGGAGACATTGGAAGGCGGCATACTGCCTCGAGCTATCAATGGGAAATACATGAAGAAGTTCCACCCGAGCGTGTGGCAAACTGCAGGAGTTGCACGTATGGCCGATATACATATATCGCCCTTAGCATATGGCCGATGAGCTTAAGCATCGCTCTTAGACAAAGACTTCTACATTGAATATTTTCTAGTACGCAAGCTCTACTAGAAAACAGGGGCGCATGTGTTAGCACCCGTTTTTGGCAGATTGCCAGTTTGCAGGTTGAAGGAAGACTTGTTGGCTCGAAGAAGGCAACAAGAAGGCCGACGACCATAAGAAGGCAGCCAATAATCCGGCAACCAGAACAAGGCGGAAGCTGGATTCGGGAGTTCAAAGTTGCCTGAAGACCTAGCAAGCTAAGTCAAAGGAAAGCAATAAAGGTGGCAAAAAGAAAGCCAACTTTGTCAAAGCAAGGTGGCAAAGCCAACGTTGTCAAGACTAGGCGGCCGAAAAGCAGTCAACGTTGTCAGGCAAGGCGGCAGCAGCCAACTTTGTCAATACAAGCCGGCAAGTCAACTTTCCACTGATCAAGGCAGAAAAACAGACGACTTTCAAGGTCAAGATCAAGGTGGAAAAACGTAAGACAATTTTCCAAGATCAAGGCTGGAAAATGGAAGGCAACTTTCTAAAAGGAGTCGGACGGATGCTGAAGTCCGGATCTAATACGAAGCCGATCAAGATATCTCATCTCGAAGGAAGAAAGCAAGTTTGAAGCCGACACGGAAGGGCAAAAGATAACTTTCCAGCAAGTTTGAAGCCAACATTGTCGGCAAAAAGTTGCCTATTTTAGAGATGGATTCGACTTAGACTATGATTTGTAAGCCTTGTAGGAGTCCAATACTTGTACGGGAAGTCCAGCCGCCTCATATATATGTGAGAGGTGATGGCTGATTGAAATTAAGCAAACAATCGACAACCTATCAATACAACCTACTTTTTCCATCAAACCCTTGTTCATGCTTCCGTTGTTCGGCGACTTCGCGTAGATTTCACCGGATATCGAAAACCGAGCTAAGAGCGGCCAAGTCCGGCTTAGTTCAGCCAATCGTCGCCGGCTTCCTCTGACGGGGCTTGTCCCGAGGGGCTGGGGCGTCTGGTCTAAAAAGCGTCTGCTTGCTGTCTTGCGTATCGCGCTGGAAGCAGGCCTCCCGCGGAGCGAGTTGCGGACTATCTCCCCCGGCACCGCGGGTACACGAGGACGTGTTCGTGTGACGCGTTTCGAGCGCAACAATACCCCCTGTTGTGTGATGGTGGGAGGGTCAAGTTTGTCGTGACTAGTTCACTCTCACCGTTGGAACACATAGTGGGGTGATGCATGTAAAATGCATACATGAACTTTGCACTATATCACTCATATTCCAATTATATTTGCATATATAAGGGTTATACCACTGTTATTTAATAATTTTAGGAAATAAAATAATTGTTTCCTATTTTTATGGAATTAACACTGCGCAGGCAGAAAACCCTATTTTTTTCCTTTTATGTTTCAGGGACCCAAACGTCGTCAGAAAAATATGGAAAAATACAGAGGTCATTATTTTGAAAGGAGGAAGACGTAGGAGCGAAGGAATCAAGCAAACGGATCCCGGAAGGCCAAAAGGGGGTGGCCCACGCGGCCTCTGTACCTGGCCGCGTGGGGCCCACCATCCTGGCCCTCGAGGCCCCGCAGCCGTCGATCTTTCTTCCACCGCCTTCGTCTTGACCTAAAAACGCCTATAAAAGAAGTCCCACGACGTTCTCGAAAACAAGCGTCGCCATATCACAGAAACACGAAAACGAAGATCTGGAGCTGCAGATTGGAGGGCGAAAACTCCGGCGGGGCGCTGCTGGCGTGGTCTCCTTCATCTCCATCGACATCTCCACCATCTCCATCATGAAGAGGGAGTAGTCCACCTCTGGACTATGGGTTTGTGAAAGTAACTTATGTATCTCTCCTCTCTCTTGAGCTTCACTAATGAGTACCGTATGAGCTGCTGAACATGATTACGGTCATATTTGTATTACCTATGTGGTGGATCTTTTTGTGAGTTAATATATGTTGAGATTGCAAATGTTTGTTTCAGTTATGAGTATAGATGCATATTATGTACCCCGTTCTTATTCACTTGTTATGATCAAGCATGTTTATGAGAGCGTGTGTGGGGTGATGTGTGCATTAGTTGGAGTAACGGGGGGTGGTGAGTGCGGTAAGCTGACAACTGAAATATCGCGATCCACTTGGGTGTTTACCTTACTTTGTTGCCTCACTAGGGATAAACAAAAATACCATGCTACCGGAGATGTGGGTGTGACCATCGCCACTACTCTATGACTAGATCTAGCATGTTCTTATTTCCACTTCATGTCATGATACTTAAAGCTATACTCTGATTTATCTTAATTGCTAAGGTGTTATGATTTAGTTCGCATCTTGGTGGAGTATAAGAGAGATTAATAACCAAAAGATATCTATGTTAGGACGTGATGCCCATATAATTAGTAACTTGATATCAAACTTTGTGTTGCAATCTCATATGTCAACTCTATGTGTCCATTGTCTGCCACACCATTAAAAGAGAGAGTGCATTTGTGAAACCATGAACCCGGTCCATTTTTAATCATAAGAAACACCTTTCCAACCACTTTTATCACTTTTCCATTTTCTGCCATTATTAAATCCGAAAATACAAAAACACTTTTCCATCTTGCATTCATCATAAAAAACCCAAAAATATCATTTATCATTGTTATCATCATCCTTGCACATTCATCCACCACCATTGCATATTTATTCTTTGTTTGCATTGCATATTTATCTTGATATCATTCTACACCTTGTGCTTGACAACCACATGTGAGGTTGAGTACCAAAACAATTAACCTTGTTTTATAGGTGACCAAAAGAAGGATAGGGAGATAGATCTTTCACTACTGATTCCCCGAGAGTTCGATATTAAACCCTCGAGTCACCCTCGTGGGGAAAACACGTCTTCCACTTACTACGCACTCTGCACTTGGAGTCTCAACCTAACCCATGTACTTTTGACGCAGGTAACTACGCACCGGAGAGCAAGCTGTTTTCTGGAGCTGTAGATCAACCACTTCAAGGGCCATCAAGACTGTTTTCTGGCGCCGTTGCCGGGGAATCATATCTGAAAAGATTTATCCAAGGAAGCTCCTGCACTAGTCCTGTTTTCTAGCGCCGGATTCATCACAACAAAGTCAACATCACCAACTTGTGCTAACACCTAAGCTTGGGGATGTTGCACCTACGTGAGCATCATCTTATCCATCTTTACCTTCAAAGCAAATTATTTGTTTTGTCATTGTGTTGCATATCATATTTCGGTTTGTTAGTATGTCTACCTGCTATCAATGGAAATAAAATTTTATCAGCTAAGTGGGTTCACGGAGGAACAACAAAATTATTGGAAGGAATACCGCTTGCCTGAAAAAGGGAAACAGTTAGGGCACAAATATATAAATTAAATTGTTTTGCTAGAAACTTGTGCTCTACTTATGATAGATCCTACTGCTCTAATGAATCTCTTTGTTGTAGGAGGCATAAACACCTCTCATTTCAATGTGATTATAATGATAATGAAACTATGACTTTGATAATCTTGAACAAATTGAATAATTTGTTGTTTTTATGGGTGCTTATGAAATTGCTGGTTATATTCAAAATAATGATGATCCTTGTAAAACTGAAAATCTTGTTATACTTGGTTATTGTCTTGAATATTACAAAGATAATCCCTATATCACTGAATTTCTTGAGAAAGCCTATTCTCCGGAAGAACTTACCACCTTTCAGGAACCAATTGGAGAGGAAATTGCTGAAACTGTGATCTCATTCGATGAAAAAGAAGAGGAGATTGAAATGAATGTGTTCCAACCTAAGCTTGGGGAAGAGTTGGATCTCCCAACTTCACCACCAACATATGATAGTAGCACTCAAACTCGAAAATCTTTTGTTATTTATGAGAACCCATGTTATGATGAGTGTCAAACTGAAAATTCTATGGTACTTTATGATAACCCATGCTATTATGATGAAAGTAATAATGCTCCTTTAGTTTTTAATAATGCTACTAGTGAACCTATGGATGATAAGGAGGAGTGTTGCTTAAATGTGCTATATGATAAAGCTTTAGATGATGGTCCTATGCTTATTGATAATCCTACATGTTTGGAAGTTACTAAATTATGTGAGGATAAAAATGATATACTTGTTGTTTCTGATAGTACTCTTACTCATGAGAGTCCTGCTATGTTCTTGAATTCTCCTAACTACACCATAGAGAGAAATTTGCTTATGTTGAGAAATACTTATGTGGTTTGCAATTATCTTTAGTTCCAAATCTTTGTTGCAACCATGATATTAAACTTGATATTGATCTTAATAACTATTTTGAAATAGGGAAGCATGCTAATGAATTCCAAAATAAATTTAATGATCCTCATTATGTTCCCAAATTATCTAAGTTGGAAGATTCTATTGGTTATATGGTTGAATACACTTCTACTACTTGCAACTATTATGAAAGAGGAGTGATAAGAACCCTCTTTATGCTACTAATAATTATGGGCTGCAAGTAACTATTGTTAATATGCATTGGAAAACTTCTATTCATTGTGATTCATTCATATACAAAATGCCAATGCATAGGAAGAAGTTAGACTTCGTTGTTATTACTTTTGTGTTTGTTTTTCTCTCAACTAGGTTTCAACTTGACTATTATTTTGATCGGATTGAGAGCACATGGGACCCTGGTATTATGCATGGAACACTTCCCAAGAAAAGGGGAACATCAAAGTTCAAGCTCCCTCATGAGCTTCATCTTCAATAAACAACAAGAAGCCTAGCTATATGGCTATAAAGAAAGCGCTTTGCGGGAGGCAACCCGGTTATTTTTATGTGTGATTTTCTTTGTGTCCTCTTGCTGTATCAAGAGAGTTTGTTTTTAGTTTAGTTTCTGGAGTTTTTAATAAAGTGCCAAGTTTTACCCATTTTGGTCTTGAAAAGTTGCTTATAGCGTTCGGAGATTTTATTCCTGCACGAATCTGTGCACGGTATGATTTTTAATTCTTATTTGTAACTCCGAATGAGCTCATATTTGAACTGTAGTTGCAACTTTTCATCCTCTGTATGCATGAATTTTTGCAGAATTTTTCGGCAAAGTTTGTAGGGTAGAAAAATACGTTTTGCTGCTGCTGTTTTTCTGGACAGATTCTGTCCCATTTTGTTTTATGCATGTTTTGAACTTTATCTTGAATCTTTTTGATTCAAATGAGTTTATGAGTAGGCATACAACATTATATACTTTCTGGACATTCATATGATGTTTTGTTTAAGGATTATATGCAGCAAGAAACCTATTTGTTTATCACTACTAATGCACCCCACAGAAAAGAAAATGGGAGAAACGGTGTTTTGAAGTTTTTTCACAGGGATTGGAGGAGATGCACCAAGAGTTATCCAAGGATGGTGAAGACCATAAGCTTGGGGATGTGAAGACAACCCCACTGGACCTACACACTCTCGGTTTGCACACGTCTAACTTCTGTTTTTCGATCGAAACACTTTATCGCATAAACTTGGAGCGTCTTTTTGTTTGTTTTTGGTTTGTTTGTTATTTTGTGAGACCACCACATTATCATTTATATGAGAAAGAGCTACTGGAAATATGGGTTGAAATATGTTGGATGCTTTTTCATATTGGGAAAAGGGATGTTTGAGTTGATTTTTAATGATACATATAGTTGCATGATTCATGAGCTTGTTTATGAGTAATAATTTGCAAATGCTTTATCAAGAGCTATCACTTATTCATGTTTTGATGCTGAATGTTATTTTACTTGTTTAACATGGATTAGTTAGTTCTATGGACACTCATGCATGCATCTAGATGGTCAACTTTCTCCCTCTTGCTAGCCCAAACATTCCAACAAGCAAAAACTTGTTTCCAACACCTTCAACCAAAGTTATTCCAGTGAGTCCACCATATCTACCTAATGGCTTTATGCTATTCCGAGTATGTATATCATGATATTTGTGTTATCTATACCTCTGAATGAAAATGTTTATGTTATTGATTGTTATGGGAAAAGTTGGTTATATAGCTCTCACGAACTTGATGCACAACTTTATTTTATTGCATAAATAAAACATGACCCATTGTGATTAATAATATGATGCTAGTGGCTTGATAAATGTCCGAGGTTGGGAGTTAGCCCATATGTGCTGTCACATGCAAAGCTTTCAACATGCTCCTTCATCATTTAGTTGATATCATGTACTTTTGTTTATGGATGCCTATCATGGTGAAATGAGGTGGAAATGAAGTAGTTTAAATGAGTTTGTATAAATGGTTAGAGAGACGCCTGGGCCGCTAATCTAAGCCATGCATCATTCATGGTGGAAATTTACTTACATGCTATGGTGAACCGTCTGTGATGCACCTTATAATAAAAAGCTATTCCAATGGTAAATAAAAAGGGTGTTGAGGTTGTTCATCTTGTTTGTTTGTCTTGTCATTTTGATATGGGCTTGTTCCATATCCTGGGACAAGAGGTACCCAGTTGACGCTCTTGATGATACTATTATTACTTACAATGATAGAACTTGAACTTGCTTTGTTTCCTAAGTTGAGTAATCATGGTGTAGGTACTTGTATTCAAGGGGCATGAGACACCTAACCTTTACTTTATCAAGCACACTACTCATATTTGCTTTCACATTAAACTTTAATCATTCAAGATGCTATGATAGGGGTAATGAGAGCTTGACACCAAGAATTCCACATTGCAATCATTAACTTAAGTAGAAGAGTTTGGAAGTTAGATGAAACTTATGCATGCTTTACCTCTACTCACATATACATCTTTCCAAAGTGTCCACCTTTTATATTCAGATTTTCATCTACACTCTATGACCAATGTAGGATGTTCTTACTTATCATTATGCATACATGTGGTCCATATTACTATCTTCTATGTTACACTTTGTGAACTATCATTGAACATCCTTGCATTGAATACTTGATATCACTTCATAAACTATTTTGCATATTGCTACTCCTTTGAAGAATGAATCATTTGACTCTATGTAGCAGTAGCAATCATCTTTGATATCCATTGTTAGTGCTATATTGCAAAGCCCATGTTAGTTTTATCACCTTCATACTCGAGGACGAGTATTGGTTAAGCTTGGGGATGTTGATGCATGTAAAATGCATACATGAACTTTGCACTATATCACTCATATTCCAATCATATTTGCATCATATAAGGGTTATACCACTGTTATTTAATGATTTTAGGAAATAAAATAATTGTTTCCTATTTTTATGGAATTAACCCTGCGCAGGCAGAAAACCCTATTTTTTCCTTTTATGTTTCAGGGACCCAAACGTCGTCAGAAAAATATGGAAAAATACAGAGGTCATTATTTTGGAAGGAGGAAGACGTAGGAGCGAAGGAATCAAGCAAACGGGAGGAAGGCCAAAAGGGGTGGCCCACGTGGCCTCTGTACCTGCCGCGTGGGGCCCACCATCCTGGCCCTCGAGGCTCCGCAGCCGTCGATCTTTCTTCCACCGCCTTCGTCTTGACCTAAAAACGCCTATAAAAGAAGTCCCACGGTGTTCTCAAAACAAGCGCCGCCATATCACAGAAATACGAAAAAAGATCTGGAGCTGCAGATTGGAGGGGGAAAACTCCGGCGGGGCCTGCCGGCGTGGTCTCCTTCATCTCCATCGACATCTCCACCATCTCCATCATGAAGAGGGAGTAGTCCACCTCTGGACTATGGGTTTGTGGAAGTAACTTATGTATCTCTCCTCTCTCTTGAGCTTCACTAATTAGTACCGTATGAGCTGCTGAACATGATTACGGTCATATTTGTATTCCTATGTGGTGGATCTTTTTGTGAGTTAATATATGTTGAGATTGCAAATGTTTGTTTCAGTTATAGTATAGATGCATATTATGTACCCCGTTCTTATTCACTTGTTATGATCAAGCATGTTTATGAGAGCGTGTGTGGGGTGATGTGTGCATTAGTTGGAGTAACGGGGGTGGTGAGTGCGCTAAGCTGACAACTGAAATATCGCGATACACTTGGGTGTTTACCTTACTTTGTTGCTCACTAGGGATAAACAAAAATACCATGCTACCGAAGATGTGGGTGTGACCATCGCCACTACTCTATGACTAGATCTAGCATGTTCTTATTTTCACTTCATGTCATGATACTTAAAGCTATACTCTGATTTATCTCAATTGCAAAGGTGTTATGATTTAGTTCGCATCTTGGTGGATGATACGTCTCCAACGTATCCATAATTTCTGATGTTCCATGCCTATATTATACCAATTGCTACATGTTTTATATACACTTCATATCACTTTTATGCATTTTCTGGGACTAACCTATTAACAAGATGCCGAAGTGCTAGTTCCCTGTTTTCTGCTGTTTTTTGTTTCAGAAAAGTACTTCTGCGAATATTCTCGGAATTGCACGAAACAAAAGGCCACGTCCCTATTTTTCCAACACGTACACGAAGTCCGAAGGAGAGACGAAGAGGAGCCAGGAGGCGGCCAAACCACCTGGCGGCGCGGGCCCACCTCCTGCCGCGCCGCCATATGGTGTGGCCCCCTCCGGACTCCACCGACGCCGCCCCTTCGCCTATATATTGCCTCAGACGCGAAAACCCTAGAATAATAAGTCATATTTCCAGAAGAGTTCCGCAGCGCCGCCGCCATCGACGACAAGTTTCGGGGGACAGAAGTCTCTGTTCCGGCACGCTGCCGGGACGGGGAATTGCCCCCGGAGTCATCTCCATCGACTCCACCGCCATCTTCATCGCCGCTGCTGACTCCCATGATGAGGAGGGAGTAGTTCTCCCCCGAGGCTGAGTGCTCTACCGGTAGCTATGTGGTTCATCTCTCTCTCCCATGGTGTGATCTTTATGTAATCATGTGTATTGCTAGTATCGCTGAATGCATTAATAATGTTTATGCTACTCAAGTGATTTTGTCTAGTTTCTGGAGTCATTGTGACAACACGGTATCAAGGTGACAGTGTGGGTACTTGTGTGACTATGAATAATTTAGACATTTATCATGGCTTATTCTTGGGAATTGTGGTGTTTGTTTACTCAGACTTTGAGGTGTGCTTTTGCAGCCCTACGCATAGTACTCTTGCTTCATCAAGAAGGAGAATAATCCTGAGTAGTATTTACTTGTGTTCAGTTGTGCTAATCTAGTTGAATATGTAGATGTTACTCTTTATCTATTATGCACTCTAGAGGTTACTTTAATATGAACTCCGGTACTCTCCACGGTGTAAAGGTGACAGTGTGTGCACCGTGTGTGACTCCTTTATGACGTTGTGGCGCTTGTTTACTCCGGCTTGAGGTGTGCTTTTGTAGCCCTACACAATGAATGGTGTTTGTTATCCAATAAGAGAGTGTTTAAGAGTAGGTTTTACTTATTCAGTTATGAGATCATTGTTGAGAGTGTCCACTAGTGAAAGTATGATCCCTAGGCCTTGTTTCTAAGCATTGAAACACCGTTTACATCAAGTTCTGCTACATGTTTGCGTGCTGCCATCTTTATTTCAGATTGCAGTTACTACTTATAATCATCCATATTATTTGTATTTCACTATCTCTTCGCCGAACTAGTGCACCTATACATCTGACAAGTGTATTAGGTGTGTTGGGGACACAAGAGACTTCTTGTATCTTAATTGCAGGGTTGCTTGAGAGGGATATCTTTGACCTCTACCTCCCTGAGTTCGATAAACCTTGGGTGATTCACTTAAGGGAAACTTGCTGCTGTTCTACAAACCTCTGCTCTTGGAGGCCCAACACTGTCTACAGGAATAGAAGCGTGCGTAGACATCAGTGGAGTATAAGAGAGATTAATAACCAAAAGATCTCTATGTTAGGACGTGATGCCCATATAATTAGTAACTTGATATCAAACTTTGTGTTGCAATCTCATATGTCAACTCTATGTGTCCATTGTCTGCCACACCATTAAAAGAGAGAGTGCATTTGTGAAACCATGAACCCCGGTCCATTTTTAATCATAAGAAACACCTTTCCAACCACTTTTATCACTTTTCCATTTTCTGCCATTATTAAATCCGAAAATACAAAAACACTTTTCCATCTTGCATTCATCATAAAAAAACCAAAAATATCATTTATCATTGTTATCATCATCCTTGCACATTCATCCACCACCATTGCATATTTATTCCTTGTTTGCATTGCATATTTATCTTGATATCATTCTACACCTTGTGCTTGACAACCACAGGTGAGGTTGAGGACCAAAACAATTAACCTTGTTTTGTAGGTGACCAAAAGAAGGATAGGGAGATAGATCTTTCACTACTGATTCCCCGAGAGTTCGATATTAAACCCTCGAGTTACCCTCGTGGGGAAAACACGTCTTCCACTTACTACACACTCTGCACTTGGAGTCTCAACCTAACCCATTTACTTTTGACGCAGGTAACTACGCACCGGAGAGCAAGCTGTTTTCTGGAGCTGTAGATCAACCTCTTCAAGGGCCATCATGGGGCCATTGATTCCGCTAGTCGACACCACTTTTTGTACGATGCAAGAAACAACGCCAACAAAAACTGAGATGATGCAATAAAGAAGAAAATGACAAAACTCGATGGATGTTTGCTTATGTCTAAATCGATGTTTCTAGTTGTCTCATTTATTCTCGAGTATTTCTACATATGTATCAATCTTAACCTGTCAACATTGCACGGCTCAAGACATCAACTTAGACATATAAAAATAAAATTTGATAGGAAAATCAACAAGTAGTTGTAGCAAAAGTACGTGAGCAGAGGTGGTGTGAAATTTGACTGAATTCGAGAAACAAGAAAATCGAGAAGTATGCTGCAATAGAAACATACCAGCTTAGGCAATGGGAGGGGTAACCCACTGAAGGTGTAGTGGATGGAACAGGTGATTATTAAAACTCTTCTAAGCCTTTGTGCTTGAGATGCAGAGGTGTTGGCTAGCCCTCTTGTCTTCTTTTTTAAATAGGGTGTGGGGTCGGTCTTCAGAGACAGTATAGCATGGCCTCAAGAAACTTGAAATTACACACGACCCATACAATTTGCACTAAGGACCTCCAAAAAAATGATAAAACACGGTCAGGTCTTGCTCCTTCTTCCACGCGATGGATCACGCAGACAACCTCAATTTCGCTTTGGACACACCATTTAGGACGAAGAGGTGGGAGCTTGCTGCACATGAGCCGAAGGGACTCGGAAACAACAACAAGGCATGGAGGTTGAGGTTTACCATTTGACACCAACCGGATGACCGCAGCCGACGTGAGAGGCGGGAGGGTCACCTTTCGATCAAGAAGAACGACGATGATGGCGATGTCGAATTTCAATATTCTACCACCGCCGCTATATCCGTCGGCAACACTACCTTTTTTGAGAAGTTTCCTTCAGCTTCATGCCTCTGGTGCATCTCCCCCCATGGGAGCTCACCCCCGATGTGCTTTGCACCGTGATACGGCTGCCGCTCTCACCAGTAGCAAAATCAGGCAACAAGAGCGGAGGATGGCTTATTGTCGGAGATGCCTCTCTCGAGCTCATCCACTTGTTGCCGCATCCACCGGAGCAGGGTGAACCAAGATGAGAGAGCACCGGATCCAGTCGATGGGGTCTAGCGATCTACTCTCAAATGTCACAATGGGACAAAGACTAACTCTACTATACAGACTACTCCGACTGGTGCCTCTCCTCCACCATCTCCGAGCGGTAGCGCCGCCGGAGAAGGCTTAGGTTTGGTCCGGGGTGAGAAAAGAGCTCTCAAGCAACATTGTGAGGAGAGAGAGAGAGAGAGAGAGAGAGAGAGAGAGAGAGAGAGGGGAAAGGAAGAAATGAGACCACCCTCCCTTGGGGTTTGCCGCACCTTGTGATGAAAAGGGTGTTAATGGATGGTCGATGGGTGTCTCGTTATCCATCACATGGATTTTCTTTTCTCCTTTCTAGATCTACTTATTCTCAACTAGTTGCCGATCTCCACCCCTGCACATTGTGCATGGGTAAGAGAGAATCAAATTCTTGTGACAATAATAAGACGGGGTCAATGCAATAGTTATATAGTTTTTTTTTGACTTTTTCATACTTATATTCATACTGGAAAGGGAGCCTTACATATCGGAATACAAGCAAAGAAAAGGAGAAGAAACGAAGAACAGCGGCGGCGCTCTCCATCTTCAACCTCCAGGGCGCCCGGCAAGCCGTCCCTCCACCGTCGAGGACGACGAAGAAGCCAGCCTCCAGGACCACCCGCCGCGGGAGCAGACGAGCTCCTAGCCCGAGGGCGTCGACGAGCCGCAGTAGCCACCAGCTCCGTGGAGCTGGATTTGAAGACGGCGATGCAGCATCGGCCGGGGAACATCCTCCCCAAGCAAGATCCGTCCCGGATCTGAGACCTGCGCCTTAGATCCTCCACCATCGCGCCGCAGACCCGCACCTCCACCGCCTTGAACCTCCTCCACCAACCAGCTATACACACGCCACAATCCCGCCGCCGCCGCCAGAGAAAACGACGGAGGGAAGGTGACTCACCCGCAGCTCGGCCGCGCCGCCAGAGACGACGCCGGAACGGGGGAGCCGCAGAGCACCAAAAAGACGACGCCGGCGACCCCCCCACGCCAGCGCCGCCCCAAGACTCCCTTCCTACCTCACCGGAACGCAGATCCGGGGATTTCCCACCCTCCCGCCGCCGGAGCGGCCGGCGGAGGGTGAGAAATCCCCGGATACGCCGGCGGCCGCTGGGGATCGCCGAGTCGCCTCCTCGATCGCCTCTGGGAACTGTAGCAGGGGAGAGGGTTCCAGAAAAAGGGTCGTGTGTGGTTTCTTGTCGTGCGTGCAATAGTTATATAGTTGGAATCATGCTAGATGACGTGTATAAGCGTTTACCTAAATGAACTAATGCGGTGCCACCAATACTTCTCATGTTGGTTTCAAGATGTATGATTGGAATCAACAATTTCAAGTTTGATCTCGGTATTCCCCATGCCATAATGTTTGCCTGAGTTTTATTAGACACGAGCTCGGCTAGCATGAAACATGTTAACATTAAATTTTCCTATTGATTTAATTTTCTAAAATATAAAAATGCATTATGGATCGTTATCTTAAATAAAATAGTACTTGTGAAGCCCTAAAAGTATATATGATGTAGTCGGTGCCTTCGGGGCTGGCAGAAAGCTAGCCTCGCGCGATCAGCTGGCTTTCTAGGTTTGTCGGGCTGCCAATGCACATTCCTAATTTCAATAATAAATGGTACTCCGTTGTGGTATACATTTACTACATTCTAAATGATGTTGGTAAATGCTATATAAGAATCTATATATACCGCAGTATAAAAAGTAGTCTTTAACTGGCATCCTGGAGAACAAAGTGGCAAACAGCAAACCCAAAATGAATAAATAAAGATTAGATTTCAGGACTTAAAAGCAAAAAATAATTGAGAACCTGTCAGACAACCTATGGGCCACCCCGGCCAGCAGAGCTGGACAGGAACGATCCTCTACAGCCGTAGAACATATCAACCGTGTTCTGAGCCGTTAATCACGCTCTGGCCCACAGGTCAGACTTCATCAACCAGGTTTAAGTGCTTGCCTCCTTATTAGTCAAGGATGCAACGGTACGATCCTATAGAACAGATCCTGTTCAAGTAAGGTCGTGCTCTACAGCTGATGATTCTGCTATTTAAGCTGGTGTCGGCGTCCCTAAACTTCCGAGGTGGGACTAGACTAATCCATTGCTAGGTACCGCATCGCGCGTGCTGCGTAATGTTGCTCCGGTTAACCATCTGCGTAGATAACACTTCATACTGGGCCAGGTCCATTCACCCAGAGATTATAAGCCCAAAGCTTACCACACATCGACAAAAAACATACTCCGTGTTCAAACACTAAGAAGTTCGAAGCTTGGAACAGACAAAAAAAGGACGTTAAGCACTCAGCTTTTCCTCCAGGAAACAAGGAGATCCATCAAACAATGCCTTCAGAAAATTACGGGAAAAAAACTCCATCAAAGCACCCCAGAAAAATCACATAAAAACCCATAAGATCTTCCAAAATTTACAGTTCATGCGCAACTAGGGATGCCCATAGACTTATTTTGACAAGTTATATCTAGTATTGTTGGAGTTGAATCACTCAACTCACTCACGAACAGGAAGAACACAAGAAGTTTTGGCCTCGGCTGTTTCACACAGCCCACAACCTTTTCCTCTATTTCTCTTAGTGAAAGCAAACATGATTACAGACCTTAAATAGGCTCAGGCAAGCACGGTTTGGCAGGCCACTCTGCCCACTAACACACGCCCTGATGCACTAACCCACTAACAGCTGACCTGATCTAACTAGCCAATCGTGCATGCAATTAACTAACAGACTTCTTGCTGATTCACCGCAGCTCCAACGACTCGTCCAGCTCTCCAGCCCTTCACGCTCGTTGCCGATTCTCACGGCAACAGCATCACGCTTTGCATGCCGTATCGCACAGCACCTAGCATCTCGCCTCCCTTGCGTGACCTCGCCGGATAACAAGACTAAGCTAAACTACATGCAGACAAAAACTAAACATGCAGATACACAATCAAGATTAGAAGCTAACAAGTATCTTACTTAAGACAGTAAATCAGTAAAGTGTAGGCTTCCTAAAGCATATATAATTGTCGATCTCCCTGCTGTGAAATTCGAATTGCACACTGATCCTATCGCAGTCTGAGTTACAGTATGTAACCAAGGCAATGAACTGCCGTAATCATGCTTGGCTTGTCCAACTTGAAGTGTAGTATCATATAGGAATGCATCTGCCACAGGAGAATTATATATGTTTACTGATGACTAGTGTGCTTCCTGGGTCTAGCATATATGCCTGCACAGAAGATGATTGTCAGGTCTATTCCATGAACAAAATGACTGTTGGGTGTAATTGGCAAGAACATATTTTTTTAGAACAAAGGCATTAAATGCCCAGCTTTGAATTAACAAAGCTCACAGTTTTACAACGGCAATTACATGATGCTGAAGGAACTGCTTTACAGGGAACAAAGAACAAGCAAGCAAAGATTACACAAGAGAGCACAACTTGATCTTTGAGGCCACCGTCCGCCGTCAAAGTCAGAACACAGGAGAGGGACGCCGTGGAGCCAGATACGCCACCGGAGAGACCACCTTCGTCAACTCCTGCTTGTCATTGCCGTCATGCCATTCGCCTCCACCTTCAGAGAAGACCCCTGTCTTCTCGCCCTGGCTCGTAGGGCGCCGTACCGTCGGAAGGGAGAGCAGCTCACCCGAGAGCACGAATGCATACATGTCGAAGAGCAGCAGAGAGGATCCAGCACGGACATCACCGCACGCGAGCGAGCAAACCACAGACACCGCCGCCGGCTCCGACCACACAGCGAGACGCAAGCTGTAGGACAAGAGCACGCAGAGAGAAGGCACGGCAGGAGGAAGGCCAGGGCCGCCATGGCAGAGCTCAACCAGGACGCTGTCTCCACGCGTTCGCCCGGATGTTGTCGTCGCAGAGGGGAACCCTTTTCCCCTCTCGCCCAGGCTCGAGGGCGCCGACCCGCTGACGGACAGACACCTGCGATGGTGAGCACAGCAAACACAGGGAACAACGACCAAGCACCATTGCACCGCAAGAAACGCCGCCACAAAGCGAGCACGCAGACCACACGTAGAGCCACCACCTCCCCGTAGCCCAAGACGATGCCTCCAAGGAGAACGCGACGCCGGAGCGCCGCCACCGCCCGATCAAAGATCTGGGGTTTTCACCCGAGCGCAGGGGAGGAGGTTGGGTAGGGAACTGTACCTCATCGTCGCCTCCAAGGAGAAGCACGGCGTCAGGGACGTCGTCGACGACGTGGCCACCCCGCTGGCCAAGGATTTCTCCTGGCAGAGCCCCAGACCCCACCATCCACGGGATGGGATCTGCGTTGGTCGCGGCCGCCGCCTTCAGATCTGGAGCAGGGAGTCCACGGGGGGACTCCCATCGCGAGCCTCTTCCACCGCCCCCTCGCCGCCCGTGCGACCCAGGAGGGCGACCAGCAACACCAGCAGCGTCCCCCGCCGCCAGGGCCGACGCCACACCACCACCAGCGACCGCCGTCGCCGACATCAGAGCCCTCCGCGCGCGGGGCGGAGCAGCGAGATCCTCGCCGCCACCTTCATCGGCAGGCTGCGCGGGCTTTCCCGGCATCCTCCTCGGGTGGCGGCGAGGTAGGGGACGAGAGGAGGGAGGTGGCGGCGCTGCGAAACCCTAGTCGCCCCCGAGTCGCCCTCGGGAGGACGACGCGAGGGCCAGGGAAAGGGCTGTGATAGAATCATTGGCAAGAACATATCACTAGGGACAAATCTCAACTTCTTCAGATGAACATAGAGCTAGTGGATTGTCACCCATTTGTAGTCGTCACAGACCAAACAAGAACTTGTTGAATTGTTGTCAGAAATTATGTACCATATTCATCTCAGGAAATTGGTCCGTAGCTAAGTACATTTGCACTAGATAAATGGAAAACTCCATTCGTAGAGTTGCTTTATGCTAACATGGAGTAGCAGCATTATAATTACCAGACTACGATTCATGTCTTGCATAAATATTAAATAGTACATAGCAAATATGAAATATCAAGTTGTATGCTCGTTCAAAATCAAACCAAGTACTGCAGCAGTATAATAGTTCAAAAAAGATAAACTACAGTGGCCGAACTAAACATAGCATTTCTATGTTGCGGATGCTCAATTCGGCTTGGGATACGAACTAAAAAGGACATCTATATAATGCAACTGGTGTCACAATTAAATAATATTCTGCACAAGAAATTTGGAAATTAGACTAATGGACACGAAAAATCAAGCGATCAACAAGATAACTGTAACTCTCATCCTCAGTTTTCATGCAGTAAACTCTACAAGGAACCTTTCTGATCTCATATTATTTGACCGTCAGTCCTATTACATCTACATGAAACTCTGAGAAACACAAACTGCTCATCAGAATTGTCAATCAAACGTAGGGATGTTGTTGCATTAGTCTAGGACAAGTTATAAGGAACTTCATGGGATTATATAAGTATGAATGTCAGAATGAACTGTAAAGATCATACCAGAAGCAGAGTGCATCGAGAACAAAGTGACATACCGTTAACATAGTCAGGAATCTGCTCAACACTATCTCTCACATGATCAACTGTGATGAGAACTGGCACAATTTCCATTTTAGCTTTTTAGGAAAGCAATAAAAGTTCTTATAATAATTGGCATACAACAGCATGACCAAAATACAGGAAGAGAGTAAAACGAAAGTATGTTATATTGTCATGGAACTGTAGCAGAGCACAAGATAAGATTAAACTTCCTCTAGAAAGCTGAAATTTTCGTTAAGTTCAGTTATAAAACCAATGAAACTCGCAAGTACACTTTGCTCTTTCATACACGCGCGCGACGCGCCAACTGATTTTAGCATTCTCGCCTTCTAAGTAGTAAGGCAAACATAATGATAGCATTGATTCCTTATGTTAGCATGTGACGGAATCATGGGTACAGAATTAGGACAGTAACTAACATGATCCATCAACATAACTGTATCCAGATCATAGAAATCAACATTTTTTTTTTGCGAAGAAGGTAGTATGATGATCAGAGCAACATTACAGAAAAGGACAGCAGAAAATAAGAAATAACAGACAGGTCCTTCTGCAAGTCGATGACGACACCGTCGTGGACGAGCCGGTGGCGCGCCGAATCCGCCGCTGCTCCGCTATACTCCTGGATTGGAAGCAGCCCCCTGGTGGTCGGGAAGTCGCCGGTCAATGGCCCAACAGGGCCTGCACCCAGCGCCGCCGTCTTCATCGCCGTGCTCCAGATCATCTTCACCACCTCCTGCAAATTATTGATCCAGATCGACCGCCTTCGATCTGGGGCGGGGAGGGGAACTCGCTCGATCCACGGACCGCCGAGCCCGAGGACGACACGCGCCAGACGACGGAGCTCCGAGGACTTCCATCGCCGAAGGGGAACAGCGCGGCCGCCAAAACTGCATCGCCGGATTCGCCACCTCCTCGACGCCGGCACGCGGGGGAACCAGACACACCTACCCTATGTACAGCCGGGAATCGGGGATTCCCCGCCCTCCCGCCGCCGGAGCGGCCGGCGGAGGACGAGAAATCCCCGGATTCGCCGGAAGACGCGGTGGAACTCCGGTGGATTTCAGAAAACGCTCCTCTCTACTGTAGCGGAGGGAGGAAGACGACCAGGACTCGTCTACTTTTTTTTCATAGAAATCAACTTGACAATTGAGAAAATCATCAACTTGACTTACTGATTTTCTCAATTGTCTATTTTTCTCTTACACACAGGCCTAAATGCGCATCATTTGTACCAAAAGGAGAGCACTAAGATGGAGCAAAGTTTACAGCCAGCTCAGCAAAAAAAGAAGCAAAGAAAAATTGCAAGAGGAAAAGAAGCAAAAAAAAACTGTACAGCTAACTGAGGAGGGCTGTAGGAGCTATCTCCTGAGAGCTCCCGCGACCTCCAAAGAACCTCCCCAACCAGTAGCGTAGCCAGGAATCAGTCAAGCCCCAGGCCAAATTCAAAGGTACAGTACAAAACAGTACCAAACAGTGTTATTTTTGCTACAGTCAACGAAGGATTTTGGTGCCACGACCCAGGCCAAAGCCCAGGCAGCCTGGGGCCTGGCTACGCCCATGTCCCCAACCCTAGACGCCGCCGCCGGCGGCTAGCCAGCTCCGCCCCCGCCCTCCCTCCTCTCCCCTGTTCCCCTCGTCGCTTCCGCGAGCGACGGGCGGGAACCCTAGCCGCCCCGTCCTCCTTAGCTTCCCTCTGCGCCGCCCCCTCCCTCGCCGCCGCCGGACGGCGTCGCCGACCGTAGGCCGGGCGCTGGCGGCGGCGAGGATCCTCTTCTCCCTCGCTCATGGAGCCTGGAGTGGGCCGGCCTTCGCAGCTTGGGTGTCGTGCTGACCGAGGGCGCGGCGGCACGACCGCTCCGGCGGCGGTGCGTAGACTCGGTAGCGGTGGGGCGGGTCAGGGACGGCGGCGTCGTGGTGGCGGCGGCGGCTCGGACGACGCGGGATGCGGCTTCGGGCCAGAGTTCTCGGCCAGGTTTGCAGGGCGCTCGACGGCGGCTATCCTCTGGAGCAGGTGACGGGAAGGAGCAGAGGCAGCTCGGCCTCAGGACGGTGGCTGGCGGAGCTGGCCGAAGGCGGCGGGCTCTCGGCCCAGATCTGGGCCCGTGGGCCTGATCTGGGTTGGGCGGTCCCTGCTGCCTAGGGTTTCAGTGGTTCCCGAGGTTCGGGAACCCTTCCCCCGACCATGGAGTGGATGGGGCGCTGGATCCGGGCCAGGAGGGCCTGGATCCGGTGACCGCCTAGCAGCCTCGTTTACTCGAGGTTTGCGCGTGCGACTCTGCGGCGAGTGACGTGGCAGCGGTGATGGTCGTCTTCTCGGACCACGTGGGTGGCGTGGAGTTGGCAGAAGGAGTTCCTGGTGCTGGCCTCGCTTCGGCAATGATGGCTCTTAGGTCGCGTCCTGGTGGCCTGGCTCGAGACTGTTGCGTTTCGTGATATCGAGTGTAGTAGAGAGGTGCTTTTGAGCGAAAGCTCTGCGCTTCGGCTCCAACAGCGACGACGCCTGCGGGTGTCGTAACCCTCTTGGGGGCGCTGTTGTGGGTGCCCTCTCCGCACTTAGCGTGGCAGAATGGTGCTTCCGAGCGAAAGCTCTGTGCTTCGGCGCCAACAGCGACGACGCCTGCGGGTGTCGTAACCCTCTTGGGGGCGCTGTTGTGGGTGCCTTCTCCACACTAGGGCTCCGGGTGAAAACCTTGACCTCTTGGTCTAGACGGCGGCGGCGCTTTGCGTCGTTACCCTGTTGGGGCGTCGTCGTGGAGCCTCGGTACTTCTCGATTATACGTCGGAGTCCTCGGTGGCAAGTCTGGTTTCCTTTTTTCTTTGTTGTTTATCTTTGATCTGTCTTGTAAGAAGGTTTCCTCATCACCTTGTATCTGTTCGGCCGTTGGGCTTTATTTATAAAGCTGGGTGAAAGCCTGTTTCGTGATAACTGAGGAGTGTTCTCATAAATACTAGACACAACAATTCTGAACCCAATGAGGAACGGACATCATTATGAGACTATGCCAGATATGGTTTGGACAAAGTATACAAACATTGCTTTCACTGCTGTACAAGGGTGTTGCTTATGTGTTAAGCAGACGAGGTAAGTAACAAGACATCAACCTTTATATTTCTTATTGAGTGAAACGCACCGGAGGTCATCAAGTTGCACGAAAATGAAGGATTGGTCACCAACTTGAAAAAGCTCAAAACGGGGTCACGAAGTTGTGGAATAGTCAATTTTTGGTCATTCCGTCACGGTGGGCGTCAAGTTGCTGATGTGGCAGTGTGTTTTTTTACAAAAAACACCTTGAACTTTTATATATTCTAATTGTTAGGTCCTTCTCCATATTTATTTTCGAGCTGCTAGCCGAAATATATAAAAGTTTAAGGTGTTTTTTTGTAAAAAAAACACACTGCCACGTCAGCAACTTGACGCCCACCGTGACGGAATGACCAAAAATTGACTACTCCACAACTTCGTGACCTCGTTTTGAGCTTTTTCAAGTTGGTGACCAATCCTTCATTTTCGTGCAACTTGATGACCTCCGGTGCGTTTCACTCTTTCTTATTTAATGGCTTTCCTAAGCATGAACACACAACTTATGTAGAAAGCTGGGCAGACTCCAGTAGCTTACACTATTATCAGTACCTGTCATAGGTCTGTTTTCCAGATCAACAAGAACAGAGTCCAACAGTCCTATCAGACTTGGTACGAGACGATTTTCAGTAGGCAGTCTTGGCCTGATAATAACAGACAGAAACATCACACCATGGTAAATTAGTAATGTACCTTCACTTGTTCAGTGTGGTCCTCTTCTCCTTGGCGTAGTACACAACCGAGTGTCCCTCCTCCAGACAGCTGAAGCAGATGTATACAATCTTTCTCGATAAATGAATCGATCTATTTCACTATATTTGGACACAGGAGAGACCATTTCTTCATGCAATGGCCTTGATTTTGCTCCTACGGAAGGGAACCCAGCAATGATGCATCTGATTTCAGGACACATCGCCCTCACCCTTCATCCGACCTCGTCCGCTCGTTCAGATTTGTCGAACAGCACGCCGACCCCTCCGCCCCGCCGCAGTTGACCAGCGCCTTCCCTCGGCGAGCCGTCGCTGGGAAGAAGCAGGCAGACCTTCAAATCAAACAACGCCAAGCTCCGTAATCTGTTGTGAGAGCGGTGGCTCGTCGTCGTCACCTCGCTTCCACCATGTGGATCTCTCCAAACTTCTACAAACAAATAGAATCAAAATCAATTGTGTGAGTTAAACAAATGGGTCAAAAGGTTGGGGTGCGCCACACCCGGGTAGTAGTGCAACGACCGGGGAACACCAGAGGACCCCAGCTGCAAGCAACTGTGGTGGGCCCTACCCCAGATAAATAAATTTAATATCGTTGTGAGCACATGGCCCACATATCAGATATTAATAAACTAATAAGAACAGATACTACACTTGATCTTAGCCAAAAGGCGGAGAAAGGTATGCTTCAACTCGTTGCCATCCGGCTCATCTTATAGCTTCTCTCGACTGCCTCTCCTCTCCCCGGGAGCGAGGTGGGACTAAACCGGAACGAGCAGCGAGTCTGCGTTTCCGCAACCAGAGGCAGGTACTCGATCTGCGCGTCTCGTTTGTAAAGCCCAATAGGAAGACCAGGGCCCATTCTCATGCCTGGCTTTGCCGGTTCGTTGCGCTGGGCTGGCTCAACCGAGCTGGGATTGCTTTTTTTTACGAAGAGCTGGGAATTAGGACTCTGTACACAGCGGTCGACCGGGCCTGACGATGTACGTTGCAGGTACTAGCATCCTTCACAAACCCTCAAAAAATAAAGGTACTAGCATCCTTCACTTGCTTCCTGCAGTGCTGGTACAAAGCACTGTCCCGATCTACTCGGTACTCGGTAACAATGGACAAACTGTCCTCGTGTTACAATCGGTTGATCATTTCCGTTTGGTTAATCTGTTGCAGAAAATTTGACCCCGCGATAGAGCAAGCAGTTGGTAATGAAAAAACGTGTGAAGCTATGAAACCACGCGCGAATGTTTCCTTTGATTTTTGCCGTCAGTAGTGCTTGACAATCTTTTTTTCCTTTTATATACACTAGTTGCTTGGCACGTGCAATGCACGTTTTCACAATTAAATGGACAATTTACAAGAGAAAATATTGCACGTGCAATGCACGTGTCGACTAATACACAAACACAAGTTATTCTGGTTTTAATAAATATTGATGTATACAGATAATTCTTAAGCCAAAATACAATCTATTATTTTGCACAATAGGTGTTGCCTCGGGTCTTCTAATAACCAATTCTTCTAAATGAATTTATTCATAATGTAAGTTCTTACTATTTATAATGGTAATAAAAAGTTGATGAAAGTATTTTTGAACTCGCCCGTTGGCCTAAATGAAAATTGATTGATATGTACCAGCGGTACTACATACTGTAGTTTACAAATATCCATGATGGCTAAATCAGTTTTGACCACAGCGACGGATCAAGCCTACACTAATTGTCAACTCAAGAAACCACACCAAAAATAGTTCCGGGGAAGAAATCTACACTACGAAGTAAATATAGGAGTATGAGTCGAAGTAAGAAGTACAGAGCGAGTTCGTTTTCTCTATGCTTTGATCCATTCAAGAGTACAGAACTACAGACCATTACTGTTGCAGACAATCATGCGAACCCATGATCTATCCAACACAGAGTTCACCACTTATGTCATTCAAAAGTAGTAATCTAAAGTGAATAAATCATGGGAACTCATGATCTATCCAAGACTCATCTGTCTGGTTCCGCCTCTGAACCAAACCGACTGGTCCCGCCTCTGAACCAAACCGATTACTTTGCATATGGAGACATCGGATGTAGCGAGAGCCAAGAGGTGTACAGGAGGATCCCTGCCGCTGTGCTCCGTGGCCGCCGTCCCTGCCGCTGTACTCCGTGGCCGCTGCCGTCCCGGACTTCCGCCGAGCCGCCGCTGTGCTCCGTGGCTGCTGCCTGCCCGGCCCTCCACCGCGCCGCCGGCATCTCGGACGTCCTCGTCGCCGCCGCTGTGCCCTACGGCCGCCGCCGGCCCAGGCCTCTTAGTCTTCCCCACCGTTGTACTCCGTGGTCGCTGCCGGCCCGGACTTCCGCCGAGACGCCGCTGTGCTCCGTGGCCGGCGCCAGCCCGGCCCTCCGCCATGCTGCCTCTCTGCCCCGCGGCCGCCACTGGCCCAAAACTTGTGTGGGGCGGCTCAAAAAGAGACTGCAGCAGCAGGACAAGCAGACTCCTGCCGTGATCAGGGCCGCGACGCGGCTCAGCGTAGGGTGGCGCTGGCGCGAGATCGAGTTCGTCAGACTCGGCACACCCCACGCCCTGGGCGACGCCGCCTCTGAGTCCTATACCCGGCCGCGGCCGCCGGCTGGCTCGCCGGCAACGTGCTCCCGTTCGTCCTGGCGTCGGCCATCTCCGTCGTCGCTGTCGGCAACGAGGTGCTCGAGTGCGGGGACGCCGCCCTCGCCGCCGCGTTGCTCCCGGCCATGCATAACCTCCGCAACGCCGCCATGGCCATCAGGTTCTCCACCGTCAGAACCATGGCCGTGCTCGCGCTGTCGCCTAGTCCGAGACGAAGTTAAGCTCGAGTTGCCGACGCTTCTTTTCTTTTTAATTGGTGGCAATCCTTTGTAATTAACCGCAAAACTAAAAGGTGGTGGCAATTTGGTCGTATTATGTGATTGGTGGGAGGGCAAAACGGTCCAAAACGGGCAATGTTGAGTTGTCAAACATTGGGCTGATCTGAGCCGTTTGATCGGATATTGAACGGTCCAGATTTAAAGACACGACTCAACACAAGTTTGCTCTTTTAATAGTAGTATAGATACGTCTTTTTACTCAAACGAATCTAGTATCATATATCGTGGCTTGGCAATAATGCCTAGGAAGGCGAAAGGCAAACGGTTGCAACAAACACAAATTTGTAGACTAGAGACAAATTTATACTCGCATTGGTAATGTTGGTTACAAAATACAACATGTATGATGAGATAATGTATATGAACATATGTATTAAACTACCCGCCTGGATCAAAACCCCACCAAATATCGATCATTGCTATCCGTAGGGTATCACACATAGAGACCGGGATGTGAAAACAACTCATGCATGTTGTATGTCGTGATTGCCTGAATAACAGACTTGATCATCGTCTCCTTGCCGATGCGAGATATCAGGTTGTAATTTCCAGGCTCGATCAACAAGAGACCAAAACGGGCCCGTAAGAGAACGACCAATTCCATACCCAGGTTAGTATCTTGAAGGGCTTCATTAGAAATACCCAACCGGTTCATGACATCACTCTTGGTTGATCAGCACACCGAAGACCAAAGAAATCTGAAGATTTATCGATGTTAATTTCTGCATGGACCCTAACAATACACAAATAAGGTTTCCTTCATAGCTTTCACCCTTTTAACATCATTTCGTGCGAGCAATATGCTATCATCTGCAAACAATAGATTGGAAAATAGGTGGCCATGAACGACTATTACACACACCTTGGAGCACCCCATGTTCTCCTTGTGAAACAACAGACTTGACAAACGTTCGGTACAAGCTGAAAAAGGTATGAACTAATTAGGCCACTTATCTAAGTTTTCTAGTAGGAATAACTGGCGAAGTGAGTTCCCCATTCACCCAAATTGCATATCGAACATTGGTAACACATCTCATAACTGTGTTGATCCAATCCGAACAAAACCCAACTTGCAGAGATAATCATGTAGGTATCCCCATTCCACATCTTTATAAGATATAAATCTTAGTGCAAAATAAGGCATAATTGCTTGTTGCTTTCAGATAGTGTGAAGACACTCATAAGCAATCAAGGCATTATCAGTGATTAATCTACCATGAACAAAAACACTTTGATGTTCAGAGATCACCACTGAGAGAATAAGCTTCAAACGGTTGACCAAACCTTTGAAGCAATTTTGTATAGCACGTTACATAAACTGATAGACCAGAAATTCTTCAATACTTCAGGATTTGTCACTTTTGGAATGGGTAGAACAACAAAATCACAAAAACCTAAAGTTATATCATCACCCACCAGAAATCCTATCATCGCGGTGCGCAAATCTTCTTTCAAAATATCATAGTGAGTTTAATATAAGAGTATGGAAAACCATCCGGTCCCGGCGCCCTTGTGGGCCCCATTTGAAACAAAAATTGTCTTTATCTCATCATTAGTAGATCATCATTCATCTCATTAGATACCTTAGGCTGAATTGCATCAAGGACATCAGCGGAGTCTGAAGCTTATGCTGAGCGGTTGGCTCTGACATTTGCACGAAGGATTGGATAATCTGATTCTGGCTACTGACTGTCTCTCGGTGGCCCAACGGATTGCTTCCAAGGAGATGGATCGTTCTCTTTGTGGATCAGTGATTCAAGACATCAACGAGTTGGTCTCGTCTTTCTCCGCTTGTTCTGTTATTCATGTTAGACGCGAGCAGAATGTTGCCGCTCATATATTAGCTCGATCTAGTGAGTCTAATGGTTGTCGCGTGTGGCGTGGTGTGTCCCCGGATTTCATCCGGGAAACAATTCGTATTGACATTATTCAGTGATTAATAAAGCACAGAATTTCAAAAAAGTCAAAAAAAAGGTTCTGAAGAAAGAGGTCTCCATAAAAACGTTCAGTTACTATCCTCTCGGATCAGTGCACGTATTTTTCTTTCTGCGAATTAATCCAGCTTCGACTCATTTGATCATTTCCCTTCCCTCAGAATAAAAAACTTTCAACTCATTTTCCAGTCTAGTTCCCCCAGCCCATGGGCCATGGCCACGGGTGTGAATAATCCAGGCGGCAGCGACAGCGAAATGGCCACCGCCCGCCGCCGCCCCATCTCGTCGCCTCCGGCGGCGCTGGAGGACGACGACCTCCTCGCGGAGATCCTCCTCCGCCTCCCCCGCAGCCGTCCTCGCTCCCACGCGCCTCCCTCGCCTGCCGGCGCTGGCGCCGCCTCGTCCGCGACCCCGGCTTCCTCCGCCGCTTCCGCGCCCACCACCACTCCCGCGGAAGCGGCGCTCTCCCCGTCCTCGGCTTCTTCACCGAGGGAGACAGCGGCATCTCCTTCCACCCCACCCTGGACCCCCGACCGCGTCCCGCCCGACCGCTTCGGCCTGCAGGTCACCGGCCGCGCGCACAACTGCCGGGTCGTCTGCTGCCGCGACGGCCTCGCGCTCTCGCCAACGTGCGTCCGGGAGAGGCCCTGGTATGGGACCCCGTCACCGGCGACCGCGCCGCCTGCCCCTCCCCTGGTTTTCCGCAACGAAGACAAGATCTACCACGGGATGGTTCTTCGCTCCGCTGCTGCCGCCGTCGCCGTCGGAGACGGCGGTGACCGTTTCCGGTTCCAGGTGGTGTTCGTGCGCTGCGTCAAGGGCGCCATGCTCGAGCGGTTGCTGTGTGTACTCCTCGGACACCGGCGCATGGGGTGATCTCATTCAGATATCGACGCCGCTTCTGCGCTCCCTTGCTGTTCCTGTGGCCACCTCGTGCTGCTTGGTTGGGCGCTCCCTTTGCTGGTTGCTTCATGGGAGCTCGACCAACGCCACCCTTGAGTTTGATCTGGATACGCACAACCTAGCTGTGGTTCCATTACACTTGGAAAGGGGATGGATCATGTCGGCGGAGGGTGGTGGACTCGGCTTGGTCTCTGTTTTGGGTCACAGGGTAGAACTGCGGAAGAGGGAGACTGGTTCTGATGGTGTAGCGACATGGCCGCTCACAAAAACCATTGATCTGGACAAACTTCTTCCCCTGAACCCAGGGGACAGATTCGCCATACTCTTCAAAGAGGAAAATAATATGCTCATCCTGGGGACAGATGACGATATCTTCACGGTCCACACCGACTCAATGCAGTGGCAGAAACTTCCTGTAAACTTCGAATTACCCCAGGCCTTTCAACCGTTTGCAAGTGTCTATACCGCAGGTAATATAATAACGTGACTCTACGTTGCAGGCAATACCTCTTTCATTGCTATACCGTTGATTGTTTGACTTATGCTTGTAGAAATGGGCGTTGGTGCTGAACATGCTGGAGCTGAACTCTTGCACAATAGATAAGATGAATGTTCGGTTAGATATGCTATTCAGATGCATTGGTTTAGCAGGTAATATTGTAAGTTATGTAATTGGTCCTTAGCTCCTCATAATATTTTGTAGAACTTGTAATGTGGTATGGTGTACGTGAGGTCCAGTTTCTTCGTCGTTGATCACAATGGACGCCTCATAGTTTTTGTTGACCACATGACATGATCAATTCGACATGACTAGATTCATCATGAAAATGCCATTGCCAGCATTCTCATGTTTACCATGAGAAGTAAAGTACTGGCCAAGTTGTGTTTTGAATACTGTACATGATGGAAAAAACTGGCTCAAATTTTGGACAGAAGGAAATGCCATGATCGCTTTCTTGAGGGTTCTTCTACTATATGATTCTCTTGCAATTTTGGCTTGTTAGTAACTTGATAGTAATTGGATTTCTGGAAAGTATGCATATGAGGTAGGCAGTAGGCACCATATGTTTCTACTATCTGGTCTGAGCTTTCCATGTGCCCATGGTGAAAAACAATATTTTGAGTGATTTGCCAGTTCATCATTTGCCTCTCATGGAGACATGTAAACCTCTGATCTTGTAGCTTCTACTGTGATATTGTGTGGCAAAAAAAACTTCAGAACATGTAAGCAATGGAAGATGAAGGTTTGTGCCAGAATAGACTAATTAATACCAATTTTACTTCTATCTCTCATTCTAATGTTGGTTTTGTCTAGTAGCGGTTGTACGCTGATATTATTCAACCTTGGGATTTTAGTATAAGCTACACGATGAACTTTGATGCTTATACTGTTCCAGCAATGTGATTCAAAACTCTGAAGTATAACTCCCATCTTTTGAAGCAATGAGTAGTGCAGATTTTTTTTGACAGCTGGTGCTCATTGTTCCGCAGGTATCCGGAGGTGTTTCGCTGTCTGAGATGCAGAAGCGGCTTAATTTATTGATTCAGGATCCATCTTTTGTGAAGTATAGAATTGTAGGATCTAGCGCTCTAATTTGGAGAAGTGCTGACCTCCACGTGACATTGTAGCATTTAGTGGTCGACTCTGAAGTAGCATCGTAGGATTTAATCCTCTAATTTGCAGACTTCTTCTCTGTATTATCTGTAAGCTATTCAGCTGGCATGACATGATGATGCAGTGACTTTGATAGACATACCTTGTTTTTGTTGATCGTTGGACCTTTTGGTCGGACTATTCATCAACTGCATAATGCAATGGTGTATTTGCTCTTGGCTTGACTTATTCTTACGACGTGGTTCATTTGATTTACGGCTCGATATCTTCTGAGCAAAGCTCATTTCTATGTTTTTTTATCTAGCAGCATTGGTCTGGATGTGGTCAATTTTTTGCTTGAAATGAGACCGAAACCTGCCAGCAAACGAGAACAACACAATCAGGTTGCACATCAACGCATCTGATTTTCAGGACACATCGCACTCACCGACGGGTGTCCAGATTTGTCGAACAGCACACCCTCCGCCGGCGCAGCTTACGTTGTCCAGGCTGAGGAGAAGCAGATTCCTCCGCCGCCGCTGGCTAGAAGCAGGCGCCAAGAGCACCGTACCTCTGAATCAAGCAGCGCTCAGTGATCTGCAGTGCCTCCCTCGGAAATAGAGCAGTGCCTCCCTCGGAAATAGAAAAACGTAGGTGTAGATCAAACGTGTTCCCTCGGACCTCGCTTGCGCCAGGCCTCGACAGTAGTGCAATGCCCAGGCGACACGTAAGGGTCCTAGTGGCAAGCCACTGTGGTGGGCCCTCCCCTATAAAAAATAAATTTAATATCGTTGTAGGCACATGGCCCACATATCAGATATTAAACTGATAAAAACAGATACTACACTTGATCTTAGCCAAAAGACCGAGAAAGGTATGCTTTGAACGGCAGCCGTGTGCCTCATGTTATAGCCTCCTCGACCGGCTCATCTCTCCGCGGGAGCAAGGTGGGACTAAAACGAACGAACAGCGAGTATGTGCGGTTCTGCGCTTCGGCAAAAGCAGCACCAGGCTCCGCGCATCTTCTTCGGGCTTTGAAAAGGCTCAATACGAAAACCACGGCCCAGTAGCATGGCTGTCGGAACCACGAACGGCCCAATAGTATTTTGTTTCACGTGGATATAGTCAGTACTCGTTCGCATGCTCGACTCTTGATATGCAGTATGTATGGAGTGGAGAGTACTCGTTCGCATGCTCGACTCTTGATATGCAGTATGTATGGAGTGGAGTTTTCATGCACCCGACCTCCAGTGCTCCTGCCAGTTTAAAAAATTCAAAAACAATATTTAAAAGTTTCAGAAAATTCTGAAATTAATTATGCATGTTCTCTATGATATATCATATTGACGTGCAAAATTACAGAACGAAATACTTTATATTTCATACTACACAAAAATGACAAATTTGCAATTCTGATTAAAGTTACAATGCTCTACAATTTTTGTCATTTTCGTTTAGACTATAATATAAAGATTTTTGAATTGAGATTTTGCACGCTACTAGTATGCCTCATGGGGAACATGCATGATTTTTTTCAGATTTTTCTGAAACTTTTAAATATATTTTTCAATTTTTTTAAAATGGTGAGAGCTCCACGAGCTCGGGAGCATAAACTATGTTCCGGTATGTATTGACTTTTTGTGCTACTTTCCGCTGCCAGAGTAAAATCGTAAAGCAGTGTATGATGTCAGATGTGCTACTTCTGCATGGAGATATAGGTCAGAGGTAGTGTTCACCGTCTCCATATAATGTTTCTTTTGGTGTTTGCCGTTATTGGTGCTTTACAATCCTCTTTTCTTTTTATATATGCCTTTCTTTCAAACGAAATCTACTATTATCTGACGAAGCTTGACAAAAATGTTTGGAGAGGCAAAAGACAAATACTCCGTAAAAAATAAAAAAACTATTGCATCTTTCATCTCAGTATGTCCAATGGCAACAATAATGGTCTTACCGCTCTTCTCAAGTTCACGTTGCTCATATCGCTCCCGTATTTTTTTTCTCAGCGGTCCAACTTCTGTATTTTGGGCACGCTCTGGGTTTTTATTCAGTATTTGTTTTTTACATTTTCGCATCCTTTTCACTGCATTTCTTTGGAGATTCTTCTTTGAACAGACATGCAGAAATAATTGAGTTAAGTTTTTGCTGCATCTTCTTCACATTAATCCTTGTTTTGGTAGATCGTGTTTTAGCTTTACATGTGGATTTATTTTATTTTTTCTATGATTCCATCGTAGTATCTATGCAATGTGATGATGAATTCATTCCCAACCTTATGACCAGGAAACACACATGTAGTAAGTTGCTGCCCGCTTGGACCATTCTGTTTCTTGCAATATCAGGTATCAACAAAGTTATCGTTCTTCTAGGGCAACCATCTCACAGAAGTTGATAGTTGCCCTCTTTCAACTATAATGTGATTGCTACATCTGTTAGATTATTAGTTTTACAGTTTATATCCCGATCCTGAAAAGTGGTAGTACTACTTTTTGCTGATGTGAAAATTCAGGAAAGTGTTGCATTAGCTAGGTTTCTGGCCTTTCAATCCTCGCCGGGTCGGCAGGATTTGTCTAGGGGTCCATATTTGCAATACTGTATGATATACAAAAATTGTTACGCACATGCATGAGCTAGTAAAAAAATATAACACACTAGATGTGACAACTGGCTCAATCATTAGCATCTCAATAAGCATGCTCATCCTCACCAGCATACTTGTCGGAATCCAGCTAAATACAGTTCATTCAGGAAAGTAAACTGTCTTGCAACTTGATGAGTAGTTGTTAGTCAGGAAATCAAATAATATCCCCATCGAAGACCCGAGGCCCAGTTGATGGCCTAGAGCAAGGGTGGAATTGTTTGCTCGTTTCTGAAGTAGTCAGTCGGATCCACGGCCGCTTTCACCTTCGCGAGCCTGCGGTAGTTGCCCATGAAGTACCGCTCGCCCCAGACCTTGCCGCTTTCGAAGGTGCTCACGTCGTCCACCACCGTGTTCTGGCCGATGTCCAGGTCCCGGAAGTTCACGTACGCTTCCCTCGGGTTCCTGCTCACATACTGCCCCATGAAGCTGTAGAAGTCGTCTAGCCATGCCGTCGGCGCTGTGCCGCCATCACTCTGCCATAAAACGAGGTACTGGATGATGTAAAGCACGCCGCTCCGGTGCGGGTATGGCGTCGCGGCGGCAGGGACGCTGTCCATGAACCCGCCATGGGGCTCCAGCATGATGTACCCGGTGGAGCCGTTCATCCTGAACCACGAGAAGATGTCCTCCCACGCGCCCTTGGAGATGGGGCGCCGGACGTAGTCAGACTTGCCCTTGACGGAGAGGCTCAGGCTGCCGGTCCTGTTCAGGAGCGCCTCCTCCGGCGTGCCGATGTTGTGCAAGTCTCTGAAGGACAAGGCCGTGGACTCGAGCCAGGTCATGGACCGACAATCGGTGCTCGTCATGTTGAGCTCCGGGAACTGGCGGCCCATCGTGACCACGAGCGAGTTGCACGTGCCGAGGTACATGGACAGGAACAGGGCTTCCTGTCCTTGCACTTTCACACGTATGGTGAGCTCGTCGGGGAGTGATGGGCCCACCTCTTGCCACCTGGTAACGATGTCTATGGCACCCTGGTCAAGCGTCTTCCCGATGCTGAACACGGTCACCGTAGGTGGGACCTGCACGAGCTGGACCTTCCACGAGAGCACGATGCCGAAGCTCTCGCCGCCACCGCCTCGGATGGCCCAGAACAGGCCCTCCCCCATGCCTGCCCTGTCGAGGAGATCCCCGTCGGCGTTGACTAACTTGGCGTCGAGGATGTTGTCGATGGAGAGGCCATATTTGCGCATCAGCATGCCGATGCCTCCGCCGCTGAAGTGGCCGCCCACGCCAACGGTTGGCGACTCACCGGCCGGGAACGCGACCCGGGAGTCGTTCTTGGCGATGGCGTAGTAGAGCTCCCCGATGGTGGCGCCAGAGTCGACCCAAGCCGTGTACTCCAACTGGTCGACGCTTTACGTAGCGGAGTTTGGCGAGATCGACCACTCCAAAAACCTCATCGGGCCGTGCCGAGCGGTAGGACAAGCCCTCATAGTCGTGTCCGCCGCTGCGCACGCGGAGGCGCACGCCATGTCGGCGGCCACAGAACATGGCGGCCTGGACGTGACAGGCGTGCATCGGCGTGAGGATGCAGAGCGGCCTCACCGTGGTGTTGGTCAAGAACCTGGGGTTCCTGATGGAGGAGACCAGCACGTCGGTGAAGTTGCTAGAGCTCTGCTCGTAAACGAGCTCGCTAGGTATCTTCTGGCTTAGGCATTGGAGGAACTCATGAGAGGAAGGTAGAGACGGAACCGAGATCAGGTACCACGAGAAGCAGCTCAGAAATAACGAGAGTAGTAAGCGTTTGAGCATGGCCATCATTTCCTTCCGCAGCGAGAGAGAGCTCTGTGCTTAACTACCTGGCTAATGCTCACATGTAAGTCAATGGTTATGCAATTTGCAATCAATTGGAAAATAAACCTTGGGACACGGTGCCAGCCAAGGATGGGTGCCCGTGCACGTGTTGGAGATTAGGAACGCGGAGAGCCTCCCCGTGGTAAGATGGTTAGTAGTGTGGTTGTACCTCCAGTTCATCAGAGTTCGAACCCTTGACGATTGTGTTTCTCATTCAGACGGAATATTCTTCAGTGGGAGGTGACGTTCCAGTCAGTCGACAGTGAGGCGCACGTGGTGATTTTGTCAATCTCAAGACCTGATCCGATCCGTCAGCTCAGTCTTTCGGAGCTTCTCATAAGGATAGGGTGTGTGTTCGTAGAAGTGAGTGTATACACGTGTATGTGAGCGTCTGCGTGATTGCTGGCGGCACCAGAGGGCCGACGATGCTCCCCTCTGCTCCGGGACGCCTGCAGGTCCGCCGTCCCTTGGATGTTGCCGCCGGGTTGCATGCCTCGCACAAGGGCCGTAGTACCACAATCTCTGCACAACCGGCGGCCAGCTAAGCCTGATGGTACGACGGTTCCATCGGAGGTGACGTTGAGGTCCATATTCAAGGAGCAAGTGGCGTTTTTGCGGGCAGAGCTGGAAGGTCTGGTTTCATCTTAGCTCGAGGGCATGGTATAGCCTATACGCGCCATGACAGAGTCCATGCAAGCCTGGATGGAGCGGGCTGGGAGCTTGTTGGAGCGGGCTGAGGCCGTTCTGGAAAAGTCCCCTCTTGCGCCGGATATGGTGCAAACGCCTCCAGCGCCGCCTCTGCTAGCGGGTATCAATGATGAAGTCGCAGACGATGGGGCTTTTGAGCCCCTGCTTCTCCCTAGGGATGCCACTAATTCGTCAATGGTTGCTTGGACTGCGGCGCCTTTGGTTGCTTTGGAGAGCGCCCCTCCGGTGGTGCAGGCCAGGCCTATCGAGCAGGGGAGTGCCGTGGTGCGGGCTGTGCCGCCGCACTAAAGAAGCTAAAGGAGGTTGGTGTGCCTAGCAAGTAAGGAGAAGATCTCAGAGGAGTCTTTCCAGATGGATGCAAATGAGCCACTTGAGAAGTGCTCAACTGTGTTGGTGGCAAATTTCTTCGACGAGCTTGCTTGCTTGCTTTGCCTCGAGCTCGCCCATTAGCATGCAGCCTGGGGAGGTTGCTCCCTCCCTCGTTGGGCGACCCAACATTCGTTTGGACAAGAAGAACAAGGATTGTGACATCTCAACAGCCAAGCGCGCCGAGTTTAGGCGGCAGAGGCTTTTGCAGAGTTACCAAATCAAAAGAGTAAAGAGAAAGACACCGAGGAGATCGTAAATGAGAAAATGCAACACTTTTTGCAGATGTGTAAGAAGCAACACACCCCGTAAGTAGTGGAGGCTTTTCGTGTCTTAGTAAAGGCCAATGCTTGATCATCTTTGGTGGGAAGGTGCACTTTGGTGCAGCTCTAGTGTCGGATTTTCGTGTGTGTTTCTGGAGGTTGTTACGAGATATGTCTTGTGAGTTTGGGTCTTCGTGCCCTTGCCTCAGGCACAAATGATGTTACTTAACAGTGTGATTTTGCCGGTTTTCGAAATTAACCGCGTCCTATATGATTTTTGGGTCCAATTCCCCTCATTAATTGGATCAATTCTTTCTTTTAAAAATGCAATGCGAGAACTCCCCGCCATAGGTCTAAAAAAAGAAGAGTTGGGACTCAATCGACCACCATCATTATATGGCAGGTACAGACATAAACGTTTATGCATAACCAACATAGGTACAGTCGGTCCCTGATGTTGAAATATGATCCCCGCAATTTATGTTTCTATATACTTCCCACGTGTAACACACTCGGCCATGCCCCTGTTCCGTTAAGCACCTTCAATTGTTATTATGTTTCTTTACGTGAATTCTTCACTTGCTGATCTCATTAAGACATTAACCATCCTTAGTTACTAGTCTCCTTAACCACACGCATGTCCAGTGCGTTTCCTGCGGAGAGCAAACGTTGATCATGTGAAACCGAATCAGTAGCTATTCCAGTTTCACTCTTAGGCTTGATGGATTCTATTGCGTTACTCATGAAAGTTTGCAAATAAGTATCCTTAATTAGGATTTAATTCAATTTTGTAATCTGTATTGGAATAGAAGATCCGGCAGCCGAGTAAGGGCCACTTCTTTTGAGTTTCTGCTTATCCATAAGCTAGCTTATGGATTGTGGTGGGGAGAAACCGTTGTGGGGAGAAACTAATAGAAACTGTTTGGGAGATTTCTTTTGGGTTTGTGCAATTTTAGCTTATTCACTATATTGAGTTGTGAGATGTCTGTAATACCCTTGTATTTGATTTTGCACATACTAGTATGATAAAAGCGATGATATCTTACATATGCTATTTTTTAGTATAAAAAGAGGTAGGAATAAAATTAAAAAATATTGACGGTCACTAATATAAATTTCATTACATGTCAAAATATAAGAAACAATATCATTCACGGTCACAAATATCCAGAAAATATCCTAATCAGTACATGTGAATGAAATATTTTTCTAGCTGCTCATCATGTCCTCTTTTTTGGTGTGTGTTCGAATAAAAAAGAGAGCTTTGTGTGTGCGTGTGTGTTTCTGAATCAGAAAGAGAGCTAGTGAGAATCCTATTCCTAAAGATCAATTGATTTTGACACAAAGTTGCTCTCGTGTTGTGCAGAGTACTAGCTAGTGGTTTGTGCAAGAATACAGAGCAGCAGGATGGTGTTGGAGGGACCCCGTACGTGGATCGGAGCAGCAGGACGCCGATGGATCGGAGCAGCAGGACGCCGGTGGATCGGAGGCCGGCCGTCGTCATCCTCCTTCCTGCTCCCCGCCTCGCCCTCCTCCCGCCGGCCGCGGCGCCGCCTGCCGCCGAAGAGCGCCGCCAGGAAGGACCGCCTCCGGTGGACGGACCTCTTCCTCTCGCTCCCCCGGGGCTCGTCGTCGTCCGCGGCGCGGGTCGCGGGGCCGACCTGCGGCGTGCTGAAGAAGAGGAGCTCGGGCGGAGGGCCCCCGTTGAGCAGGGAGCAGCTCTCCCGGCGCCGTGTACCAGGGCCGCTGGATGCCGCCGTGCGCCAAGCGGAGGAGGCCGGAGGAGTTCGGGCGGAGGGCCGCGTGGCCGGACCGGAGGAGCTGGGTCGCTCGGCCGCGGGTCGGAGGAGCTCGGGCGGAGGCGCGCCGGTGGGAGGAGCTGGGGAGGAGGGGCTCCGGCGGGTGGAGGTCGAGCGGAGGCGGACGCGCGCCGGCGGCGGCTAGCAGGCGGCGGTAGAAACCCTACTTTCGCGAACAGAGCAAGGACGGGTCGGTGCGAGACGGGGAAATAATTGACCGTTCCTTTCTTTCCCTGCGGTGGCAGTTTTGCTGTAATTAGCATGAAAACGAGGGGCAAGGCTACACGCCTGTTCGACCCTTTGCGGGAAGCTGCGCAGAAACGCCTCGCCACCAGTTTCTCGAAACGTGAAGCAAAGCAGATTCGCGGTTGAAATAAGCTGATGACAAACCGGACACTTCTTTTGAGCTTTAACTGTTTGGGACCCCGAATCTGTCTAGAAGCTGCAAAAGAAGTCGCCCTAACTTGCCAGTGGTGCAGGCATCGAGATGACGACCATGGGTAGGCTCACCGTCGCCGTCGTGTGTGTCGCAGCCATAGCTGCCTGGCAAGCACATGGTCGTCCGGGCGGGCACGTCCATCACATGGTACGCACTACGCTTAACCGGCTGGGTTCTATCGGTTGCTTGACTGGTTTATTGACTGACTCGTCCATCGCATCGCATGCATGCCTCTAGCCGGTCACCAACGTCACCGGCACCGGCAACTGCCATTACCAGCTGGACGTGAAGACGGAAAACCTGTTCCTCGCCGGCACAGACTCGGACATCTTCTTCGACCTGTACAGCAAGGACAATGCCGTGACAAGTACTAATTCAATGCCCGAATCGTGGGATTATGCCAGGGACTTCCCTGATTTCGAGCAGGGCACCACGACCACACTAACACACGACGACTGGTGCCTTCGTCCGTGCCGAATCAACATCACGTTGGATCATCAAGGGGGCAGTTTTGCTAGCTGGAAGTGCGAGTCGGTGCGGGTCATCGTGTCCGGGGATCTCAAGGACGACGTGACTTTCGACGTGAGAAAGTGGCTCGGCCCCGACGAAGATGACGACGGTCAAACCGTCACCATCGACAAGTGCGGCGGCAAGCTTGCAAGCTAGAGCTGCGGCGTCGTGACTGGCTGACTGCGGCGGCACTGGCCGGCCGTCTGCCCGTCTCGTTCCTAAAGCTACATAGTACTCTCTTTGGTTTTTTTTTTTTTTTTTTTTTTTTTTTGCGAAACACAGTACAACGCAAGCGCTCATATACACGCGCACACACTCACCCCTATGAACGCACGCACGCACACCCTACCCCTATGAGCACCTCCGAGAGACTGAGCCGGCGGGTCGAGTCTTTAGATTGACGAAGTCACCACGGGCGCCTCGCTGTCGACGGGAACGTCGCCTCCCACTGAAGAATATTCCGCCTTAAATGAGAAACACCAGCGTCAAACCTGGGGTTTGAACTCTGGTGGGCTGGAGGTACAACCACCCACCTAACCATCTTGCCACAGGCAAGTTCTCAGTACTCTCTTTGGTTTGTGTTACTACTATGCATATCCGTTTCAAGCGCTTCTATGTTGTGTTAAATAATGTTTTCCAACAGCCCTGTTTTGTAATACCTTGATAGATATTGTTATTGCTACACAATTCAATGTAGCACGCTCAGTTTGGCATCTTTTCCGCAACCGTGCGCAGCTGTGTTTGTGCAAAACAGTCTTATATCTGCCAAATGTCATGGCTTTTCCTCTTTACTAGATGACCCGTTGCGCGACTGCGCAACGCCGGATGCAACTACCACATTGTTACCAATTAATTTTAAACAGATAGAACCGGGCAAAAGAGAAATCATGATCGATTCACCTCATTAAGGGGCTATACTGAACACTGAATCAATGACATAAAGGGGTGAATTAATGAGAATAATAGAGATACTGACTGAATAAATGAGATAAATAACTGGAGCAATGAGAAAAACAAAACAATGAGAGCAAAATAACTTAATACTGAGGAAATAAGGATGAGCCATTCAGGTTATTGCAAAATAGATACGTGTCCTAAGATTAACATAAATGAAAGGAAGCATGCCTACATCGGTGTCATTTGGTTTAGGGTAGGCAGCCTCATTAGATAGGTCAGTAACAATAGATATGTCTTCTGAAGATGAACCATCTAAAAAAGGAAGGCCGGGTAGGGTAGGATTTTTTCCGCTGCGAATCAATGATCAGCTTGCGTTTTTTCCGGTTAAAGGCAGCATGGGCTGGCATGGGTCCGGCAACCAAATTATTCCTGCTCAGAAGAGACCACATATCCATGCAAGTCATATGAGGAAGCTGCAATGAAAAACAAACCAAGACAATAATGTAAACGGCTAAAGGCGTAGAGAGACATACTTTTCCGACGATGAAACTTCAGAAGGTCTGGAGGGAAAATAAAGGGCTTATTCGTCAGAGAAGCAAAACCTATCCCACGCGGTATCTCCTGATTGAATTTTGTTGAGATAATATCAACATAAGGTATAATATCTATCAGTACAGTAAGCCACACTATAGTAATACATTCTGGCTCAAATTTAAAGCAAAGCTAACCTTGGTGCCAACATTTTGTGTTACATGGGTAGTACCATATGGCGCCAAGAGCTGTTCACCGGTGCACTTCTGCTTCATGGCACAAACAGGAGTAGAACCAGATTGTGACTTCTGCCTGCATTTATATTATTGATCAATAGGTGTTCAGTGAACTAAAGAGTATCAGTGTGATAGGGCGTGACTAAAAAAATTACTCACATTCTATCAGCTGGCAATGGTACAGGACTTGTTGTTGATTCCTTATCAAGAACTGTATCTTTAACAACCTGAGAAAACAAGTGTACAATTGAAAAATCTAAAAGTAAATATCTAGTAGCTAGACTTTGTTCACATATATCTCTGGAATGAATGATCAATCAGGAACAGTGTAGTACCTCATCAGTCTTGACAAAGTCTTCAGCTTTTTGTAATACTTCATCTGCTAGCTCATTTGCCTTCTCTTGGCAAAAAGGAGTAGAACTCGATGGAGGTAAGATCTGTCCAGCACTGCACTTCTGCTTCAGTGTATGAACATTAGTAAAAAGCTTGGCAATGTATAGTAAAAACATGCATACTGATTGGAGAAATTTACCTTAGTGTTTGTGGTTTCCTCTATTAGATCTACTTTTCCTGGGGTTTGAGAAATGGCTACGACTGGGGCCTTCTCCTTGACCATCCTAGACAATGTTAGCTGTAACTTATCTGCATGTTGCTCAAAAGCCTCTGCCCATGATTTTGACCGCAGTAATTCCCTCCGACACTGCTTAAGATCAGCGGAGTGTATACCGTCTATGGTCAGCACTTTTACCTCTTGTAGGTAAACCAGAGCCTTAAAGCAGGCCGACTGAATAGCTGCATCAGTTGTTAGGGACCAGTCCCCATAAAAGAGCCTTGTTTTCATCCGCGCGACACGGATATGTGGAGGAACATCAATCTGAATAGCAGTCAGTATCTCATTTGATTCATCGTCGCGGGTGGTCGTCTCATGCATAGAAAATCCTAGGGCTTCTACAGCCTGTTGCAACACAAGCCGTCTGCAAACAGAGATGGAGGTTGCGCAAAGCTTTGGCACCCACAAAGAAACTTCTATTAGTACACGAAGTGATATAAAGCTTACAACAGTGGATAGCAGCAGATCAAATTTGCACTACATGGACAAACAATTTCCTATATTTAAGAGTATTGCATATAAGAAGTGTACAATAGAAGTGTACAATATTTAAGAGTACACTGTAAATAAAACACTGATGATGGAATACCCAAATGACAGTGACATAATCGCCATAAGGTAAACCGTAAATGTTGCCTAAGGCTCACTATTTTGCTACATATAAATTAGATGAATTTAAAACTCCCGGCCAAATACTTGAATGTGAAGTACAATCCAGACTATTAAATGGTGCCAGAAGTAAGACCATACTGTTGCCATAAGATCTCTTTGTTTCCCTACCCATCATTCGATTAAAATTAACTCGCAACAATGCAAACAATATTAACTCGCAACAATGCCAAAATCCAGACTATTAACTCACAACAATGCCAAAATCCAGACTATTAACTCGCAACAATTCCAAAATTAACTCGCAACAATGCCAAAATCCAGACTATTAACTCGCAACAATGCCAACAATATTTTTATTCAACACAATGGCTTGGCTTAGAACGCATCCCACGGAGAGGGCTTGAGAATGCGTCCATTTAGCCCAGCATAAATGTGTCAATGTGTCAAGAGATCAGTAGGCAAATGAACTACAGATAAGGGTTTTTGAGTTGCAGGTCAGAAAATGGGTTGCAAAACAAAATAAAAGGGTTGTGCACAATTTAAGGAGCGAGGAAATCCAGGACTGCAACTCATAAGGCCAGTATGCCATATATGCACAATTAGAATCATAATAAAACCCGCAGTAGCAGAAATACCCATCATACATTTCTATGCTTAGAGAAACTACTCAAGGGTGGTAATCTCTGGCATTTCTTTACGTAGAGTAATCGCATCATATCACTGAGACAAAAAGGTGTAAACAATAAATTACCTTTAGCAGAGACACAAAGGTGGAAACGGTAAATTAGCAGCCATATACTAACCAACTATTCTAATGATCTTATCAGCCAAAAAGGAACCATCATCAACTATTTTAACCAGCTGAGCTAACCTCCAAATGCCAGCAGCTAGCATCCAATTGCCAGCAGCAAGCTAACATCCAAACTGTTTAATCAGCTAACCTCCAAGGCCAGCAGCTAGCTACTATGTACAATATAACATGGGCACATCAGCAGCAACACCATGAGCATACACAAACAAAGCAAACGACGGGCATACACAAACATTGCAAGCCGAAACAAAAACAAGAACAGGGGAGGCGGGGAGAAGATAGAAAGATGGGGAAGAAAGAGGAGTCGTACCTTCCAGCCCTGCTGGGAGAAGCTTCCCGGAGAGGAGGAGAGGCTGCCCTGAGAGCAGGAAGCTGGCGTAGGCGGAGGAGCAAGCTGCTTCCGCCTGGAGGAGAGCTCCTCTCTCTCTCAATCGATTTCTGACCGGTTTGCTCCTCTTTCTCTATCTCTCTCTCTTGCTTCAATAGCTTCGAACATGCCTTTGAAGAACATAAGCAACTCAGTCTTAATGCACACTTCATTAGTGCAAATATGTATGCATATTAACTTTGAAATTCTGAAGTTGTGTCTGCAAAACACTAACCATAGTCAAATATTTATTTACGATGAGCCGGTGGAAGACATAAACGGAAATAGGTAACTCGATTAATAAAATAGACCTACAAACATAGTGTCGGTGCAAGAATTTAACCAATTCAGTCTATATACTGCTCTCGCTTTAGGTGGTATGGTGCTATCTCAAAATTAAGATCCTTTTGCTTGATAAGGACAATAGGTTTACGATAACTATTCATAAACCAACGTCGTGTGATTAAGCATTTAAGGTAACTGTAAATAGAACCCACTCGGTCATTTCATGCATATTAACTTTGAAATTCTGAAGTTGTGTCTGCAAAACACTAACCATAGTCAAATATTTATTTACGATGACCCGGTGGAAGACATAAACGAAAATAGGTAACTCGATTAATAAAATAGATCTACAAACATTGTGTCGGTGCAAGAATTTAACCAATTCAGTCTATATACTGCTCTCGCTTATCCTCTGAAATTCAGGCAGTACAGCGATCAGAGATCAGCTTATCCTCTAAAATAGTCAAATGGGCTAGCACTTTCTCAGAGATCAGTTGAATCAAACATGCAGGCAGTACAGCGTATATTTTCATTCTAGCCTTTCTTATCTGTGGAGGGGGTTTCTACTTAAGGAACCTAAACTGTTTTGGCACAAACAAGATATATAGCTCTAGAACAGCTAGAGCCTATTAAAGCTCTATCCTCTGAAATTCCTTGAACCTGGAAGCATACAACAATGCCTACCTTACCCTACCTACAAACCAGCACTCTTCCGCTTACACAAAAGCAGATCTAAAAAATGTAGACCTTGCTACCTTGGTGGTGCTTTACTAAGAGATTGGCATGGTGGTGGCCGATTCTGTGCAGGAGGAAGCAGCTCTGGTGTTACAAATCATTTCGAAGTTAATATGTATATATATCTGTAATTTTTACCTCCACACAGAAGACAACAAGATTCACGGTATACCTACATAGAGAAGATACATCAATGATAAATGGAAGGTATGACATGCAGCTACAACTATGGTAGTGGGATAATTACCCAGCATGCAACAACAATGTAGTACTTGCGAGAAGCTAATATTGAAGGCTCTGACCAACAACGATGAACCACGCAAGCACCTTTGTAAACCTGAAAGGAAACTGAAATACACAAATGACATCTTAGCATCTTTTTCAAAGACTATCTGAACTTGGAAAGAGAACATGCAAACATTAGTCTGCAAAATTAGCAAGGAAATTAGAAGCAGACATGCCTAATCTCATCAGTTATTTGATGGTAGGCTATTTTTTCTTATGAAATTATGATAACGCCCAACAATCCAGTAGTAGTTTGTTAAGAAAACGTGCCAGCTTAATAGCTTATCCTTAATATAGACAATATTTATTCCAGCAGCAGTCACGTTTGAAGGCAAGGTTTTTATTCGGATGAAGGACTGGAGATTCTTTTTTCCTTAATTGGTTGGAATAATTTCCTTTAATGTCCATGTACGGAGCTGCGAGTAGACCATGCAGATGCTCTCCGTGAACCTGCGTTTCCATTGTTACGCCAATGCAATTAGAAGCATGATATATAGGCAATGTAACAATGGCCTTTTTAGTACCCCATGAAATCTACAATGCATCCTGAAACACAACAGAAGAAGTTTCTTTCACTGCCTTGTTACTGCATAGCTAAAATAAACTCGTCATGAAAAGCTTTAAAGAAAATTGAAAAACCTTGTAGCGGCTAGAAAAGTAACAGTGGCCAATAACACCAAGAGATGCACATAAGAAATAATTAAGGTTGTAGTGATCAATTCAAAGGATCAGATGTGCATGCTCTATTTGTTTAGTTCGGTCGTCAGTGATTTGAAACAAACTGAAATAAATTCAAGATCAGATGTACATGCTCTATTTTGTGTATATTTTGGTTGTTACAGATCTGAAACAAATAAGCACATAAGATCCTTAGATTGTGTTTGAAACACATAACCTCAAATCCATGTGGTCATTTTGGCTTGGTTAAAATGAGCAGGAAAACTGAAGCAAATTTGTATACCGAGGGAAAATGTGCAAAATTGTACCGTTGAATTCAGAGAAATAAATCTGCTTTTTTCCTTTAGATTTCCAAGAATCGGCAAATGCACAATCGATGCATATTAATTGGATACCTCGCGAACTGGGAAACGTTCCAAACAGAGCGGCCACCAAAACGAAAGAGAAAACCAAATCACATAAGGTGATGTCTCGCAAGATCAGACCACTGCACTCCGGTGTACAAAAATGTAATTAGAAAGCAGGGAGGCAAGCACCTAAAAACGGAATCCTCTACAAATAGGGAACACCAGTAAGAACTCACAGATTCTTTGCACTTCTGATCTAAACATGCATCTATGCTGGCATGGTAAATATATCAGGAAAAATAACCATCTTCAACAATTTAGGAAAAGTAACCATCTTGAACATTTTGTGACTGATCTCATTGATAATAAACCAGAAATATGATTAATATAGAAGCACATAAGCTCCAAAAATATTATAACTACAATAATGTTGAGCCTTCGCTTTCTTATAAATTAAATATATTATTACTATATGGGCATTTGGGGATTCTGTAAAACAATCATGATATACCTCAGTTTACTGAACCAAAAAGAGACACCGAGGACTGAAGAAAACAATCATGATATACCTCATCCTACTAATCCATTTCAACCATGCATTCAAAATTTGTAGGCTGTGCTATTTTTTTATTAGTATCACTCTATGCAGCAATTGGTATGCCACCAAAAGGATACGACTCTGTACTGAAATTAGTAACCTTTTTCAAATATTTACTCAATGCAAGAGGTAGTATAAATCAACAAGTACTAACGAGAACCTTCAGTGCTAAGCCTGCACCGGAAACGATCATCCAGAGATGGCACTTACCAATAAAGAACAGAGACCTAGATATGTTTGAGGCTGCCGTCAGTGATGTTGCTGTTGCGTCATCTAACCACAAAACCGAGTGAAATCAGATCCATGACCAACATAAATAAAAATCAATGCAAACCTTTAAATATTTACTCAATGCAAGAGCTAGCGTAAATAAACAAGTAATAACGAGAACCTTCATTGCTAAGCCTGCACCGGAAACGATCATCCAAAGATTGCACTTACCAATAAAGAACAGAGACCTAGACATGTCCTGTTTGAGGCTGCCATCAGTGATGTTGTTGTTGCATCATCTAACCTAAAAACCAAGTGAAATCAGATCCATGACCAACATACATAAAAATCAATGCAAACCTGCATATTTTCTATCACTCTCATAAGCTTAAATTTTAATTTACCTCGAGAAACAACAGCTTCTCTGTATCAGATTGCTTTAATTTAGAAACTGGAATACTCGTCCACCGGCTCACAATTTCTGCAATATCATCTTGGGTCGCCTCTTCTCTTAGCATGTATTTCCCAAAACTTTGATATTCATTAGTAACCTTTTCCAACTCCAATCAAGACAATCAAAATTTGTAGGCTGTGTGATGTGTCAATCCCATGTTACCAGATCCACCTGCAACAACAATCCATAGCATCGTGACTGTCACATATCAATCCAATCAAGGCAAACAGCAGCTCCTCACAAAATTAGGAGAGAACTCTTCCCATGTAGGATTTTCATCAAAAGCCTATTAGGCATAAAGTAAAACAGAACGTAGAAAGAAAGATTAAGATCTATGGGCGGGAGAGAGAGGTAGAGAGAGAGAGGAGGAGGAGGGAGAGGAGAGAGAGAGTACGAACCTGGAGGTCGTGTGCAACTCCTGCTCAGCTTCGTCGCACAGGTCAGCCACTGCTGTGCTTTGCCGCATAGCAGTGGCGCCTCCTCCACCCGTGCTTGCGCCTCAGCCTGCTCAATTGGAGAGTTGGAAGAGGGGCTCGTGTGCAGCTCCTGCTCAGCTCCACCGCGTCCAGGTCGCCGTCGACCCCCGCCGTCCAGCCTCTGCCCATCTCATGTCGTCCAGCAGCAGCCGCTGCCCGGGCGCCGCCGGGGGCAGCGCCCGCGTGCTCCCTTCCGGCCCTTCTCCAGCGCGGGCATGGCGAGGTGGAGCCGTGGAGGGAAGGGCAGGGCGATGGCGGCGCGTCCAGAGAGAGATGTGGGAGGGGATTGGTTCACGGGAGAGAAGGGGATTGGGTATCTAGGTTTTGACTGCTCGCGTGCTTGCCCTTTCACGCTACAAAGAGACGCGAGAGATGCGCAGCTCGGACGCGCACGCGGCTGAAGACCGGGCCCCAGAAAAAACTGGCCCCAGCTGTCATGGCCTGTGCCCCTCAGTCGAATAGTAACAAAAATATTGACAGCATCCAACGGTGCCAGGTGAAACACCCATGCTATTTACCCTGTTCAGAGGAGATCGCACGAACGGGAATCACCGATCGGGGCAAGTAGGGGGATATGGCGGGTAGAGCACGGGCCTTTATAGAAGAGATAAGCATATATCTGATACTTATATTTAAGTGACGCTATAGCAAAAAATTGAATGTGTGACTGAAGAGCATCTATGTACAGATTGAAGTTTTTTTTTGCCTTATAACCTGACCATCCCCTTATTCTTGATCGGTTGTGGGATTGACGATGATCAAAGCGGAAAATACATATTAACAACGCAAGCATTTTGTCTGAACGGCCAGCAGCCGGGTTCGCTTGATCCTGCTCTTCTGGGTCCCGTAACACGCCGGTGCATCTGTACACCCGGAAGAACGGCAGGAGCCGCTATCCGGCGTGCGTGAGTACGACTCGGCCCGATCCTCATAGTGGTCGTAACGCAGGAGTAGCATACAGTCACATTATGCCATCGAATTGACCGCGCAACAAACCCTAAACCCGAACGTACGGTGCTTGTAATCATCTGCAATACCACGCTACTTATTTTCCACTCTATTGATCATAAACAAAGGTATAAAAAATCACACACGTAAATAAAATTACAAAATGTTTTCAGACCATGATTACCAACATTAAAGCGAGCCGAAGACTCCACCGTCCTCACCTCTCTCTCACCGGAGTCGGAAAACTTATCATAACAGAGCTTTTTATAGTAGACCAGTGAAAATCCCTCCCGCCGACGAGAGACCGTGATCCGCAACGCCTCCAGAGCCCCAAGGCCATAAGAGACATAGTGGACCGGTGGCATCACCGACGAGAATGTGTTTTAGGTTCGCTTCACGATCGCCTCCTCTTGCCTCGCGAGTATTTCGTGGCGGTGTGTTCTAATAGCACACTAGGAAATCCACTTCGGTTCATAGGTGCATCTACACCCACTATATAAAAAAACGAATTTTAGAATGTCAAAAAATTTCAAACAAAAATTTCGGATGTACAGATGAACATTCTATGTTCGCTCCACCATTCCGCTCGGCTCGTTCCTCATATCGTGCAGCCCCTCGTTTTCCCATCCAAAAAACAGCCTCGACCCATCCCGACCTCTTTCCACGAAACGTAGCGAGAGGACAAGTTTCATCGGTTGATGCTGGAACCATTCCTTGCTCGTCGAGATCTCTACAAGGCGGATATGATATCATCAAACAACCTTGCAGCAGATGGAGTGTTTGTTTGGAGCAAGTGAGGAATGTTCCTCCAAATTGTTGCACTATTGATGGCTATATGTCAGGCCTGAGCTATATGAGTAACTTGCGTATGTCATTTTCTCATATTTTTGTGAACGTGCCCACTTTGAATGTGCTCATACTTGTCTTCTTGCAATTTGTCAATATAGGATCGCACTGCAGAAAAATATATAAGAAAATGGCCGTGTCCAAAGGAAAACCCTGTGTACTCCAACATTTTTATAAGCTAGCTATTTTCGTTTGAAACGGAGATAAGAAAATCACTATGCTTTCCTTCGCTCAATTCATTTGAGTCAACAGATGAATAGTGGATAGAAGGAAAATTTTCTATTTCATATACGTCTCCACTTTTCCTACAAACCGAAGAGGCCCTGAAGTGTTATTGCCAGCCCGTCATGTTTGATACCTCCAATCCAACGGTTACGGTTGCTACTCCTCATTTCATTTTCTCACCAGTAATTCTAGTCTGATTGAACTGCTTGGCAAGGGGATTACACAGCACAGGACTGTCTGTGAAAGTGAAGCAGGCTACTTGTCAAGAAAAACAAAAGGCTACTAAAAACAGCTAACTACTGTGGTGCGAGCCCGCTGTCATAGTCGCTGCCCCTACGCGGCCCATTCTGCAAGTTCCTTTCGAACTCCCTCAGGTAGTCCAGAAGCAAGACGATCACGAAGAGGATGAATCCACCAGAGGAGCTGCTCCCGCCGCCGCCACCTCCACCACCACCTCCTCCAAAACGAAATGGCGGGAATCCAACGCCGCCGTCGTCGAGCCTCGGCTTCACCTTCTCTGTGATCAAGCAAAGAAGCGAGTAACAAATGTCAGTGGAAGCACAACTCTGTCAGTGCACTTCAACTGAACAGCAGGGCTGTGCGTTCCAAATGATGCAGATGTCTTCCATTACCTTTAACTGAACCTGACGGTGGAGAGGTTGGTCCTGAGAATGATTTGCGCGTGGCGGTCTGTGTCTGGTTAGCACAGCATGTTATGTTCTGCAGAAGAAGAAATTAGAGACGATCCGGGCGAGATGCTTTCCAGTTTGCTGGTAAAAACATTTCCCTAGAACTAGACAGCATCACTTTGGTACGTACACCAGTCAGGCGATATCAGGATTTCAGATTTGCATAGAGAAACAAAACACTTTTGTAAAGAAACAAATGAATAAGCTGGTTCTGTATCAATTTTAAGAGCATCTCAAGCAGAACCCGCAAAAGGGGCAAAACCGCATAATAACCGCCCGATGCGGATTGAAAACCGCAAAAAGCCGGAGAACAGAAACCGCAAATTTGCCCAACCCGCAAAAGTTTTTGCAGGGCCTGAGAATCTCCGCCTCGGAACCGAGAAAGCTAGGTTTCCTCCCCCGACCCGCAGCCGGAACCTCATCCTATTGTGTCATTGGCGCGAGGGAACCTTCAGCGCCCCCGTCCCCGCCGCCGCCGCGACCTCTTTCTCTTCCCCCACTCCGGCCACCGCGCACCCTGCCCCGGACCGGCCATGAGCGCCACCGACCCGTCCCTGGTGACCGTCCGCGTCGGGGAGGCGCCATCGTCAGATCCAGCGGGCCGCGGAGAGCTCGACGCTGCCGCCACCGCCACCGCTGCTCCGTCGGCGGCGCCGAAGCGGAGAAGATTGGGCACCGCAGGCGCAGCCCAAGTCTTGCTTGCGGCTACGAACGCCGCCGCGGCTGCCGCGGCCACTCCCGCCGCCGCGAAGCCGAAGAGGCAGGCGGGGAGGAAAATCAGGGCCAGCGCCGCCGCGAAGGCCAATGCGCCCGTCCCCGCCGCCGCCGCTTCTGCATCCACCGCGCCCATGCCCCCCGCCGCTGCCACCGCCACCACGCCCGTCCCCGGCGACGGGACCGAAAGGTATGAACTTCTCCAACTCAAAATTGACCTCAAATTCGAGGTATTCACCGCGCCTATGCCCGGCGACCTGAATTCGTTTATCTTGCAGCACGCAAGCTTTCATGGACATGCTTGGGTTGGTTGACATCGATGACCCTCCGCTATGCTTGGGTCGGTTGACATCGACGACCCTCCGCTCGGCGACTACAACTACAACGAGTTCTACGGTGGCGTCGATGGTGGCACGGGAGAAGACGACAACGAGGTCGAGGAGGTTGACGGGGCAGGCCTGAGTAGGAGAGGTTCCAACTACACCATCTTGGAGGACCAATGCTTGATCCGTGCTTGGGAGAGTATCTCTCTCGATGCATCGGCCGACGTTGATCAAACCAAAGACCGGTATTGGCAAGGGGTGGAGGACAAGTTCTTCCAACTCATGCCACGCAATGACCGAAGGGTGGCCCGGACCTATCGATCACTACAAGGCCGTTGGGAAACTATCAAAACTTCATGTGGTCGATGGAGTGGATGCTTGCAACAAGTGATCAATGCTCCTCCGAGTGGCACCGTGGAGGGCGATTGGGTGAGTTTGTTATCCATTGTTCACCAAGTGTTCACCATTGTTCACCATTTGTTCATCATTGTATGACCGCATTGCGAGAGAAAGGTACTTGGACATGCCCGCATCCAAGAACAAGCCGTTTGTCCTTGATCATTGTTGGAAACTTCTTCAACATAGTGAGAAGTGGAAGTTGAGGGATCAATAGCCAAAAAAAGGTGAAGTTCGTGTTGAGGATGACTCGGATGAAAAACAAGGCGGGAGGAACAAGAACAAGCCCGAAGGCAACAAGAAAGCCAAGGAGAGAGTTGCAAAGCAACTTGAGGCAACAAGCTTGAGAGAGAAGCTTGATGAAATGGTGAAATCCAATGAGACCATGGTCGCCAAGACATTGGAGGCAAAACACCAATTGGCCGAGAAGAAAGCTCAAGAGAAGAAAGAAAAGTGGGACGTGCTTCGTGAAGAAGGGAAGCGGAAGACCGAGATTGAGGCCAAAAGAGCCTCGGTGGAGGAGAACAAGTCCTTGGCCAAGCTCTTGGCCGAAGAGAACAAGATCATGATGATGAACCGAAGTGAGATGGATGAAGTCACCTTGGAGTGGCATGACATCGCGAGGAAGGAGATATTGCAGCGAAGGAAACAAGCGATGCTAAAAGCTAGCGGTGTTGGAGGTCTCGGCGGAGGTGGAGGTGTTGGTGGTGGAGGTGCCGGCAATGGTGGAGGTGGTGATGCTACCACGGTCTAGGGCCTTTCGATGATGCGGATGGTGTTTTGGAAGCATTTTTTTGGTCACACGGATGGAAAACTAGTTAATGGCCGTCTTTTATATTCAAGGAACTACTTAATTTGCTATATTTAATGTCGAATTTGTAAGTTATTTGACATACAACGACATTCATGCCTACCTTGCAGTTTTGCATATGCAGTTTCTGAACGCCGCGCGGCGGAGCAGAACCCGCAAAGCAGAACCGCAAAACAGTTCTGCTTTGCGGGTTCTGCTCCGCCGCGCGGCGTTTCGAGCCAAAAAACGCGAGTTGTGCGAACTGTAAAAGTGTTTTGCGGGTTCGCGTTTTGCGGGTTCTGCTAGAGATGCTCTAAGCCAGGTCAGGTTAACTCTGAAGCTTAAAATTCACCGGGGCTTCAGATTTCGCCCTTTTTTTCATTCTTTTGTCTATCTAGCATGAACTGTATGCATGGAAATTGAAAATGGATGACATTGACATAATCTGAATGCTAATAATATACTGATCTCATCTGTTAGCAAGGCTGAATATTCTTCCAGCTACACAATTTTCTATGAGATGGTATTTGTTATACTCCGTATTAGGATGCATACACTATTGATTTTCCAACTTTGTTGTGAATTTCTTACATAAAGACTTATCCCTGATGAATTATTTTGCAAGTCAATAAATCGTGGCTTCCACCAAAATCTGAAGGCCTTAAATAGTTAAATCTGTAACATATTCCATTGAATTTTCTTTTTAATGATGCCCTTTTTATGACTTAAACTTATCTGATTTCGTTCCTCCTTTGCATGTCAAAACCTATTGGATTGCTTTATGGGTACTCTTACAAACTGAACTTAAGTTGTAAAAGCATTTGGCCAGTAAATTATAATGGCGAGAAAAGAAGATGAGCGAGCATGTCATAACACCGCACAAAAAAAATTAGGCACATCTTACCGCTTTGGCAGAGATCGTGTTGCTGAGTTTAATTCTCCGAGATGGCGAACCCGAGATAGATGGCTCTCCCCAGTTTTGTCCTACACCAAATATTATAAGTTGAGCATGAGCTTGGTAAACAAAAGTTGTGCCATACATGGCAGTATGCACCGTATCCCACTATTAAATTACAATCACGAATGACCATCTTCCTTAATAAGGAAATCTTTTCGGCAAAAACATCGGTCGAAGGGCCGCATTCCAGCATAGATGCAACGCAAGGTACTGTACCAACAATGTACCTACAGATTTCTCTCCTCCATCAAACATTTCGAGGTGAAGTTGGGTCAGGTCAGTGTGCTGGAGCGCAAGAAACTCTTAGCACCAGCTGAAACTATATTCCCTTTGCTACGTACAAGTGAATTCCCTCCTGATTCTTAACACAAGCAGGAGGATGCACAAACACGGAACCCCTACAATTTAACTCAACGTGCTTGCAAATACGAAGTCACAAAATGGCAGCAATTTCTTTCCCTACAAATGATTTTTCTGTCAGGAGGTAAAAACTGAACGGCGGCAGTTATTGGATAAGGTAGATAGAGGCGACCCGACGAATGGATGGTGGATGAGACGAGCGGCACCAACCTCTATTTCCCCCCATCCGCTGGTGCGTGGCGGGCCGCATGAGAAGCGAGCTCGGTGCGGACATTGTGGCGAGCGGAAGCATGGCGGCCGGCGGCGTGGACAGAGGGTGGTGAAGTGAAGGCCCTGGAGAAGAAAATCAAAAGGAGGATGGTGAGGAAGGAAGGATGAGGAGGAGAAGACGAAGCCTGATAGCAAGGGAGGCTGGGAGGCGAGGCTACCTTGCAGGAGCTCCAGACGAGAGCGCGGCGGCGATGGTCAGAGTGAGGGACGGCGACGAGCAGGGCAGCGTGGCATGCAGCCGGGGCAAAGAAGGTTATCCATTGCCATTGGGGCCTTTTTCGTACAAACTGAACTTTTGAAAGGATTTTTTTTTAACTCAACTTTTAACAGGGTTTCTGAGTTTGAACTGCTAATTTTATGAAATCTTTTCTACAGATTTGGTGGACTTTTTTTTTGGTGTCGCTCTGCAAATTCCAAAAGAAACTGTGAAAGATCTCTCTATGAAAAACTCACGAAAGAAAATCCACTAACCTGTTGACACGAAGTGAAGAATGGTATAGCACACGATTTACACATTTTCATTGTAGCCTAATCATACACTCACATCCATTCCAAAACACACAGAACTTTAGATAATCTCCAAAAGGCAACCTTGCATGATATTTTTATTATAGCTACATGGTTGTTAAATTTACATATTTCAAATTACAGTATATATCTAAAAAATGAAAATGTTAATTAAATAATGTTCAACACTAGAACAGTTCGTTGTCCTCGAAAAAAATAGAAGAGTTTGGCTACATTCTTTATAACAACATGTGTTCTGGACCCAGTAGCATTTTTTCATCACAATATGTGCTTTTAGTCCTACGAATGCACGTGTTCACTAAAATAACATTACCAGACACACAAATAATATTAACATAATCCAATTTTAAAAAAAGTAAAGCATAATTTGATTTTTGGTCTCGTTATTACGATACTTCTTATCCTTATTATTCTCACTATTTTTTGCAAATGTGGACCTTTATAAAACCATATTATTTATAATTTAATTTATTTTTTGGTCTCGTTAGTGTGCACGTGCAATGCACGACTAATAAAAGCTGAAACCATATTATTTATATGTTACATTGGTTATATTTTAAATAAATTTATAAAGTTGCAATTATAACAATAATCGTGCAAGCACGGTATACTCATATTTGTGTTCCTTTGGAAGTTGGAATGCTTCCTGAAACCATCCTTAACAACAATGTGGAAAAGAAGTGAAGTTGTTGTCCCTAATAATACGTAAAACTATGTATTACATAGCATACGTTTAAAAGCGACATATAAAACAATTGCACTAACGAGTAGTGCTTGCATGATTATTGTTAACTGCAACATTGTTGAAATTTATTTGAAGTACAACCAATGTAAGATATAAATAATATGATTTCAGCTTGTATTAGTCATGCATTGCACGTGCACACTAACGAGACCACAAAAATAAATTAAATGATAAATTATATGGTTTTATAAAGGTCCTCATTTGCAAAAAGTAGTGAGAATAATCAGGATAAGAAGGATCGTAATAACGAGACCACAAATCAAATTATACTTTCAATTTTCTAAACTGGATTATGTTAATATTATTTTTGTGTCCGGTAATGTTATTTTAGTGAACACTTGCACGTTTAACGGCTCATAATTTATTTAATATAAACATGTCTTTGAATCTATATTTATTTAACTGAGTTATTTTACCAAGTCAGTTAATTAGTTTTCATTATACAAATTACAATTGGATCAAATATCTCCATTATAGTAGTAGTTTGCCCTATTAGAGTACATACATGTTGATATGAACAATTACTCGCAAGCCGATCAGGTTGACAAACAGAAGAACATTGAGAAAGACAACTCTGAATTCACAGTCAACTTAGAAAAAAAGAAACATATTTAAATTATGTTGGAATCGTCCGGCCAGCCGATCAGGATGACAAACAAAACTCTGAATTAACAACCGGCGACCGAAAGTATCTGTTGTGTTTGTGTCAAATATTGTGTACGTGTTGGGTTAGGTTTGAACTTGGAGTTGTACTAGGTGTGGATAGTTACGAGTAGTGTTCGAGTCGAACTCTTGTAACCTGGGCCTCCCATATATTGAGGGGAGCACCACACGTGTAACCCATGGCGACTTGATAGAAACAGGCACGCAGGGGGAGCCGGCGGATTGTGCCGGCGCCTAAGGCGGTCAGGTGTTGCAGTATCAATGGGAGGAGCGCCCGTAGTCATGCCCCGCAGATGTAGGCGAGTTCGCCGAACTGCGTTAATAAATCTCGGTGTCGTCATCGTGCTGTGATTGTTTGGTTCTCGGTAGATCAATTATGCGCCTACGACGGTAACAATTGGTATCAGAGCGAGGTTCGAAGGACATGGAATTTGATCTAGAGGAAAAGGATCAGAGGAGATCATCGGTGTTGTGTCTGCGAGTTCGTCGAGGAGAGCAGCGAACGCGATGGTCGTGACCGGTCGAGGAAGCGATCAGGGAAAGTATCCGTATGTTAAGGCAGCCGTCGGCGAGAGGCGATCCAGATCGGATCGAGGTTCGGCCGGCAGTTTCCCGTCGACATGCGGCGCACGCGGTTGGGGCAATCAGCGGCAACGTGCGTGGAGTGGCCTTTGGCGGCAGCCAGGCTGTGCAGGTGCATCGGGCCAGATAGGAGTGCGGAGAGCACTTGGAAGCCCATGCATGTACAAGACGCAGAAGGACGAGCGCCATTGCAGTGCAGGGTGCCGTGGTCACTAGAAAAAGGATTTCCTTTGCAAAGTGAACTCAAGTTTGTTCTCGTCGCGCAAGTGTCGTATTGTCCTTTCTCGGTCCCCCATGATTGTTTGCATGTCCGCCAAGTGTCGCTACCAGATTAAAAGTGGAAAGGATGAGAGAAGTAGATAAGGGGTGGGAGAGCAGATTTTACGTTTTATTTTTCGAAACCGAATTTTTAAAACGAAATATCTTGAGAACCACTTATCCAAATTGCGAACCGTTTTCACTTTTGGATCCTCGCATCGACATCTTCAAAACTAGATCCAATGTTGATAGGTTTTGACAAACTTTTTTGTATACTTTCGTTGTGTATAGTTTGTACAACATGTTCTTCATATTTTGTACATTCACTTTGTGTATTATGTACTTCCTGTTCTGCGTACTTTTGTACTCAATTTTCTATGTAGTTATACTTTTCTGTGTCTGTGTACTTTTATACTCCATTTTCTGTGTAGTTGTACTTTTCTGTGTCTATTACTTTGTACTTTATTCTATGTGGAGTTTTGTACTCCCTGTTTTGTATAGTTGTACATGCTGTAAATTGTACACAGTTTTTCTTTGTGGTTTGTACGTGATCCTTTGTACAACCAATAACTTATATTTTGTACTTTCTTACGTGCAAGTACAACTATTGTAGTCGCCTAAACGAGCGTAGCCGAGATAGTACGCTTACACCATCGTTTTGTACACAATCATTTGTACAGCTTAGATTTTCAGATTAATCCCATGTGTACGCTAGGCTATCAAGTCCTGCTCGAATGGTCACTGTACCGCGGGGGGCTTCGTCTGGCGTACAACGATCGGAGGAAGCCCCACGCGCGGACGGCCGGGCAGAGGATCTACGCGTTGAGGCAGAGCGTCTTGTACGCTTCACGCGGGGGCTTTCACGATCGATCGGATCGACGCGATCACGCGGGGATTACGTACGAGGACGCGACGTACCCAGCCACCACGGTCGCATGCGATGGCAAGCTGCCGTGTTTGAATTTGCTTTTGCTGCCTGACGTGGTGGCCACATGTGGCAGACTAGTAAGGTCCTACTTGACAACATTTTATTAGTGGTATCCGCAGGGTGCCACGATCAGAAATTCGAAAGCGTGCGAGGAGCTACGACTGGGATGGCAAGCGTGCCGAGACAAGGATGCAAATTACACGGATCGGAGATTTGTTTGAAGGGAAAAAAAAGAGCGTCAGGTACGTGCGGTAATTTCCATCGGAAGCAAAGGAAAAGAAAACTGATTTGTCTAGGACCTGTGGGGCACGTTTAGGGTTGATGGTGTCCGTAGTCTGTGGAGTGGAAACACGTGGCGCATTGTTATGCGTGTTTCGACATGCGATGACGCGGGTTGATTCAAGATGGTGCACACATGGGATCTTGAGGTCGACGGGGTGTGGGGTGGATTGATCATCTACCAAGAAGTCATGTTGAAGGTGGAGTTGAGTCTCTGGCGGAGATTTCACTCGGCTGATGGAGGGGCTACGGCGTAATCTAGCGGAGAGTCGAACCTAGTCAGCGGGAAGGCGAGAGGCATGTTGGTCGGACTGGACGTTAGGGTTCGAGAGATACGTGGAACTCTGCATCGGTCGGGTATGACTGATGATTGTCTGCAGTGGGGCCTGAGGTGGTGTGGGTTAGCGACCCAGTAGATCTTGGCTAAGATTGCGGATGCTCGACGTGGTAGTAGCGGCGAGGCGTGCGGTAAGCACGGGACACGGCGACATACCAGGGCACAGGCGGTCAGACATGTGGTCAGATGGGTGTGCAGGGGTATTGAAACAGTGTTGGCGAGTATCAGGTTCAAGTTGGTGACTAGGTCTATGGATATTGACATGTCAGGTGATAGACAAGAGTCGGCCATAGGTAATCTGAGAAAGTGTTGAAGAGAGGAAGCTTGGAGAGTACATGGCCTGATATTCTGTGATGTTCGGTGCACATGGCAAAGTGCGGGTGACTAGATGCAGAAGGGGCGGAGTGCTATAGCTGTGGGACATGTAGAAGACTATTCAGGATGAGACGACTGTGAATTTGACTCAAAGTGACTAAAAGGCGACGGTGAAATTCCTTCAAGTTGGAAGCACTTTCACACAGCAGATCAGATATCGGTGTGCACTAGTACAGAAAAGGCTATCCGTGGCGCACCAATTTTGGATTCTGTGACGCACGCGCCGTGCGCCACAGAATTCTCGCCACTAATTTTTTTCTGTGGCGCGACCCTGCCGTGCGCCACAGAAATACCCGGAATTCTGTGGCGCACTAGTCAACCATGCGCCACAGATTAGCATTTTGAGTTTAAAAAAAATACGGAGCGACCCAGCTGTGATCCCATGGCCGCCATGGCCGCGTGGCGCCGGCGCCGCCCTCGCCGCATCCTCCGCGCTGGCCGCCGCGGCAGCCGCCTGGCCGTCGTCGTCCTCCTTCCAGTTCTTCTCCGTCCGTCGTCTTCAATCCATTTCTTCCCCTCCCTCTCCACTCTTCTCGCTGCTACAGCTCCGTTCAGGCACAATTACGCAGAGGAGTTACTGTGCCGACGCGGATCTGCGTGGAAGCAAGCTCCGAATTGGGGAGTTCGGCCGGGAGGGGCCAAAAAGCAGGCTCCCCAACCTGCTGATGCATGTAAATGCATACATGAACTTTGCACTTTAATT
>CAMZMU010000062.1:16425417-16789155 GCA_947311845.1 Poa pratensis
TATACAAATGTCATATTACTACATGTGCGTTGCACGTGCACGATTACTAGTTTCTGTAAATCTAACTCGGGTCGGCACACCCCATTTGACAAGTAAAACAAAATATTAAACAATCAACAAATGTACTCCCTCGTTCTAAATTAGATTACTTCCATTTGTCTACATATAGATGTATCTAGACATTTTACAAGTATAGATACATCCACATATACACAAATGGAAGTCATCTAATTTGGAACGGAGTGAGTAATTAAGGAAAATCTATTAACTTTGCTGGAAAAAACTGAAATGAATTTGTGAAATCGTACATAGGATCACCCGCCACGAAACAATATGGTTAATGGGTTTGGCAAAAACTGTTGTTCATTAAAACTACTTCCATTTTTTCCCTCCGATCCAGTGAAACTGTCGACGCCAGAAATCAATGGAACGTGTACAAGATATCAAGAAAATAACAAGCTGCGACTCTTTTTAGGATCGGAGGACGTACAAGATATCAACAAAATACCACACTTTAATATATTTGAAATTATAAACTGATTTTCCTTTAAACGTCATTACCCTTTTTGGCAAGAACCTTCATATTATGCAATTTTACGTTATCAATTTCGAAATTTGAAAGTTTTGTTGGTTGGCTCAATTGTTTATGAATTTCCCAATTTTGTCTTTTAATATTTGTATAAAATCATGATGCCGACAAATTGCCATCATGGACTTTGATACACAGATGCCAGGTAGTACTCCTATCATGTATTTAAAGACGAAGTTCGAGTGGTTTTCTGATAGAGCAACTCTCTAGCAAGCTTTTTCGAGATTTTTATTTATAAAATTTAAATTAGGTAATTTACCTACTTGTACTAAAAAATGTTTTTTTATCGAAGCTTGCATTTCAATTTTATCAAAGATTACATGACTATATTGACTACACTCTCCAACTCCAAGGGCCTGTACTAGCTGACAAACAGACACTCAGTTTCGACGACTTAGAGCATCTCTAGCAGAACCTGCAAAACACGGATCTGCAAAACTGTTTTGCGGGTCGCGGAACGCGCACTTTTTGGCTCAAAACGACGACGCGTAGAACAGAAACCTCAAAACCAAACTGCAAAACAGAATATGCTGTAGAATATTCCTCCTTCTTCTTCCTCGCTCCGTTTCAGCCATCGATCTAGCTCAGCTAAACTAGCTAGCCAACACGGCCGGCCGGTGCGGATCAATCTAGCACAGCTTAGCTAGCTAGGTAGCCAACGTGGCCGGTAGCTCGTACTAGCTAGCTCATGTGAGGATCGATCGATCGATGTGCTGCTAGCTAGGTAGCCTCGTACTATCTAGCTCATGCGGGGATGGATGGATCGATAGCTAGGATCTATCTAGCTCGTGCTAGCAGCCCCGCTCCAGGAGCGGATGAAGCCGGTAGCCGGTGGCCGGCGGCCGACAGCCGGCGGGCAGGCGAAATCCGGCCGGTGGGCGGCCATAGGATGGGGAATCCCCGGTGGGGATTCCATCTCATGAGCGTTGACCAGTTTCCAGGCCCCCTCAAACGAATCCTCAAATAGCCACAAAATCTTCATGTTTGCAGGTTTGGGCTAAGAATTCACGGGCCCCCGCAAAACTTTTTGCGGTTTGACCTGTTTTGCGGGTTCTATTCGGGACGTTTTTTCAGCAGAAACTGTAAATTTACAAGTTTGACCAGTTTTGCGGGCTCTGCTAGAAATGCTCTTACATCAGCATAGCTGATACAGGCAGTAAATACCATACTATCAAACTTAACTCAGGTTTCACACTAATATTTGCAAGCAATAATTGGGAAACAATTATAGTGTGAATGAGATCTTCTGATGCGCACCGATTGGTTCAGAGTGTAGACGCCATTGTGAAGTCGCCTGATTGAGCAATGCGCGGAAGGCTGTAGATTGTAGAGGCATTCTATGACGGCCTCTCGATCTGCATTTGATTTGTGTAATTGACGGAACAGAGTGATGGAGCGAGATCGATTGATTGGACGCGGGTCATGAATACCGTACGACGGTTCATCCCTTTGCTTGTGAAATGGACGGAAAGATCTCTCATTTTTGCATCAACCTCGGGTACACCTTCTTCTGGCCGTGTCTACATCGCAGGAGCATGCAGCCTTCCATGGGCTGCTGCAGCCCGCAGAGTTTCCTGGTATCTGAACTTCAATTGGTCCCGGGTGTAATATTTACTCTTGTCCCATAAAATTCATGCATATCTATCCATGCAACTGCCGCCTCCTGTCCCCTTCTAGTGCAGTGACTGGCTGCTTGCCGGCCTCCTCTACACTTATGGTTTTGGTAAACAAGTACAACGAGCGTGGGCCATGGACAAGGAACCAACCGGGGTTGGATTTGGGAAGGATAAAACAAATTTAACATTGTGCCCAAATCAGTAAAATGAAATGAACCACATTCAAAATTTTAGCACCAGCTGGTCCTTTTTTTTCCTGATCCGCCAAACCACCCTACGGCGCGTAGAATGTGACGCCTTAAGACCTTGTCTACATCTGATGTAGCTCAAATGTATTTTAGGGACGGAAGGGGATTATGCCGGATCCTAACAAATCGTCCCCGATTGAATTTTTGGCTTGTCACGCGTTGCGGAAGCAGATCGCTCTGTATCGAAAGGTCCCGTACAATGAACGATCAAAGCTAAGGTGCATTATGCACCGTCCCAACCCCGAACAGGTTGGGTTGGGTCTACAGGCCAGCTAGAGTGAAGGAGTAGGTCCGCTCGTGGCCTCGAATCGTTGGGCGTGTGGTGATGACGGTCTTTGTGTGCGTGGCGCTGGTGGTCTCGCCGGTCCCGTAGGGAGCGGGTGGTGTTTTGCGTCTCACACCCGGCGAAAGACCTGGCCGGGACCGACAACGACGACGGTCTTTGGCGCCGTGTCCTTGTTGAAGGCGTCGGCGTGGCGGTGCTCTCAATCCTCCGCCCGGGGTTCTGGGGAAACCCCAGATCCCTCTCGGGACCAAGCGAGGGCGGAATTCTTGCGGTGTTTGCCTCTCGGGCCCTCGTTTTGGATGTCACCGCCGGCCAAAGGGAACAGTGGAGGGGGTTTGTGGTTGTCAGGGCAACCTCAACAGCGGCGGAAACGGCTTGGAGTTTGGTAAGCTTCGGGTGAAAACCCTACACCGGCCTTGGTTGATGCCCACGATGGCAGCGCTCTCGGTCGTCACTGCCCTCCTTGGAGGCATCGCTGTGGAGTCCCTCACCTCTCTTGTGGGTGTCTGATCTGCTCGTCAGTCGGCATTGCGCTTGTTTCATCCTCGGCTAGACGGTGTGCGACCTCGTGGATATCGGAGCGGCGGCTCTTAATGTTCGCCTCCGCTGTGTTTTGTTGAGGTGTTGGAGTGGCGGTGTTGGTCGCTCGGGCGACTTGGTCGTCGACTCGTGTGGTGGTGCGGCCTTAGAACCGGTGTGGATGGCCCGGCGGATCCTGGTGTTCGCCTCCGCCACGTTGCGTTGAGGTGAGTAGGTGTCAGACTTCGTTGTTTGGGCAACTTGGTCGTCGACTCGTGTGGGGCACGGCCTCAGGACCGGCGTGGCTTGTATCTGTTTTGAGCCAATTTCTCTTATAAAATGGTCATCTCTTTTCTTCTATATCAATGAAAATTCAATTATTTTTTCCTCGTTTCAAAAAATATCCTTGTGTGTGTCTTGAAGAAAATACCTCTCAAGGAGGTGGTGTGGGACGAGCAACGGAGAAAGTTGCTTTTGCTTCTTTGATTGTTTTCTCTTTCTCTAGACCTATTAAGTACAGTAGTTCTTATACTGCACAAAAAAGGATTAAGTACCAAAATTAACCAGAACTCTTGCAACAGCAACTACTATTGCAGCACAAAATAGGACCAAGTACACGGCTGCCCCATCCAGCATTGTTCTTCCGGGCCAAAAAGGACTATCAGTCTACCAGTCACGAATGTTCATCATCAGTTTGCGGGTGCGCTTGGATCATCATCTATGTTGGTTCGGCTCTCCCGCCATCTCCATGGCGGCCAGCTAGCGCAATCTGGTGAAGAATTGCAGCCGCGTCAATCAGCGCCTCCTTGTCCTGAGCGTCAATAAGCATGACTAAATCGTCAGAATTTCATAAAAAATAAATAAGCAGACCACAATGGCTTGAAAAGAACAGGGGAACAGAAATCTGCAGATCTTGTGACTTACATGGGTTGAGTCCATGTCCTTGAGCAGCTCGTGCGCCTGCTGCCACTCCGCCGTGACAGACCGTGGTGCCGCGTACCCAACACAACGCTGCTGCCCGGCCCGAAGTTGGTGAGGGCCCTCCCGCCGCGCAGCTTGACGGCCGCGGCGTCGTACGCCCTGGCGGCCTCCTCGGCGGTATCGAAGGTGCCGAGCCACACCTGGGTACGCCGACCGGTTCCCTTCGAGTGCCAGATCACCGCCCGGTACTTGCCGCTGAGCTTCCGTGACACGCCGCGGAACTTGGACCGCTTCCTTGCGCCGGCCAGCCTGACGGAGGCGGCGGCGTACGCGCTGGCGGCGTCTTCGACGGCGCCGAATGTGCCGAGCCACACCTGGGTCCGTCTAGACGGATCACTGATCGACGCCCCGTACGCACCGCTCCGTAGGCGGTACACGCCGCGGAAACCGGTTCCGGCATCCGATTCCGACTTGGCGCTGGCAGTCTTCCTCCTCGCGCAGGGGCGGCGTGGCACCATGGCGGCGGCGGCGGAGGCGCCGTAGGCTCTTGCGGCGCCGTACGACCTGGAGGCGTCTTGGACGGTGTCGAAGGTGCCCAGCACACCTGGGTCCGGCTAGACCGGTCCCAGAACGCCGCCCCGTACGCGCCGCTCGGCATCCGGTACACGCCTTGGAACTCCGTCCCGGCATCCGTTTCCGGCCTCGTCGTCTTCTTCCTCCTCCACTCCACAGCTTCCACGTGCTCTGCAGCGACCTCAATCATGCCGGCGCTCTCTTGGCCGCTCTCCACCTTCGCTCAACTGGACTGGGCAAGAAGAGGCGGAAATGCGTAAACTTTTGGGCGAGTTTAGGGAGGCGGACGGAGTGCGTACAGGATGTGGACGAGCCTCTGCAAACTGCAGGTGCACAAGGGAGAAACAGTGCGCCTTTCCTTTTCGATGTCTCAGCGAAACTTGGATGTAAAGCTGGCTCGGGTCGCCACACCCAAGTGAGAACTAAAACAAAACATTTAATAAACAATCAAAAGAAAGGAAATTAAGGTAAATCCATGAACGTTACGAAAATATAAATGAATCTGTAAAATCGAAAATGGATTCGTCGTACCAAACAGCATAGAAAATGGGTTTGGTAAAAAGTTGTTGTTTCATTATAGACAAAGCAACTTCTATCATTTTAATAGTACTCCTACAAGATATCAAGTAACTAACATGCTTTAACGATTTAAAAAATATATAAACTGATTTTCCCCTGAATTATCTGTGATTTTTTTGGTTTTAATCTTACAAATATTGCGACATTATTGTGTGATCCTACTGCTTTCAACTTTGAAATTTGAATGATTTGCCTGTTCGTGCAACGGTTTATGAATTCCATTATACATATGCCATAAAGTACTCCTAGCCTGTATTTAAAAAGGAAATGCACCCGTTATTTTTTTCATAGAGCAGCTCCCTGCCAAACTTTAGCTTGGTTTTATATTTATTCAGAAGGGATGACGATTCCGGGGGGGGGGGGGGGGGGGGGGGGGGGGGTGTCATATAAAGATATAAAAATGAAAATATGTTTCAACATCCCTTTTTTCCTGCCCTTGACCATCTCTTGTCACTACTCTCAATTTTTTTTTTTTTTTCCCAGGAAGAGCATGAACAGACAAAAATGGGGAGAGGGGGGGTGTCATATAAAGACATAAAAATGAAAATATGTTTCAACATCCCTTTTTTCCTGCCCTTGACCATCTCTTGCCACTACTCTCAATCTTAGTTTTTTTTTAATTTCCCAGGAAGAGCATGAACAGACAAAAATGGGGGGAGGTGGGGGTGTCATATAAAGACATAAAAATGAAAATATGTTTCAACATCCCTTTTTTCCTGCCCTTGACCATCTCTTGCCACTACTCTCAATCTTAGTTTTTTTTTAATTTCCCAGGAAGAGCATGAACAGACAAAAATGGAAATATACATTGTGTTCTTGGTCTCACCACACAAAAAATCACACGAATTTTTTTTGGAGCGTGGAAACATCATGGAAGGTCTGTACTCCCCTTAAGCTGCAAGCGACGGTTTGTATAACACAAGTTCACTGACTTCCTTCATTACGGAGCGACAGTACCAAGAACCAGATTTGTAACAACAATTCATATGGTTATTCCGCAAAGTAACACCCACCGATTAACATGAACCACAATTACAAAATCAATACATCCGTAGAGAAATATATTAAATGAAAAAACAAGTACAGATGCCCAAACACGGCTAACATGGACTTTGATACTACATAAACGCCATGTAGTTCTCCTAGCTTGTATTTGAAGAGAAAATGCACCGAAATTTTTCCATTTGGTATTTATAAAATTTAAATTGGGTTATTTACCCCCTTAATTTTCCTCAAAAATTATCTTTTTTCTAAAAGCTTACATGACTATTGACTACAGTCAATTTCAAAGACTCACATCAGATAGTTGATACATGCACTACTGGAAAGACCACACTAACAAACTTAACTCAGATTTCTCGCTTACGTGTACACCCAATAATAGGAAACAAACCACACAAAGATCACAGCATCGACTATTATAGACTAACTGGGATCTTCTGAATACCTACCTCAGCACTCTAGGGTCTCAGTGAAGATCAGGTAGCTGAAGTTCAACGCAAAGCACATTTATTTAGCTGAAGATCAAGTAACCCCTGTTACGGAAAAGCCGCACTAAATACGAAACATTGCCCTTTCATTGCTAACCCAAGCAGGCGAATGCAAGAGGCCAGTTACCAATGTGACTAAAATACATGAGTTCAGATTCAGATACATCAGCCATTGTCATGTTTGCCTAGCAAGTTTCTTGTTCTTCACAAGAGCAATTGTGAGTTACATGGATATCAGAGGAAAGCCTGTTGCATGCACACATCCATAATAAAGCCAGATCAAACATAAGAGGCCAACCTAGTCATGCTCCTAGTGTTTGCTAATTTTGTCAAGGCAATATTCAGCACCAGCTAAAAACAAGTGTTTATAAGTCTATTATCTTTCAGTCTCAATATGTTTATTGCAGCCAAATTCCTGCTCGGTACAATAATAATACTGAAAACATTGTAGCACTAGTCTGAATGGCAATACAGCTCTAATAGCGCTAACATGGTCAGTCCTACTTTCTGGAGTTGATAGTAACAGAGAACAATCTGTTCAGAGAAATGTCCACTGTCAAACTATGATCGCTGATAATATAAAGCAAAAGTTTAGTCTGACCATATTTTTTTCTTGCACATATGGATTTGCAATCACTTAGAATGTGAAAACATAACATCCCAAAAAAACCAGCATTACAGCTGAATATATTGTAACCAGAAAAACAGAATGATTAGAGCATAATCTGTTGAGAGAATTGTCCGCTGTCAAACTATGATCACTTACGATCTCAAGCAAGAGGTGTCTGAACATAATTTTTCTTGTATATATGGATGTGCAATCACTCACAATGTGGAAACATAAAAGCCCAAAAAATCAGCATTACAGCTAATTATATGTATACATGTTTCCTTGCAACGACATAGAAAAAACACACAGATTTTTTTTTTTTTATTTGATGGGGTAACACACAGATTTTTTTGATCACCTGTGCAACTGTCATCCCCCGAAAAATGGCCGTAGCGGATCACCCTTTTCCCAGTTTTATACGCCAGATGATAAACTCATCAGAAAAGCCTAGTGTTCCCAATACATGTGCCCTTGAGGAATTCGTCCACGAGCTGCCGTTCCGCCGGCGGCAAAGCAGCCCAGAGATCGTCGAGCTGCGCACCTGGGATGAAGCCGTGTGAGAGGGAGTCGAGCGCCGGCGTCTCCGGGAAGGTGGTGAGGAGGTCCATCGAGGATTCCTCCTTCTTTACAGCCACCGTCTCTGCCGTGGCGTCCTTGTCCTCGCTGGGTTGCTTGAAGTTGGTTACCGCCCTCGCGCCGTGCAGCTCGACGGCCGCGTTGTCGTACGCTCTGGCGGCGTCCTCGGCAGCGTCGAAGGTGCCGAGCCACGATTTCATGTTGGAGTGCCTGATCTGCGCCCCGTACTTGCCGCTGATCGTCGGTACACGCCGCGGAACTCGGTCCTGGCGTCCGGACGAGCCGCGGCCTTCTCCTTCTTCGGCGCCCACCCCGGCGTGGTTGCGCGCAGCTCGACGGCCGCGGCGTCGTGGGCCTTGGCGGCTTCCTCGGCGGTGGCGAAGGTGCCAAGCGAGACCCTACCTCTCCGTGACGGAACCCAGATGTGCGCCCCGTACCTGCCGCTTGGTAGCCGGCGCACGCCGCGGAACTGGGCTCCGGCGTCCGGCCTGGCAAACTTAACCCTCCGGCCGCCAACACCGTCCCCGTGCCCCTTCGACTTCGAGACCTCACTCATGCCGGCGCTCAAGTCTTGCTCGTGGACGCTCTCCGCCATCACCACCGTCGCGCTCGCGCAGCCGCGCCGAACGGCTGGACTGCACTGGGAGTGGGGGCCGCCACGAAAAGGAGCAGAAACGAGGCAGCTTATGGGAGGTAGAGATAGGCCACAGGGACACGGTATGGCATTTTACATAAGAAACCCCTGAAAAACACTTTCTGTAAGTTACCATCTGCTTCGGCAAAAAAAAAAAAGTTATCATCAGGCACATCAGCTGTCGTTTTTCTCTACAGTAGCCTTTTTTTTCCAGGTAGTAGCCTGGTATTTGCACCAACATGGAACTCAATTGCAAGCTTTGAACATCTCTAGCAGATATGCTAAACCCTTTTGCTATCTCTAAAAAACGGACAATGTACCAAAAATCATCATCCACTATATTTGCTGAATGGTTTGATATTCCTAAATTTATAGACTAGTGACCTAAATTTCTGTATCCTGTACCCAAATATGCAAAACCACAACTCCATTCGCTATCCAATCAAAACTCAACGTGACACAGCCTAAGGACCGAGTGGGGACCTACGTCCAGGAGCACGTCGGCTAAGCTCCCAAACCATGTACATATCTCTTTTGTCGCCCTATCTTATAATCCCACTTGTCGCGTGAAGCAACCTCTGCACCACGGCGATGCCAACCCATCATTCTGGAAATCCGCGAGCCCCTTTCGTGCCACCGCGAAGACATCGCCACAACATGTGCATAATGGTTGCCCCCGTAAGGAGAGGCGCGTCATCACGAGCACCGTCACGGCCGTCGTGACTTCCAACGGCACGACCACCAGTAAGTGCGCCCCATCCTCCCTGTCACCTATGCATGGCAACCTCCACGACACACATATCGAAGATATCCGAAGTTGAGATTGGTGCATTGTGTGTTTAACACAATTCCCGCAAGGTAATATTTTTAGGGTAACTGGTTGTAGCTAGGCATTCTATTGGATGAGAATATAAACCCCTAAACCTGCTTTTTTCTGAAGTTTCTCCCTCCAAACCCCTAAAACTGATTACCATGAAACCACCAAAGCCGCTGGAATGCTCTAAGGGGTTAGTGCGTTAGAGTTCATTGGTGCACATTTGATTTGACGAAGGCGCATTTTACCAAGAAAATCATATCGCATTTCAAAAGTAAATATTGTGTTACAAATTGGGTTGTAGTATCATGCAATCTACACCCCGCTCTGTTTCAATAGTTGGTGCCGAATTACTCCTGGTTTTTCTGTGTAGCCTACAAAAACACCAACCAAATCGAAGCGATCCTGCTATCGTTGTTTGGAATTGGAAACGATGAAAGCTATAGTAGATCATGAGAGGGATCTATGAGCTGAAGATTTAAAAGCAAAGTTTACAAGTCCCCACCAACGATCCAAATATGCAAGCTTCGGTGTTGCACGAGACGGTGAAATCACATCCACGAAAGAACACCGGTACGTGTTGCAACCAACGGCACACAGGCACGGTGCTGCGTGCGGGATCACGCACGGCGGGCAGAGCCAGCAGCAGACAGGAGGCCGGCAGCTCCCTGCCATTTTCACCAATCCGGCTATCCTGCCGATCGAGGCCCACCGTATCAGCGAACCTGCAGTTCTGCAGCGTAGCAGTGCTCCGGCATCTGCAGCTGTCCTTTCCTCCCCACCAAAGCCTCGCCTTTTTCCGGTGGAATGAATGCATGAACAAGAGTACTCTGCTTCGCTCCTAGTATTTCAGACACTATGTATGGTGCATCTCCCCTCATACACTCAATATTATTAGCCATGTTGCAGATAGGTTTTTGGTATATACAACAACAAAGAGTAATTCTGGTATATATACAAGAGTAACTTTGTAGTTTGTTTTTGAATGGGAACTGTTTCATAGTATTGGGGTTGGCCGATGTCTTTTTTAAAAAGCTAACGGACTAGTAATAGCCAGAAACAATTGCATGAGATGAATCATCTTTGAGAACAGTGGCACATGCGTGAAATTACCAGTGCCACAATTCATCCATCATCTCTGTTGTTTATTTTAACTATTAATAGTTGTCATAATACGGTGTTTGTAAGCCAAGCATTCATTACTTTGACAACTTTGAGTACCTTTTAAAAAATAAATTGTTCAAATTATAGTCATACATTTATCGTCACAAATCATGGCGCAAACTTTTTGTTCCGTTTGCATTTTTATGCCCTGGGGTCCTAAAATTTGTTCCAGCGGGTCCAAAGTGTTTGGGACTATCTAAAAAACAGTCAGCTGTTTTTCAATTCGTTCACAGTCAGATTTTCGACCAGTAGTGTGTTTGCACGTGCCTGTTGTCGTGTAACCCAGCTAGCTCGCGTGTTCGCATTTGTGTCATTCTCTGTACGTTCCAGATCGCCTGTTGGATATGGGCTTTGTGTCGTCTATGTTCCCGACCCGCCAAAAAGCCCAAAAGAATGGGCTTCTCACCTGCTCCTCTTTAAGACAAACATACGGAATTGTGGACTTTCCTTCTGTTGTCCAGCTCATGGACTATCGAACCCAATGCAAAAAAAAGCCTCTCACAGAGCGAAGAAGGAAAATAGTTAGATTGAAATTTGATTAATTATCATAGGAGTAACTTCGATGCAAATTTTCAACAAATGTAGCAAATTATTGCAAGATTCAAATCTAAATTCAAAGTAAAGAATTGTCAAAAAAAATCAATTGCAAGATCTCACAGTGAGAAACCTAATGATCTCACAGTGAGAAAGCTAATATTTTTAAGTTGGTACTAATTCCATTTATGGCCACGATTGGCGTTAACCAGCTATTCACTTTGATAGTTATTGTAGGAAACTACCTAATCACACACGGAAACAAGTTGTAATGTAGAGGACAGCCCAATACAGAAAAAATACAATACATAACATGAAGGTGATATTGTATTTTTTTCTGTATTATTTTGATAAGTGCGCACTGGCAAGTTAGCGAAGGTGATATTTATTCGGAAATTCATATTGGAGCCCGGGCTCATATGCTCCCGATATTTTCGGGAGCATTTTTTTTTTGAAAACTTTTCAAAAAAATCCCAAATAATTCATGCACGTACCTGATGATGGCACGCACAACCGTGACAAATTTCGCACCGAAATGACATCGTATGCGCCTTGTGAAAAAATGACAAAATTCTGACCGAAAATTCAAAATTTTGGATCTCATTTTCTGTCAGAATTTTGTCATTTTTGCACAGGGCGTATACGATGTCATTTCGGTGCGAACTTTGTCACGGTCATGCGTGCCATCGTCAGGTAAGTGCATGAATTTTTTCGGAATGTTTTGAAAAGTTTTCAATTTGTTCTATTTTTTGAAAATACCGGGAGCATATGCTCCCGGGAGCCAAAACGCCGCTCTCATATTTATTGCAATTTGTAGGCAAAATACTTTGCATCTGTATGTAGTATGAGCAATTTATATTTTAATTTGTTTTCGGCCATGGACCTTTATTATTTACAACGAAGTGTATTTTCCTTTCTGGAGTGGCTAATCACAAAGCACAGTATGGTCAGAGAGAGATTCAGCATCAAACCGTGATCACTGATAATAGCAAGCATAGTTTAGACTGAACTTTTTCTACATATATGGATGTGCAATCAGGGGCGGGCCCACCTCAATTCAAGGGTATTCACTTGAATACCCATTATTTTTGTCAAAAAACTAGGTATATATAGTATATATACTGTCTTTCATTAGGAAAAACAATACTGATACTCTAGAACGTGCTAGTTAAGCATTTCAGCCCAAAAGCAAAGGTATCCCATCGTCTATTTCTCCCTCACCACCACAACATGGCCCATATGGCCCTGCAGCACAGGCACCAAAAGAACAATTGATCCATCTATCAGAGGACACGAACAGGCAGGCAGGCAGCGCGACCTGAACCGCCTGATCGGCACCGCACGGCGGCCAGCCCGTCAGGGTCCAATTCAAAGACACAACCCAAATTCATCTATTGAAGGTATAATCGCTACTTACATGTACTAATCCTTTGACCCCGAATTCAAGTATACAAAGTGTTCTAAGTGAATTTATCTATCACTGTCGAACTAAATTCAGGCAGCAGGGGCTCGGTTTTGTTCTCAATTTTCATCACCATATAATATACTATGCGATAGCTTTTTTTGTTTTGAAGTTATGCGATAGCTTTTATATAGTTTAGAACTAGTACAATAGGCTGCTATAATTGGTTATACGAGCCAAAAGGAAGGCTATAGACTTCCAGAAAAAAGTTTTCGAATTTTGAATACCCAGTCCTCAATACCTGGGCCCGCCCCTGTGTGCAATCTTTCATAATGTGGAAACATATATAACGTCAGCTACACAAGCATTGCAGCTGAATATATATTCATGTTTTTCTTGTAGCCACAAAACGTATACGTTGAGCTCAAAAAAAAAAAAAAACGTATACGAGGATCCAATTACGGTAGCATGGAATACACTTTGTCGATCACTCATCATGGGGAATGAAACATAACACACCCACCAAAACCAGATAAATACAGTGGTATTCATGCTCCTGGTGTATCCACAAAAACAGAACATGATTTTGATCACCTGGGCAATTCTGAAGCACCGACAGAAGTTGGCCGCAGTTCGTCTTTTTTTTTAAACCTTGTACGCCATGAAAACAAAATCAAGAACAAAGCATTTCCGACACCTGTCTAGGCCGCCACATCGGTGAAGTCCATGCCCTGGAGGAGCTCATCCACCCACTGCAACTCCGCCTGTGGCAAGTCGCCATTGAGGTCCATGGCTGGTCGCTTGAAGTTGGTGATAGCCCGGTCGCCATGCAGCCTGACGGCCTCCGCATCATACGCACTGGCGGCATCCTCGGCTTTGTCGAAGAGGCCGAGATACAGCTGAGCTCCCTTCACCGAGATCCGTGCCCTGTACTTGCCGTTCTGTGTCTGGGACACGCCGCGGAACCCTGACCGAGCAGCCTTCTCCAGTCGCACCGCCTGCACGTCGATGCCATCATCAAGTTCGAAGTTGGTTTTGGCAGCCCCGCCGTGCAGCTTGACGGCCGCCGCGTCATACGCTCCGGCGGCTTCCTCCGCGGTGGCTAAGGTGTCGAGCCACGTCTTGGCTTTTCCGTCCGTCTGGGTGCTCAGCGCCCGGTACTTGCCGCTGCTTGTCCGGGACACGCCATGGAACTCTGTCCGAGCGTACGGATTACCAATCGCGTCCTTCTCTAGCGCCTTCCTCACCGAAGGAAGCTTGTCGACGTCGTGCGCTTTGTCGGCGGTCTCGGCAGTGTCGAACGAACCGAGATATTCCTGAGTGGGCCTCAACGGATCCCCGATCGTCGGCTCGTCGATCTGCGCGCCTGGGACGATGCTGTCCGAGAAGAGGTTGAGCGCAAGCAGCTCCGGCGGGAAGTCGCCGAGGTCCATGGCGACTCGACTCCCACATCGGCGGCAGCGGCGGCGGACGTGCGCGGTTGCTCGAAGTTGGTGACAGCCCTCGCGCCAAGCAGCTTGACAGCCGCGGCGTCGTATGCTCTGGCCGCGTCCTCGGCCGTGTCGTAGGTGCCGAGCCAGGTCCGAGATTCCCCGTTGGAGACTCCCATCGGCGCCGCGTACCTGCCGCTGAGCCTCCGGTGCACGCCGCGGAACTTGGTCCGGGCGTCCGGCCTTGCCCCCGCCTTCTTCATCTTCTTCCTGGCACTAGTCCCCGCGTCTTGGCCGGAGAACGGCGGCTCGGCCGTGCCGTCCTTGTCCGCGGAAGAGACGTACAGGAGCGGCGACGCGTCGCAGGTGGCAACCGTATTCTTTGTCCTGCGTATCGACGCCCCGGCCTCGCCGTGCCTCGCCGCCATGGCAGAACCGCAGAACCGAGGGAAATCACGTGAGCTTATTGGGGTTTTCGGTAGGCAGAGGCTGTAGACTGTAGATGCCGGCTAGCGTTGTGATAATTGGTGTTACTATTTGTGTTCTCAGAACTGAGGTGGTTTGGTGGATCTTCAAGACATTTTCTTGTTGTGCTCTTCCCTTCTATTCTTAATGAGCATCCTATAATTTCTCGCAATGTATAGAGTGACAACGTTCACAGTTGATTGTTTCCTTGCAATTTCAACAAAAGTGTAGAGAAACAAAAACAGTAAACTCCACCTTTTGCCCTATAGTTGGCATTTTGGCACACTCATTTTTTTTGCTAAACACGGTACAACGCAAGCGCTCATATACACGCGCACACACTCACCCTATGAACGCACGCACGCACACCCTACCCCTATGAGCACCTCCGAGAGACCGAGTCGGCGGGTCGAGTCTTGAGATTGACGAAGTCACCATGGGCAACTCGCTGTCGACGGGAACGTCGCCTCCCACTGAAAAATATTCCGCCTTAAATGAGAAACACCAGCGTCAAACCTGGGGTTTGAACTCTGGTGGGTTGGGGGTACAACCACCCTCCTAACCATCCTGCCACAGGCAAGTTCTGAAAATACACCATTATATTTATACAGTTTTGAAAATGTTCTGTCCCATTTTGACATTGGACATGTTTCGTTAGAATAGACCTGCATGTTAGCTCAACGTGGTGTGACAAAATATGTAAAGGCCAGAGTACGTCATCGACGATCATGTCCAGGCTTCACTTCACCATATGTTTAATGCCTCTTCGTTGTCTTGGTATTTTCGACTCTCAGGTATCACCTCAAACCTTGCCCAATGGATATGTATTAGAAAAGGAGGATTCAGTAGTTGCAAAATTGGTAATCTAGAGGAATTTTCACAACATGGAGTAATGTGCGTCACAAATGAATAATTACAGAAAAAACTATGGACCAATAAGGATTGTCATGTGTCCAACATTCAAACCAAATTTTGGGTTCATAGATCAAGAAGAAAGCGAACCAAAACGCTTCGTGGGACTACTACCATGGAGCAAAAAACTTCAACATCCTCCCTGGTTGCTTCCCGCTCAGGCGACTCCAGAGGCTCCCTCCCCGATCCCGTCGCCCCCCTCCCCCCCCCCCATGCTTTGATCCCGGCCGCTCGTCAAAGGCAGAGGGTTGGGGAGGACTTCGCGGCGGCTCTCCACGGGACGGTGGTGGGGCGGTGACGGAGGTGCAGGGCGGCGCGGTCTTGGGGACTGGTGCCTGAGGCCGGAGCGACGCGGTGGAGGTGAGCGGCGCAGATCTTCGGCGGTGCAGGTAGCAAGTCTGATCTGGGCCTCATGGCCCGATCTGGGCCGGCTGGGACTGCTCTTTTCGAAGTGGTGCGGGCATGGAGGTGTTGCGGGCAATCTCTTCGCTGCTGCTCTGTCCGGCAGCGTGGGGGCGGCTGGTTTGCTTGAATAATGGAGGTGGTCGTAGGGTTCTTCTCGCGCCAAGACGGTGTCCTGCTGGATATTGGCCTTCATTGATCTGGCAGTTGACGAGTTGTGGAAGGCTCCACCGAAGATCTCCATTGGGCGCTTGACGCCTGTAAATTGCTGGATCGGATGAGATTCGTTCGTGTGCACCTATATTCTGGCCGTGAGGCTGCAGAATAGAGTGACGCGAAGCTTCGTAGTTTGCTGTCGCCATGAGACAATTCGGTATTCGATTTCTTTGGTGACGACATTGGTGGAGAATGTCATTGCGGCTGAGGTCCGAGCTCTAGTAATGGCAAACCGAGCCTTGTAGGCGATGAGGAATTATCTTGATGATTAGTGACTTGTAGCAGCGGCAGTGTCAAGCGGGGGCGGCAGCACATGAGGAGTACAGAGTCTTACCTTTCAGGATGAAAATCTAAGGTCTGAACATAATTGGTTGTACCTAGCAATGGCCTGGTTGAAGATATTGTTTTGAGATCAAGAACTTACTCCAGGTGAAAACTTAAGATATATGATTAGGCGGCGATGGCGCTTTGCACTGTTTCGTTCTTGGAGGCTTCACTTTTGAAAAATTTGGACTGTTTTCTAGGTGGTTGTCTGTGATACAGCTACAAGGAATAGATCATTTAAATCCAGTGGCGGAGCTTCATTGAAGCCAAACTGGGCCGTGGCCCGTCTAGCCCATGCCAAAACACTAAAAAATTAGAGAAAAATTGGCCCATGAAAGAAAAAAAAACTGTGGTTTTCTTTGGGCTGGCCCGCCCAACATTTTTGCTGGAGCTCCGCCGGTGTTTAAATCTGTGGGCATCCTAATGTGTTTAGTCATTTCGTTGTTGCGATGTAATTGTTATCTCCGATAATAATATATTCGCTTCATGAAATAAACTGCCATGAAAGCACATCAGGTGCCTGTCTGTACTAGCAGTTGCAGCATCGGGTTGGTATCGTGCTGTGCATTGAAGAAGGCAAGCAAAAGCCTGCGCGAAATACTCGCAAGGAAGACCTCGTCTGAAAAGCACAGCAGAGTTGTCTGATTCTCTGAAAAGGTTGCTCGTGACTTGGTCGGCGATCTGCTGCACGGCTGCAGAACCATATATCTCTTGTACGAGCAGCACAGCATGTTTGTCTCCTTGCTCAATTTCAGTCTCATTTTTTCGTGGAAGAGACAGACCATCTTTTACAGCCTATCTCCATGCATTGCGTGCAGCTATAGTCTGATGTTGTGAGAGAGTCTGTCGTACAGCTTTGATCACATTGAATATGTTTATAAAACACGACAAGAGCATATACTGTGAATATGATTTATTCAACAAATCTGTCTATGCATATGGTTTCCATAATCCAAGTATTTTAAATATAATTTCGAAATATGGAACAGTGGTTTGATGCATATGAAGTTTTTTTTGTTTTTGCATTGGGATATATGGGAGGTTGAAGTGATGAAAGTTTGGTTTACTTATGTATAAAGCAACTGTTTTTAATCTATTTTGGACAGAAAGAAATGATTGATAAGTGGATCTTTCAAGAAAAAGAGTGCTTACTGAAGATTAGAACACATTAGAGCCTAGTAGGCTACATTAAGAGCATACTAAAACATTTAGAGCCAAGGAAACCCTAATGTATCTTCCCACTAACGTGCGGCCAAACATGGAAAACCCCTTCGCACGCAGCTCCCAGGAAAACAGACGATCGAGGGTTCCTGCCTCCTGCCTGTGACGCCGCTGGTCCACCTCGTCGATGTGGCCTTAGTGCCATGGTGGCGCTGTAGATCCCGGTCCTTGCCGGTGGGAGGGCTCCGTTCTAACATGTTTTTTTGTGTTTGGTTAGGGTTTGTGTCCTACTTAGGCAGATGAAATAAGGTCCCTAAAGATGGAATAAGGTCCTCCCGGCCAAGCCTCCGTTCCGGCGGTGCTTATAACGCCGCCGGAGGGCGTGTGGAGGTGTGTCTCTGGCGGATCTCGCGGGATTCGTTTCGTGCTTGTCTGGGGGACCCCGTTTGGATCCGAACTTCGTTCCTGTGTGTACAAATTGGATCTTTCTTCTGATATATGCTTCTCTTCGTCGCCGACGATTGCTCTTCTGGTGCGCTGGTCTTATGGGGACGACTTCCCGATTGTCAAATACAACAAGTTTTGCCCAGCTCTAATGATGGAGGGGTGATGACAGCGGCACGCTTTCGGCTCGCTCTAGTGCTTAATGTAGTCGTCGCTAGGTGGTCTACGAATTTAGATGTAATTTTTGTTACATCTGACGTTCTTTGTACCGGCTTGACAGTTGATGAATAAATCGGAAGTTTCTCGCAAAAAAACATGGAAAACCCACATGGAGCCTACTTGCCTAGTCGACTTCGTTGCCCCCATTCAAATATCCGCTAAAACAGTAAATGTAAATGCATATTTTTCCTATAATTAATCCTTGTGTTATTATATTAATGTCGCTTAAGAATGTTGTAATTTGACATGGTAATTGTTATTATCATATATTATCAAAGATTAGTTTGTGCATGCCACTAAAACAGTCTGAATATATCTTTATTTTTTTTTGATTTAGAGAAGTAAACCAATGTAGAATTGAAATGGTAGGCTTCCTTCAATCGCATGTCCTTAATTAACTTGCTAACTTTTTTTCTAAAATATGGAGTACAACATGGATGCATATACACACTCATAATGAGTCCTAAAAACCGGAGCTGCGGAGGTTCAATCTGATGAAGTAGTCACAACCGGAGCATATGTGTGGTAACTATGAGTCCATAGGCAATAGTTTCGTGAAGTTTCATTATGTTTATTCATGTTGTGTTTGAATCATTTGATGCACTGTAGGCTACGTTGTATTCGAAAGAGAAATATTCAAAATTCAACATTTTAAATGTTCTTGAATTGTGTGTGGTTGTAACTTGAAAGTTTGAATTATTATGATATGAAATTGGAGGCTCATATGCACAAATATAAGAGAAATGAAGGAGAATGAATTATCCGGTGCAGCTTTAGCGAATATGTCAAAGCAGTGCACACTAAACCGTAGAAAATAATTAGTGGTCAATGTTATAGCTACTCTAAAAGATTCTACAAGATTCGTAAAATCTGTCCACACCGTACAAATACAAACATAAGGGAAAACACCACTCTACTAAATTCCCTATAGCATCTCAGGTCCGGATATATTTAGGGTCAAGCATCAAACACACCCACATGACCCCAAATTTGGTGCCATGACATAACTTACCCTAAACTTTCTTGTTCGTTTCATCCTCCGCTACGATCACTCTGCTCAAAGCTCCACCCCGCTGGCCTCCCCTCGCCTCTTCGCCTCACCCCGCCCAAAAATTCAGTCAATCAGATGGCTGGATTACATGGAGCTGCTGGAATTATTTCCTAGTGCCTAGTAGGTAGCTATTGTTCTTCACAAATACATGCCCCATTACAAAAAGAAAAATGGTGCACACATCAGGTCTATAATAACGCGAAATCGGGAATAAAAGGGAAACCTGGCCATGCATGCATCAAGTATTGAGATAACAATACCGAATGTCAAAGTTATAACTATATGGGCACCCCAGAAGGTAGTTTTTTTATCTGAAAGTACTAGCTTTTGTTGCATATATTTTCCTAACAGTTCAAGATAACCACGTGCATGTACATAGCCACCAACAGCTAGAAGATTAGTAAGTTCTTCCATTCTGAATGTTTATCTATCACCCAGCTCTAGCTCTGAGCTGAACCTTCGCTCCCTCTCAGTACTGAGGATACATGTTTTCAGTGGTATTTATACCACATCTCACTTAATTTTGCTGCTCAGTTCAACAGAGAAACTGAAACCTCGTAGCACAAAGTTAAATCACAATGCAACTATGATACGGCATAATCGACCAAGTTGGATTGTTTGCATTCAAATTGCAAAGGTACAGCCAATTCTCTTTCCTATAGCTGATAATGAGAAAGTAGTAGGCAAATTCATACGGATGTGCTGACACAAACTGTGTGGAAGCATAACATCCCTAAAACTTCATTGTAGCTCAATGAACAAAAGAACATCACCTAGGATTTTGATCACCTGTGCAACTGTCATCGCGAACAAAATTTGTCCTAATCCATCTCATTTCTTTCTCAATTTATACGCCGGACTAACACAGAAAGCAGAGTTTCCCCTCACACTTGTTAAGCCACGACTTTGTCGAAGTCCTTGAGGAACTCGTGCACCAGCTGCCAGTTCGCCGGCGGCAAGTCGGTCCGGCTATCGTCCATCTGCGGGCCTGGGATGAGACTCTCCGAGAAGTCGAGCGCCGGGAACACTGGGAAGTCGTCGAGGATGTCCATGGACAGCACCTCGCCGTCATCAGCAGCGGCCGCCGTGGGCTTTTGCTCGAAGTTGGCCGCCGTGGGCTGTTGCTCGAAGTTTGTTCTGGCCGCCGCGCCGTACATTTTGACGGCCGCCGCGTCATATGCCAGGGCGGCCTCCTCGGCGGTGCCGAACCTTCCCAGCGGCACCGAAGATTTCCCCTTCGAGTCCCAAATCTGTGCACGGTACTTGCCGCTCGGTAGCCTGTACACGCCGCGATACTCGGTCCTGGCGTCGAGCCTAGCCTCCGGCGGCTTCATTACCTTCATCTGCACGCTCCCCACCGCTTGGCCGGACGACTCGCCGCTTGCCTTGAAGTTGGTTACCGCGCTCGCGCCGTGCAGCTCCACGGCCGCCGCGTCATATGCCCTGGCAGCCTCCTCCGCGGTGCCGAACCTTCCCAGCGACACCTTAGATTTCCCCTTCGAGTCCCAAATCCGCGCACGGTACCTGCCGTTCGGTAGCCTGAGCACGCCGCGGAACCCGGTCCGGGCGTCGGGCTTAGCCGCCGGCGGCTTCTTTACCTTCATCTTTACGCTCCCCTCCGCTTGGCGAGACAGCTCGCCGCTTGCCTTGAAGTTGGTTGCCGCGCTCGCGCCGCGCAGCTCGACGGCCGCGGCGTCATATGCCCTGGCGGCCTCAACGCCAGTGCCGGAGGTTCCCAGCGACAGCGCAGAATTCACCTTCGAGTCCCATATCTGCGCCGAGGAAACGTGCTCGCGGCGGAGCTCGGTTTTGGCCTTCTTCCTCCTCCTGCTACCCACGGCCTCCGCTGCCTCGTCGTTCTCCACCGCCATGACATCCACGCCGGCGCGCATGCCCTGATCTTGGGCACTTTCCGGCATTACCAATTTACCAGTTACCACCATCACTCGACTGGATTGGACTGGACTGGGCAGGGCCGCTGCAAGAAGATGCCGCTTTTGACCGGGACAGCCTGCTTCATCTGATTTTTCGTGAATCGTGATTCGTGCAATATGGAACATTACGTGTTGCAGCAGCTCTAGGTTGGACCGGGGCACGTTTTGCAGTAGCGTGTAGAACTGTCACGTTTTACTATGGACTTTTCTAGCTGATCCTGTAAATTTTAAATCAACAAAAAACTCCTTATCCACCTTTTTATATTCAAATCCTCACTATTGAAGCAATTAAAAGGTGGCCGTTCCTAACCGCAATCCTATATTTAATTTGAGTTTAGTCCTATATTTAACAATTGCACGGTATTTTATCAATCACATCCCAATGATTCAAATTCAACACATGAGCCATTCTGATTAAACATGCATAGAGTTCTTTCAAAAGCCAACACAACGATCAAGTTTGTTCTAAACATAATCACAACATAGTATGTCTTATGTCGTGGACCAAACCTATCAAACGCATCCTGCACGAACTCAAGCACTTCCGCGCTCATCACCACTCCCATGTCCATCATCACCACCTCCATGTCCACAACCATGACCACCCCCACGACCACCACCATCACCTCCACGAGAGACCTCTGCTTGGGCCATGATATCTTCGGGAGAGACCGTGCAATAGTGGCACTTTGGTGTCGAGCTCGTTGGAGATGTCTTCTTGGGACTCTTGGTTAGCAAGTCGTCATGTCATCTTTGTCAAGACAATATCTAACTCTCAAGGATACAAGATAGGCCATCACATGAGCACGTTCACGATGACATCGTTGAGCATATGTGGGAACTACACGGACAATAATTTCTTGAAGTTTCATCATGTTTATTCATCTTGTATTTGAGAATGAAATTTCCAAAATTTTACATTTCAAAATATTGTTGAATTTTGTGTGGTTGAAACTTGAAAGTTTGAATTATTAATGAAATTGGAGCTCATATGCACAAAGATAAGAGAAATCAAAGAGAAAGAATTATTGGGTGAAGCTTTAGGGAATCCGTAAAAAAATACTGATCAATGTTATAGCAACCCTAGAAGATTCCTAAGAGATGTCCAGTCCCTAAAAATTGCAAACATAAGGGAAAACACTACTCTACTAAATTCCCCATAGCATCTCATGTCCGTATATGTTTCGGGTCAAGCATCAAAACACACCCACATGACCCGAAATTTGGGATGAGTCATACCTTCCCTCAATTTCCTTCCGTTGGCGGGAAATGAATCACAAATGTAAGGGTGTGCTATAGCATCTCTAGCAGATCACTATATTCTTGTACAGGATAAATCATATCAGGTGACACCAAAAACTTTTATCCGGTGCGAAGAGAGCTTGTGCAGATCAGATCCACAAAATTTTACTGCATATTCAAATTGGAATTAAAACTAGAGTTCACACGAGATTTTACATAGTATAATGCTGGAACTAAAACAGAAAAACTAGATGATCTTCTTCTTCTTCGGCTGGTCTGAAATAAAAGTCAAGCTCGTCCTTCTCAACGATCCTGCACACCGCCCACGCGAGATCGTACTCGTCCATCGCGGCTTGGAGGCTTTCCGCGACATCGGGAGCGCCTGCTCCACCACGTCCGTCTCGTCATCGGTCTGCTTGAAGGCCGACATCACTTCCTCCATCAACACGTCCATGCGGCAGCCACCGGAACCTTTGCCTCCATAAGTAACGACGACCTCCCCCTCCGATAATGGAGGCATCTCGTACGTGTCCTCGTACTCCTCTAGAGTCTTCCTTCTACGGCCACGGGAGTTACGCGCCTTCGCGTCTTGCGAGGAGGGGCGCAGTGGCGCGCTGCTCCCACCAGCGCCCTCCGTGCGAACCGCGCTTACGTGAGGCCTCCGAGCGGCGGGGGGCCTCCTCATCCTCGCCAGGAGGCCCACGGTCTCCACCGTGCCCACTGTGCCCGCCAGTGCCATGCACGGAGGAGCTGACAATGGATCTGAAGTAGAGGGGGCAAGATATGCATCGGAGCTCGAGTAATTGCTCGCCGGACGGCGACGGGAGAGGAAAAGCAGCAGAGCTATTGGGGGATGGAACCCTAAACGCCCTCCGGTACCGAGTAAGTAGCGTCGGAGCAACCGCTTATCCGGAAGACCGGATATATTTTTCCGGGCGGCCCGATACGCGATATTTGTTCGGGCCAAAAACAGCCAACCCCGCATATTGGCCGGACTTTTCCGGGCTGGGGGGCTTATCTCGGATTTGCTAGAGATGCTCTTATGTTCGTTCCCTCCTCCCGCTGCCGTGACTCCGCTACTCAAAGCTCCACCGCTGGTCTCCCTCACCTCTACAACGCCCGTTGCCCAAAAATTAACAGTCAATCGGATGGCTGGGTTAAAGGGAGCTGCTGGAATCATTTCCTAGCTATTAGGCAGCTCTTGTTCTTCACAAATACTACATGCTACATTACATGATACCACAAGCAACAACCAGCCAGCAGATTCGTAAGTTCTTCCATTTTGTAAGATAAACATCCAAACATGTAGTATGAATTTTTTTTTAAGCTGAACATGTATTATGAAGTAGCTAAAATCGGAATGCTTATCTACTCTCCGGCACTGACTCTGAGCTCATCCTGCTCAACCATGGCTCCCTCTAGAATGTTTCTCCTAATGATTTTCGCTTAACCTAGGCCACTCAGTAGTATTTATATCACCATCTCACTTAATTTTCCTGCTCAATTCAACAGAGGTACTGAAACTTTGTAGCACAAAGTTCAATCGCAATGGAACTCTGGTAAGGCATGATCTACCAAGTTGGAGCAAATTGCAAAGGCACGGCCAATTCTCCTTTCTAGAGCTGATAATAACATAGTACGATTAGTCATATTCATACGGATGTGCTTGGAAGCATGACATCCCCTAAAACTACATTGTAGCTGAATAGATGCATCAGAGAATTTTTTTTTATCACCTGTGCAACTGTCATCCCGAACAAACTCTTTTCTTGCTCAATTTATACGTCGGACAAACACAGAAAGCAGAGTTTCCCCCCACCTGTTAAGCTACCACTTCATCGAAGTCCTTGAGGAACTCGTGCACCAGCTGCCAATCCGCCGCCGGCAAGTCGGTCCGGAGATCGTCCATCTGTGGGCCTGGGATGAGGCTCTCCGAGAAGTCGAGCGGCGGCAGCTCCGGGTAGTCGCTGGGGAGGTCCATGGACGACACCTCGCCATCATCAGCAGCGGCCGCCGTGGGTTGTTGCTCGACGTTTGTTCTGGCCGCCGCGCCGTACAGTTTGACGGCCGCCGCGTCATATGCCATGGCAGCCTCCTCGGCGGTGCCGAAACTTCCCAGCGGCACCGAAGATTTCTTCTTCGAGTCCCAAATCTGTGCACGGTACTTCCCGCTCGGTAGCCTGTACACGCCGCGGAACTCGGTCCGGGCGTCGGGCTTAGCCGACGACTCGCCGCTTGCCTTGATGTTGGTTACCGTGCTCGCGTCGTGCAGCTCGACGGCGGCGGTGTCGTATGCCCTGGCGGCCTCCTCGGCGGGGCCGTAACTTCCCAGCGTCAGCCTAGATTTCACCTTCCAGTCCCAAATCCGCGCACTGTCCTTGCCGCTCGGCCGCCTACGCACGCCGAGGGACTCGGTCGGGGCGTCAGGCTTAGCCGCCGGCGGCTTCTTTACCTTCATCTTCACGCTCCCCTCCGCTTGGACGGACAGCTCGCCGCTTGCATTGAAATTGGTTACCGCGGTCGCGCCGTGCCGCTCGACGGCCGCGGCGTCATATGCCCTGGCGGCCTCCACGGCAGTGCCGAAGGTTCCCAGCTTTAGCGTAGATTTCACCTTCGAGTCCCATATTTGCGACTCGTACTTGCCCTTTGGTGTCCGGGACACGCCGCGGAACTCAGTCCGGGCGTCCGGCCTACCCGCCGCCGGCTTCTTCACCTTCGTCCTGACACTCCCCGCCGCCGCTTGGCCGGACGACTCGCCGCTTGGCTCGAAGTTGGTTACGGCGCTCGCGCCGTGCAGCTCGACGGCGGCGGCATCGTACGCTCTGGCGGCGTCCTCGGCTGTGTCGAAGGTACCGAGCCACCGCAGAATCCCCTTCGATGGTCTGATCTGCGCCACGTACTTGCCGGTTACTGCCCGGGACACACCACGGAACTCGGTCCGCGCTTCCGGCCTCCTCGCCGCCATCTTCTTCCTTACCGCCCTCCCGCGCCGCCCAGCTTGCCGGCGGCCTCCTCCGATGTGCTCACGGTGCCGGCACACGTTCCCTTCTTTGCCACCGCCTTCTTCTTCTTTACCGCTCTCCGCGCGCCGCCCAGCTTGCCGGTGCACTGCTCCTTCAAGGCAACGTGCTCGCCGTGGAGCTCGGTATGGGCCTTCTTCTTCCTCCTGCTACCCACAGCTCCCGCTGCCTCGTCATTCTCCACCACCATGGCAACCACGCCCGCGCGCAGGGCCTGAACTTTGGCGCATTCCGCCATTACCAATTTACCACTGGACTGGGCAGGGCCGCCGCAAGAAGAGGCCGCTGTTGAGGGGAGAGAGTGCGTACGGAGGAGCCGAGGAGGTAGAGGTTCTGATTTCCGCTTTGAATGTGGTCGTCGCTTCGTGCAGAGTGGGCTGCTTCGTCTGATTTTTCGTGATTCGTGCAATGTGGAACATTACGTGTTGCAGCAGCTCTGGGTTGGACCGGGGCACTAGTAGCGTGTACAACTGTCACGTTACTACTGTATACTTACTATTGACATTTCTAGCTAATCCTTTGTAAAATTTTAACTCAACAAAAAAACTCCTTATCGTCTTTTATTTAAATCCTCATTATTTGAGTAATTAAATGGTGGTGTTCCTAGCCAAATCCTATATTTAACTCTTATAATTTTTTGTCCAAATCTTTTAGCCCTTCCCAAACAGTTTTAAACAATTCCATGAGTATTTTATCAATCATTCGAATGGTTCAAATTCAACATATGAGCCATTATGATTAAAACATGCATAGAGTTCTTCCAAAAACCACCACATCGATCAAGTTTGATCTAACATAAAAACAACATAGTATGCCTTACCAAACCTATCCAACTCATCCTACACGAACTCAAGCACTTCCGTGCTCATCACCACCTCCATGTCCGCCATCATCACCACCTCCATGTCCGCAACCATCACCGCCACCACCATCACCAGCATGCGAGTCGTCATGTCACCTCTGTCAAGACAATATCTAAACCTCACGGATACAAGATAGGCCATCACATGAGCAGGTTCACGATGACATCGTTGAGCATATGTGGTAACTACATGGACAATAGTCTCGTGAAGTTTCATCATGTTTATTCATGTTGTGTTTGGATCATTCGATGCATTGGAGATTTGGAGACTCTGTTGTATTTGAGAATGAATTTTTCAAAATTCTACATTTCAAATGTTGTTGAATTTTGTGTGGTTGAAACTTGAAAGTTTGAATTATTAATGAAATTGGAGCTCATATTAGGGATGCGAAAATGGGACCCATTTGTCCTACTTATTCTCCATTTTGTGCATGACTAGTTCAAAATTTTAGAGCCAAAAATTTGTACTACTCATGCATAAAATGGAGAATAAGTGGGACAAATGGGTTCCGTTTTGGCATCCTTAGTCTCATATGCACAAAGATAAGAGCAATGAAAGAGATGAATTATTATTGGGTGCAACTTTAGGGAACCTGTAAAAAAAATACCGATCAATGTTATCGCAACCCTAGAAGATTCCAAAAAGATGTCCAGTCCATAAAAATTACAAACATGAGGGAAAAGACCACTCTACTAAATTCCCTATATCATCTCACATTCGTATATGTTTCGGGCCAAGCATCAAAACACACCCACACGACCCTAATTTGGGATGAGTCATACCTTCCCTAAACTCTCCTTACGTTGGTGGGAGGAATCGCAAATGTAAGGGTATGTTAGAGCATCTCTAGTAGATCCCCTATATTCTCGTACCGGATAAATCATACGGGTGACCCCAAAAACTTTATCCGATACGAAGAGAGCTCACGCAGATCAGATGCACGAAATGGTACTGCCTATTCAAACTGAAATTAAAACTAGAATTTGCGCGAGATTTTACATAGTACGATGCTAGAACAAAAGTTGAAATTAAAACTAGATGATTTTCTTTTTCTTTGGCCGATCTGAACTAAAATCCGAGCTCCTTCTTCTCAACGATCATGTGCACCGCTCACGCAAGCTCGTGCTCGTCCACCGAGGCTTGGAGGCGTTCCGCAACACCGGGAGGCCGCCAGGGCAAATAAAATGACTGTTCTCAAAACGCATTTCCCTTGTAATCGCCCGTCGCTCCTCAATAGTATTTAAAAAATAGACACATAACAATGCACGAGCTTACTTAATAATAAATACAAAACCTAGCTAAAGTTTGCCGGCGAGCTGCTTTATGAAAAAAGAACCAGGTGCATTTCCTTTTAAATACATGCTAGGAGTACTGCATAGCGTATATGTATCAAAATCCATGTTGGCGGTGTGTCGGAATCATGATTTTATTGAAATATTAAAGGAAATTTTTGGGAATTCATAAACAGTTGCACGAACCGGCAAATCTTTCGAATTTCAAGTTGAAAGCACTAGAATCACATAATAATGTCACAATATTTGTATGAATAAGGTTAATGACATGAAAAAATCACATATATTCAGGGGGAGCATGTTATTTTCTTGATATCTTGTATTAAACATATGGATGTTGTTTTATCTATAATGAACAATTTTTTTTGCTAAACCCATTAGCCATATTGTTTCGTACGGTTGATCCATTTTCGATTTTACATATTCATTTCCATTCTCCCAAAGTTCATTGATTTTCCTTAATTTCATCTCTCTAGATTGTTTAAATGTTTTGTTTTCTTCTCACTGGGGTGTGGCGAGCCGAGCCAGCTTTACAGCCAAGTTCCGTTGAGACACACCCAGAAGCAAAGAAGCGGTACTGTTTATCCCTTGTGCACATCCTCTACGCACTCTCTCTACCTCCCGAAACTCGCCCAAAATTTCACGCATTTCCGCCTCAGTCCAGTTGAGCGACGGTGGAGAGCGGCCAAGAGAGCGCCGGCATGAGTGAGGTCGCTGCGGAGCACGTGGAAGAAGCTGTGGAGTGGAGGAGGAAGAAGACGGCTAGGCCGGAATCGGATGCCAGTACAGAGTTCCAAGGCGTCTACCGGCGACCGAGTGGCGCGTACGGGGCGTCGATCTGGGATCCGTCTAGCCGGAACCAGGTGTGGCTTGGCACCTTCGACACCCTCGAAGAAGCCTCCAGGACGTACGGCGCCGCCAGAACCTACGGCGCAGCCGCCGCCACCGCCGCCAAGCTGCCACGCCGCCCCTGCGCGAGGAGGAAGACGGCCAGGTCGTCGGAAACGGATTCCCAAACCGGTTTCCGCGGCGTGTACCGCCTGCCGAGCGGCGCGTACAGGGCGTCGATCGGGGATCCGTCTAGCCGGACCCAGGTGTGGCTCGGCAGCTTCGGCACCGTCGGAGACACCGCCAGAGCGTGCGCCGCCGCCTCGGCCAAGCTGCCCGGGGCGAGGGAGCGGTCCAAGTTCCGCGGCGTGTGCCGGACCCTCAGCGGCAAGCACGGGGCGCTGATCTCACACTCGAAGGGAGCCGCGCGTACTCGGGTTTGGCTCGGCAGCTTCGACACAGCCGAGGAGGCCGCCAGGGCGTACGACGCCGCGGTTGTCAAGCTGCGCGGCGCTCGCGCTATCACCAACTTCGGTCCGGAAAGCAGCGTCGTGCGAGGTACGCGGCACAGCGATCTCTCGGCGGCAGAGTGGCAGCAGGTCCACGAGCTGCTCAAGGACATGGACTCCACCCATGTAAGTCCTAGATCTGCAGCTGTCTGTTCGACTGTTCCCCTATTCTTTCCAAGCCGTTTTCTTCTGCTGATTTAGTTTTTTTAGATGAAATTCTGCTGATTTAGTTATGCCATTTATGATTTGGTGGTGCTCAGGACAAGGAGGCGCTGATTGACGCGGCTGAAATTCTTCACCAGATTGCGCTAGCTGGGCGCCATGGAGATGGCGGGAGAGGTGAACCAACATAGATGATTTTCCAAGCGCAGCGGCAAACTGATGGAACATTCGTGACTCGTAGGCAGATAGTCCTTTTTGGCTAGGAGGAAGAACAATGTTTGGGGTAGTCTTGGGCGCTGCTGCAATAGTTGCTGTTGTAATTCTTCAACGTTATTTTGGTACTTAGTCTTTTTTTGGTCAAGGTGAAGAGAAAATAATCAAAGAAGCAAAGCTTCTCCGCTGCTCGTCTCACACTACCTCATTTCCCCTTTTTTTTGTTGAAACAAGTAACGGTGGGGTCTGGTTAACGATTTATCTCCTAGATTCAAACCTAATAGAACCATTTAATGTAAATGAACAAAATAGGTTGACCATTAGGTTTATAAGGTTATAAATGGTTAACTATTGGTAATTAAGGGTTGAATCCCCTTCATCCAAAAAGGGATCGAACCACCTTTAATAGCATAAAATCATGGTAAATACTTGTAAAGGTAGGCTCACTGACTCGAATTTTAGGCCACCGGTCGGAGGTTGAGAGTTTACATAAATAAGATATTTGAGAGTTTTGTATGCACTAGTAGGAAATATCTTAGTTTTTTTTTAGAGTAGGAAATATCTTAGTGGCAATCGAGACTTAGTAGGAAAATATCGTTGGCACTATTACTGGCAACGTGTGAAAAGCAGGCCCGTTGCCAGTAAAGGGCCTACTAGCAACGTGCCATATGGGGGCACACGTTGTTAGTACATTGTGCCTGCGCGCGGGGCTCGGTGCAAACTAGTTGCAACCATGGACTACTAGTATCTGTAAACGGCAGAGTAGTATTTGTTGCCTTCATAGCTCGATATTTTGAGTTCGGATAGTAGGAGTTATTTGTAGTTAAGTTTCTTATGAATCCATAGCCGTATCATTTGATGGTTTTCGAGCTTCGTAGCTCGAATAGTAAATTTTTTCATGAAGAGACAACAAAGGGGTTGCTCTCCTAGGTTTTTTAGTTTAAAAGTATTTTTGTTCTCGAAGCAAAATATGTAAAGACCGAAGGGCGTCATCGACGATCATGTCCAGCCTTCACTTAACCATATGTTTAATGGCTCGTCGTTGTCTTGGTATTTTCGAATCTCAGTTATCACGACACACCTTACGTACCCAACGGACATGTATCAGAAAAGGAGTGTCCGGAATTTTTTAAATTGGTAAACTAGACGAATTGAGTAATTTGTGTTACAAATGCATAATTACGGGGAGAAAAGTGGAATTCACACAAAAAAAAAACTATGGACAAAAAAAGATGGCCATGTGTCCAACTTTCAAACAAAAATTTGAGTTCATAGATCAAGAAGAAAGCGATCCCAAAACCTTTCGTGCAACTACTGCCATGGATCACATCATGTGGCTGTCTGTACTAGCAGTTGCATCTCTGCACATCGGTTTGATTTCGTGTTGGGCATTGAAGAAGGCGGGCAAAGCAAAAGCCTGCGCGAAATATTCTGCGATCTGCTGCACGGCTGCAGCACCGTATCTCTTGTACAAGCAGCATAGCATGTTTGTCTCCTTGCTCAACTTCCGCTCTTGAGACAATATTTTGCAGCCTATCTGCATGCATCGTGTGCAGTTTTCATAGAGAGTCAAACGCGTGCTATAGGAAATAGCGGCGACCACTTCCAGATGATATACTGTACAAGTTATAGCATGCTAATACCATGCTATGTTTCAAATAACGTTTTGAAAAATAATAATATGAATAGCTAATAAGTAAAGAATTTAACAAAAATAAAAATAGTCCAAAAATGTTAGAATAATATATGCATAACCACATATAAAAATTGTTCACCATATTTTTAGAAGCCTAAGATCAACTTCCCACAAAGCAACACCATAGTATAACATTATTTATTCAGAATCTGAATATTAGCGATCTCATCTTCCGATTTGGAAGATGATCCAACAGATAGGTAGCAACTTCTTCTTCTTACTAAGTGGAAAAGTCGATCCCGTGAGCCGATAGGCTAGAAAATAATAGCGTGCTATAACTCTATGACCTTTTAGCGCAATATAGCGTGTTATTTTCGTGAATAGCGCCATAGCAAGCAAAAGTTGTAAAATATAGCGTGGACTCACCCAATATGGTATAGCGTGCTATTTTTTTCCAAGAGTCAGACACGAGACAAGTGTTACTGTGATACAGATATGATCACATTGCTATGATTACTCTGACACAGCGCTGTGATCACTATTTTCTATGATAATATGTTTGTAAAACACGACATGAGCATATACTTCGAAGATGATTTTCAACCATTCTATCTATCCATAGGATTCCCATAATCTAAATATCTTAATATAACTATAAAATGGAACATTAGTTTAACCTATGGGAAGTTTTGTTTTTGCAGGGGATATATATAGAAAGGTGTGATGAAAGTTTGTTTCACTTATGTATAACACAATGGCCTTTAATCTGTTTGAAAACGAAAAAAAAGAATCGATTGCTCATTGGTAGTATTATGGAAACAGGCACAGTGGCCCCCCAAATGTGTGGGTATCATCTTTACTGTCACAAAATAAATTGAGAAATAAAATTACAAATTATGGCTATAGCTATGTGTAGGCAACGTCTTGATATGTCTTTTTAATAAACCAATCAGATTAATATCAAGCTTATACGAATTACACCGGACATGCGCAACACTATAATAAGAAGACATAAAGATGCACAGAGCAAAAAGGGCAGGAAATATATTTTTTGGAAAAATGAAAATATTATCGGACATATTTACTTTTGTTATACTGTTAGAATATATCGAAAAGTTAACATTTAACAAACCATTTAATGAAACTCCATATCTAAAAATGGCATAATCATTTCGAACTTGCAACTCTAGCCTCACGAGAAGCTCTACACATGCAAGTTCAAAGTTAATGTTCACGACTATGACATGAGATACTACCTAGCCGATGACATCTATCCCGCTTGGTTCACCTTTGTCAAGACAATATCAAATCTCAAGCATACAAGATAGGGCATCACATGAGCACGTTCACGATGACACTGTTTAGCGTATGTGGTAGCTACACGGGCAATAGTTTCGTGAAGTTTCATCATGTTGTATTTGGATTATTTGATGCACTGGAGGCTATGGTTGTATTTGAATATGAAGTTTTCAATGTTCTATATTTTAAATGTTGTTGAATTGTTTGTGGTTGAAACTTGAAAGTTTGAAATATTATACCAGATGGATCAAGTACTGATACAACTACACCAGATTTAGAAATTGTGAATACGCACAGGGCACCCCAAAAGGTAGTTTTTATGTGAAATTACTAGATTTTGTTGCACATATTCAGTAAGATGAACATCGAAACATATATTATGTGAAATTAACAACCAAGAGCCAGCAGATTAGTAAGTTCTTCCATTCAGTAAGATGAACATCGAAACATATATTATGAACTCACTAAAATCTGAATGCTTATCCATCACCCAGCTCTAGTTCGGAGCTCAACCTTTGCTCCCTCTCAGTACAGAGGATGCAGTAGTATTTATACCACAACTCACTCAATTTTCCTGCTCAATTCAACAAAGAAACTGAAACTTTGTAGCACAAAGTTTAATCGCAAATAAGGCATACTCCACCAAGTTGGAGTGTTGGCATTCAAATTGCAAAGGCACGGCCAATTCTCTTTTCTATAGCTGATAATAACAAAGTATTAGTCAAATTCATACGGATGTGCTGACACAAACTGTTGTCTACATTTACGCCTGAACTTGCACACAGAGGATTTTGATCACCATCTCACTTAACTGTCCTGCTCAATTTAACAGAGAAGCTGAAACTTTGTAGCACAAAGTTCAATCGCAATGCAACTCTGATAAGGCTTAATCCACCATGTTGGAGTGTTTGCATTCAAATTGCAAAGGCACACAAATTCTCCTTTCTGTAGCTGATAATAACAAAGTACAATTACTCAAATTCATACGGCGGTGCTAATTAACAACACAAACTGTGTGCAAGCATAACATCCCCTAAAGCCACATTGTAGAATCAATATATATTCATGTTCCCTAGTAAGAAAGAACATCAAAGAGGATTTTGATCACCTGTGCAACTGTCATCACGAACAAAATTTGTCCTAATTCGTCTCATTTCTTTCTCAATTTATACGCCGGAGTAACACTGAATGCAGAATTTTCCGCCACACCTGTTAAGCCACCACTTGGTCGAAGTCCTTGAGGAACTCGTGCACCAGCTGCCAATCCGCCGGCGGCAAGTCAGTCCGGAGATCGTCCATGTACGGGCCTGGGATGAGGCTCTCCGAGAAGTCGAGAGGCGGCAGCTCCGGGAAGTCGTTGGGGAGGTCCATGGACGACACGTCGCCGTCATCAGCAGCTCTCGCCGTGGGCATTTGCTCGAACATTGTTCTGGTCGCCGTGGGCTGTTGCTCGAAGTTTGTTCTGGCCGCCGCGCCGCGCAGTTTGACGGCCGCTGCGTCATATGCCCTGGCGGCCTCCTCGGCGGTGCCGAACCTTCCCAGCGACACCGCAGATGGCCCCTTCCAAATCCGCGCACGGTACAAGCCGCTCGGTAGCCTGTGCACGCCGCGGAACTCGGTCCGGTCGGGCTTAGCCGCCGCCGGCTTCTTTACCTCCCTCTTCACGCTCCCCGCCGCTTGGCCGGACAGCTCGCCGCTTGCCATGAAGTTGGTTACCGCGCTGGCGCCGCGCATCTCGACGGCCGCGGCGTCATATGCCCTGGCGGCCTCAACGGCAGTGCCGAAGGTTCCCAGCGACATGGCAGATTTCACCTTCGAGTCCCATATCTGCGCCGAGTACTTGCCCGTTGCTGTCCGGTACACGCCACGGAACTCGGTCCAGGCGTCCGGCCTAGCCGCCGCCGGCTTAACCTTCTTCTTGACGCTCCCCGCCGCTTGGCCGGACGACTCTCCGCTTGGCTTGAAGTTGGTCACCGCGCTCGCGCCGTGCAGCTCGACGGCCGCGGCATCGTACGCTCTGGCGGCGTCCTCGGCGGTGTCGAAGGTACCGAGCCACCGCATAGTTTCCTTCGAGGGTCTGATCTGCGCCCGGTACTTGCCGTTTACTGCCCGGGTCACGCCACGGAACTCGGTCCGCGCTTCCGGCCGCCTCGCCGGCATCTTCTTCATTATCGCCATCCCCGCGCCGCCCAGCTTGCCGGCGGCCTCTTCGGCTGTGCTGACGGTGCCGGCACACGTTCCCTTCTTCTTCTCTACCGCCGCCTTCTTCGTCTTCTTTACCGCCCTCCGCGCGCCGCCCAGCTTGCTGTCGGCCTCCTCGGCAGGGCTTAGGGTGCCGGCGCACAGCTCCTTCGAGGCAACATGATCGCCGTGGAGCTCGGTTTGGACCATCTTCCTCCTCCTGCTACCCACGGCTTCCGCTGCCTCGGCGTCCACCGCCGCCATCACATCCACGCCCGCGCGCAGGCCCTGTTCTTGGACGCTCTCCGCCATCATCACCCTCGCTGGTCTGGACTGGACTGTGCAGGGCAGGGCCGCCGCCAGAAGAGGCGGAAATGCGCGAGGTTTAGGGAGAGAGTGCGTACGGAGGATCCGAGGAGGAGGTAGAGGTTCTGCTTTCCACTTTGGATGTGGTCACTCATGGCTTCGTGTCGTCTGTCTTTCCTGGTTCGTGCAATGTCGAACATTACGTGTTGCAACACAGCTCTACGTTGGACTGGGCACTATGGACATTTTCACATTTCCCTAAAGTAGACTAATTACATGTACAATGCAACGTGCTTAGTGGTGTGCTTATACAAACATAAACATATTTACTACAAATATATGGAGTTAAAAGCAACCGGAAGATCCCGTGCGAGTGGCGAATGTCCTCACACGATATCTCGGCGACATAGCAGCCAAACAGCAGGAGCCAAACGCTGTGGTAGAATGCGATGCTCCTCGGCTTGGTGGCGGAGGTGAGGGGGCCGACGGTGGCGGACGATGTGGGGTGGCCGATTTCGGCGGCCGAGGTAAGGGGGTCGATAGTGAATGACCGGTGCGACCACGACAACCTATAAGGTGGCGCGACGGCGCAGCGGTGTGGTATGGGGTGGAGGTGGCCGAAATGGACTCGGCGCATCAGTGCGGGCGTGGATCCGGCGGTGTAGGGGGTGCGGCGATGGTTGTATCCGGAATCGACAACGACGCGAGAGGCCGGCTGCCGAAACGATTGCGCGAAAAGGGCTAGGAAAATTGCACGTGGGCGGGGGTTGGGTTGGGCATGGCCACATAATTTATTTTACAGCATTGCACATCTGTCCCAAATTTGTACCATTTGTGGGCAAAATTAGGGCTGCACTAAAAGGTTTGCAAGCGATCTGGCATCTGCTGGGGCTACATTTTTGTTGAGCCTAAGAGCATCTCCAGTCACGGTTGCCAAATCCTCCCCTAACGTCTGGACGGACGTTTAGGAGAGAGAGTAAAATTGTGCACCCAACCGTCTCCCCCAAACTCTCCCCATATGTCCGGGCTGTCCGGCACACCCCAAACTCACCCCATATGTGGGGATGGTTTGGGGGCGACCGGACGCGCCCGGACGCATCCGGTCGCGTCCGCTTTCCATTTGTTTTCCTTTCTTTTATCCTTCATTGACTCTTCTCTTTCCTTCTCCACCAATCACATGCAAATGATCCCATAATTTGGGGAGGCTTTGGGGGACATGCCTGGAGGAGACCACTTTTAGGGGCGGTCCGGTCACTATCCGCGGACATGCGGATAGTTTGGGGGACAAATTTGCCCATCGTGGTTGGAGATGCTCTAAAATCTCTAAAATATGGTTCTTGGGTAACTGTTCTATATAGGCATGTGTTGGAGATACGATGAGAACTTCTCCCTACATATAGACACTATTGTTGAACTTTTTTTTAACCACGTCTGTAAGAATCTTGCACTTGACATTGACTACCCACCGTTTTGGACATTGCAACTAGGATAGAAATATCTGAACTGTGAAATTTGCATCACGATTCGTACTGACTGCGAATTGCACATGAGTTGTAACTAAGATGTAATCGTGACTTGGTTGACGTCAACCGACTGAAACAGACCTCTAGGCGTGCCCTAAAAGAAATTACATGGTCAATTCTCCTTTCTGAAGTTAATATTGACAAACAAAAAGGAGGGACTTTGTCATTAAGTCATGCAACTTGTGTAGGGATACCTACGCCATGTGATTTTTTACCAAAATAGGTTAGCCAATAAGGTTTTTCTATAAAATTGCTAATACTCCCTCCGTTCCAAATTAGATGACTTTCATTTGTCCACATGCGTGTATCTATACTTGTAACATGTCTAGATACATCCGCATGTGGATAAATGAAAGTCATCTAATTTGGAACGGAGGGAGTACTTATCTCATGTTATTCTGAATAGTTCAAGACATAGAAATTATTTCCTTTGTATCGAATTATAAAATATTTAGGACATTTCAGTATGGATTAAAGACGGACTGAAATGAGCTAACAAATATATTAAAGCTCTTTTATATGCATGCAGTTCAAAAAAGTTAAAACAATTAGTTTTTTTTTAACGGAGGGACTAATAGAGCTGGGAGATTAAGTAGTTCTTCGAATGCATGTTCTCGAAGCGCATCTGGCAGGCGGCGGCATCATGGCTTTGTTGCCCTTCCTTTGTCTAGGATTTGGGCAGTGGACGCCCAACTGTCCTCGATTACTGGCAGGCGGCCACCAAGTCGCCCACTGCACATTCCAAGGGGCTCAAGTCCGTTGTTACGCTTATCACCTGGGAAATCTGGAAGGAGAGGAACGCCCGTGTTTTCGACAACACCTTCTCGATGCCGTCTGTTCTAATCCAGAAGATCAAAGACGGAGGCAAAGACGGGATCCTGGCCGGAGATAAGCATTTAGCTGACATTGTTACTTAAGGAGTCTTTATGACAATCTTCCTTTCTGAGAGAGTAGACGGAATTGGGTGATCCATTGTGGGACACCGGTTTATTTACAGTTTTTTACTTTTGGCCTAGGCCGTGTCGTGTTTGCTTCTCCTTTATCAATATAAAAGGCAAAGTTTTTGCCTTCGTTTAAAAAAAAAAGAGATTAAGTAGTTCTTCCATAATATAGAGAAACCTTGAAGTCAGAACTCTAAATTAACTGAAACCTGAATGTTTATCTAACACCCAGCCAATAATTCCATTCGGTACTGACGGTGTTTCGTTCATAATTTTCATTTCACCTATAGATTGGCCAACAAGGTTTCTGTCTGAAATTGCTAATATTTGTCTCATGTTTTTTCTGAACAGTTTGAGATTTTTTCTGAACAGTTTGAGATACATATGGGATAAATATTAGCATGTACGACCGAGAAACTAGTAAAGCCATTCATCTAAAGAAACCTAGAAGCCGGAACTCTAAACTAACTAAAATAAGAATGCTTATCTAACTCCCAGCCAATAATTCCATTCGGTACTGAAAGTATTTCTTTCATAATTTTCTTCTGTAGGGCTTCTAAAAAATTGGGGTATTTTCAAACATGTACTTAACCATGATTTTGTGGCTGGCGATTCTATTTATCTTGCTTAATTGCTTGCTCAATTAAACAGGAGAACCTAAAACCTTGGAGCACAAGTGAAATCACAAGCAACTCAAATAGGGCATAATCTACCAAGTTGGAATTTATTGCACCCAAACTGCATTCTCATGGGGCCCAATTTGTAAGTATGTTCTAATTAAACTGTGCTGCACAAATGATAAGAAAGGCATGGCCAACTCTACCCTATCAACAAAGTACAACAACTTAGTGTAGATTCATACATCCAGTGTCAAACTCGGACCACTGGTAATACAGTAAGAGCAATATCATTGCTTTGTCTGAACTTTTCGTTCCATATATGGATGTGTGCCCATATACACAACACTAGAACAGGACTTTGATAGCCTGTGCAACTATCATCCGCCACTAATTTGACCATAATTCGTCTCCTTTTTTCCTCAATTTGTACGAGAGACAAACAAACCCAAAGAAAACAGAGGTTTTCCAGAACCTGTTCAGCCACCACATCAGTCAAGTGAAGCTCAGCTCCGTGAAGTCGTGGAGGAGGAGGTCCATGGAGGACCCCTCGCCGTCATTGTGCGGACACGGAGCCCTCTGCGAGATCGGCACCGCGACAGTGAGCACCTCCATGCGAATGCGATCCTGCAGAGCCGCATTGGCGTACAGCGCCGCCTTCCTGCGGTGGAGCGCCTCGAGCTGGTGGAAGTAGTGGCACGTCGTCGTCATGGAGTCCTCGGGGCGCTTCCTGTCGTAGCTCTTCTTCGCCCTCTTGAAGTAGGCGTTCATGTTATCCCACTTCTTCTGGCACTGCTTGGAGCTCCGGTTGTAACCCATCCGACGCATGCCCGCCGAGATCTCCGGCCAGAGCATCCGCTTGGACCGCTTCGGCCCGGCCTCCTGGTACCGCACGTCCAGATTGCTCCGCAGCTGGATCAGCGCGTGCACCTCGGTCTTGAGCCACGGCGACGACGACGCCGCCCCACCGCTGCTTCCGGTCCGCGTCTCGGCGGGCGTCATGACGATGTTCGGGCAGCTTTGGTGTACCACCAGCGCTAGCTGCTGCCGGGGCTGCGGCGTCGCGGGCGGCATTGTCAGCAGCTTCTGCGGCCGTGGCGAAGGTTGCGTCTGCGTACTCGCTGGTGGTTGCGGTGACGGCGGCGGTGCGGGGGGCGTCGGGGGCGGTCTGCCCGGCGGTGATCTTCTGTATGACGGAGAGCACTTCGGCGTGGCGGCCATGGCACGGTCCTGCGCGAGTATCTCCTGCTCGCGGGACAGGCGCGCCGTCTCCTGCTGCCGCCACGCCTCCTCGCGGATCATGCGGTCCTGCTCCTGCTTCTCCATGGACTCCAGGAACCGCTGCTGCATCGCCTCCTGCCTATTGACTTATGGACCGATCGCCTTCACCATCGTTGATTCTGAGCATGAGGCACATGATGCTTGAAATAACAAACAAGAAAGTTTTCATAGAGAAAAAAAACAAGCTGAAAGACGTACGGTACATGGCTGCAGTGTATAACGGAAATTTTAGTTTACATCAAGACAAAAGCTTGTTAGTTTGCACACTGACAATTCACAATAGACGCACGAAAATATGGTTTTAGAAAAACACAAGGGGAAAAGGTATTAATTGCATCTGCTTATTTTTCATTTTATATAATTACTGAAATGCAAAACCACATTGATTAAGAGATGTTACAAATTTAATATATTTTATAACTTACTTAATAACTACAATTCCATAATATAAGGTTTTAGCTATTGCAGTCGGGCTACATACAATGTATACAGATGTATTTTGGTATGTAGATTCACTCATTTTGCTCGGTATGTAGTCCATATTGTAATCTCTACAATGGTCTATATTTAAAAATGGAGGAAGTACTAGAGTCCCCTTGGTCTAAATTTTAAGTTGCATACAAATATGTAATATTTCTTATGGTATTCAATTTCAATCAAAATTTAATAGTCCTTAAACCACATGTTCATACTGGGAGCTATTATATGTCAAATAAAAATGTTGAAAATATAATTAGTACCAATGTTGTCCGAGTAATTCCTTTACCTCGTTTAAAATAAGTAAAACAGTAGAATTATACATTGTCCTGAGTATTTGTAGCTATACTACATGTTTCACTAAGTATGGCGGCCCGTCGCTTAGCGTTTGACATCCAAAAGTTTTCACTAACTATTTAGAATCTTAACTTAAATATTAATACTAAGATGGTATCAATTACACCCAGATTGCGTAACAATATAATGACTAGAACAAGTATAGACATTAAGGATGCACACATAAAAAAAACAAAGACTTCGCCGATAAGATCCGAGAGTCGTAGCAGTAATAGCACCAACAATGTTGACAACACCTCGAATCTGAAAAATCGTCACCAACTGGGAAAACGTCAAGTTTTGGTCACGAAGTTGCACGGATGAGCGAATTGGTCACTCGGTGACGTGGCAGTTTGTTTTTTTACAAAAAAACACCCTATAATTTTTTTTTCTTTTAATTGTTAGGTCCTTTTTCGAGCCAATGCAGGCCGGCTCCTGGTGGTGGTGGCGAGCTGAACCCGGGTGGTGGTGGCGACTGGCGAGCTGATCTCGAGTGGCGGGGCGATGGCTGGCCCCAAGTGGACCCTGCAGGGCGGCGAAGGGGGAGGAGGCACCACGCTCTGTGCTCGCGGGGGCGACCCGGGCGGAGGCGGGGGAGTCGGGGAGCGCATCCACATCGGCGGAGGCGACGGTGGCGTCGGCGGTTGCCAAATCTCGGGCGCGGAACGGCGCGGGTAGGCAGAGCCGCGCGTCCGCTTGGACCGCGCGCGGCGCACCGCCAACGCCAACGCGAGCACCTGGTCGGCGGGCGGGGGCATGGGCTCCAGCCGCTCCGGCGGGGCCTCCCCGAAGCCGGCGAAGGCGGCCACAGCGCCGATGGCGCGCGGCTCCTGCCGCAGGACACGAACATCGCCGCCGCTGCCGCCAGGCTTTGGCTCGCCCCCGCCACCGTGCTGGATCCGGCCTGCATTGGCTCGAAAAAGGACCTAACAATTAAAAGAAAATAAATTATAGGGTGTTTTTTGTAAAAAAACAAACTGCCACGTCACCGAGTGACCAATTCGCTCATCCATGCAACTTCGTGACCAAAACTTGACGTTTTCCCAGTTGGTGACCAAAACGCTCATCGATGGCAACTTCGTGACTTCTGACGCGTTTAACTCCAAACTAAATATTAATACTAAGATGGTATCAATTACACCCAGATTGCGTAACAATATAATGACTAGAACAAGTATAGACATTAAGGATGCACACATAAAAAAAACAAAGACTTCGCCGATAAGATCCGAGAGTCGTAGCAGTAATAGCACCAACAATGTTGACAACACCTCGAATCTGAAAAATCTTCTCCAAAACGATTCCTTCGGTAAGGTAACAAGTAAGATAACAGTGCAGAAACATCGTTGTCGTCCGATCTAACTAGCATGGTCCTGACGGTGCCTTCAACATGGAAATGACTAAGGGGAAACCATTGCCAAGTATAACCACCAAACATGAGACCAAGGTTTTGACCCGAAAACTGAGACATGGAGCGCACCGAGCACCGCCAAGAACGAAATCCACCAGTGTCACCATCCCCACTCGTCGAGAAGACTGCTGCAAAACACCGATCGTCCGACACATATACTTGTTCTGAACAATCGCGAATACTCCATGGGATCTTCTCTACTCGACACGAGTATGCGCGATGAAATCTCTAGACCATGTACGGACTTCTTTAGACACCCATGACCTCCCCTCCATCAACACCTTTGACGCCAAGGCAAATCCAAGGTGGATGGAGGTCACTCCATGGGATCTTCTCTACTCGTTCAGAAAAAAGTTTTTTCTATACCATGGTTACACTTTTTTCTGAATTTACTGAGACTTAAGAAAATCTTAGACACACCTAAGATTTAGCAAAATGGTAACAAACCACCAATATATAAAAGTTACACTTTTAAAGCTTTTCGGATTAAAATTAAATTAGTTGATGGACAGGGCGGGGTCGCCTCCGCTCGCTGTTCCGAAAAAAAAGTATAATTTTCGTGACAAATAACCTTTTTTGTTGCGAAACACAGTACAACACAGACGCTCATATTTACGTGCATACACTCACCATATTAATGCACACACGCACACCCAACCCTATGAGATTGGTGTTTTATGAGTTGAAATACATGGACTCGATCTAAAATGAGACGTGGGACTGGGAGTGTATACTGCAACTTAAAACGCCCATTCTAGAAATCTAGTACTCCCTCCGATCCATATTAGTGGGCACAACTTTGTCTAGATACACATGTATCTAGTCTAAATATTTAACTAGATACATATGAATTTAGACAAAGCTATGCCCACTAATATGGATCGGAGGTAGTACTGTTGATCCTATATTCTTCTCTCGTACTAGGTGTGTTCGGTTTTGGAATCGGATGGAACGGAATGGCACGGTTCCATTCCTAGGGTGCATTCTCGCGTTCGGTTCCGGGATGGGATGAAACCAACTCGTTTCTCAAAAGGGAATATCCGGTGAAGATGCGGAACGCACCTGTACGGCCAAATCGGCCGGACCAAGTGCAACGGATGTCTGCCTCTCTCTAATTTAATCAAGTTTATGTATAATTAATCAAGTTTAGGTATAATGAATCAAGATTAGGAATAATTAATCAAGTTTAGAAATAATTAATCGACGTTAGAAATAATTTCAATCTCACCCATTCCATTCCATTCCATTCCATTCTCACCACATTCCAAAACTGAACACAAAAATGGAACGGTTACATGACAAAGTGGAACGGTTACATGACAAAGTGGAACGGTTACATGACAGTTTTTTTGTCCAAACCAAAAACATGGAATTCCATTCTGATAGAATGGAATGGTGCTTCCAATTCCAAAACCGAACACACCCCCCCAAGTCTACAAGCCTTGTCGAGACGGAGAGCACGGGTGTTCGCATCAGCCGGGTGATCACACCGACCGCGGAGAGCCCAGCAGCGTGCACAAAAGCCAACAACGCCCCACGCAACAGACAGGATCAGAAAGAGGAGCAGCTTCCTGCCGTTTTCACCAACCCGGCAAAAGTTGGACCACCGAATCGGCAAACTCTGGAACCTGAAAAAGCTGCTGCAGTTCTCAGGATCGGCACCTGCATCTGTCTCTTCTCCAAAGATCACCCTTTTGGTCCACCAAAGGGATGAACAGTACTTCTCTTTTTCTACCGCTACCGTCTCCGGCAACTTGCCCATATCTGGTTATCAGGATTTTCCCAAATCGTGATTCCTCACAAAATAATTAGAGGTTAAACATTGAAAAAATATTAACATACAGTTTTTTCTAACATAGTACAGTTTTTTTTGTGACTCGCAAAAAAAAAAAAAAAGTACAGCTTTTCTTGTGTCCTTACGGATGTTGAGCACCATGCCCAACCGCTACTGGCAGAAGCCAATTATCAAACCATGATCTGACAATCGCAAGCATAGTTTTTTTTTTTGTAAGGGTTACAATCGCAAGCAAAGTTTTTTTTTGTAAGGGTTACAATCGCAAGCATAGCTTTGTCTGAATTTTTTCTTGCATATGTTGATGCAGGGTCATTCGCCATGATTCGTCTAAAACCAAGAGTATAGCTCAATTGTTCATGCACGTTTCCTTTGTGATCAGGAAAATACGAGATGATGTGCAATAGTGCCCCGAATAAAGGTGGTTCTAATTCATCTCATAGAGTCAAATTTGTTGGGTTACTATTCATGCGTAAAAAAATGTCATCTATCTTTTCTCCCCTCCTATACGCGATCAATTTTTTTTTTCAAAAAGGAGGTTGTGCCCCCAACCTCTATTTCTATTTCAAGTGATGCACACAACCATTATTTTATTAGATTATGCACCGCTCTTTAGAACAGTTGCAGTTGTGCAAAAGAAGCAGCAATAAACCACGATACAACTCACGCATCATGATTCTATAGCTAACGCGCCAACCAAATTGGGTAACTGACCATCCATAATCTTGAGTTCGGCTCCACAAAGACCACCACATCCATTCAGGGCCTCCTGAGTCGTCCCACTGCTTTAGGAGGGCGCTTTCCTTCCATTACTAGAATCCGGTGCTGATTCCACAGTAAATTTTTAACTGCACAAAAAAGTAGGTGAAATGTGTGTCCGCCGCATGAAAAACACGCGGTCGACGAAAAAATGTGGTTGGCATTTCAACTCCATGATGCAATGAAATAAATAATTTATCTAGTAGACATACACTAATTAGCATTTTGAATAAATATTTACCGGGTTTGCTTCAGTTTGTGTGTGTTTTATGTTGGTTCTACGATTCAAAGGCCAATATATGAACTCATTTGTGTATGTATCATCTAGATACATGGCGATTAGTAAAATATTTCATTTCCACAAAAAAACACTCTCGGCATAATTGAGGGATTTTATCACTAAGTGAAAATTGTAGAGAAATTTTAGTATGATCATATTTCTTTGTTTTCGCCATACCATTGATCACCTATTTCAAAATTTCTTTTGTATGCTAATTCGTACCCATGGCCTTGGGAGAACATGCAAGTTATACATACTTCATGCTTTTGCTGTGCTATAACTCAAATTTATTTTCGGGGATAATGTAATGTTTTCCTATAAACATTGTGGAACTGAAAGTATTCTCTTTTCTAAAAAAAATATAGAGAAAATCATGTACACTTGCTCACGGTTTACAATATTCATCTGAAAAAGAACATAACATTCCATAGTGTGGAGGGAATTGTATTTTGGCTTGTTGTAGAGACTTTAGCGTGAACAATTTATGTTTTCCACCACGCCAAACCTCGCAAAACTGGAAAGGCCTGGCTTGTCCAGCACCCATCTCTTTAGTGGAATTTCAAGCACCCTGAGCATCTTCACTTCCTTATAAATTGAACAAACTGGATGCCAAGGTTGTGAATCCATAGAGGGCACCCAAAAAGATGGTATTGCTGGTTTTTGTTTCATTTTCAAAGACTATTTCAAGGCTATTATGAGCATGTACATAGAAACTAACACCCGGATGATTAGTAAGTTCTTACATAAAAGAGTGCCGAAACCAACATTCTGAACAAACAAGGATCTAAATAAAAAGGCTCGGTTACTTTTCCTTTCTAGAGCTGATAATAACATAGCACAATTTAGTCCCATTAAATACATCCACTGTCAAACAATGATCATGGATAATAGCAAACATATTCCTTCTCTTGGAGAAATGGAACTCATAGTTGCACCTGAATTTTATGAATCAGCAGAGGGTAAGCAACAAGGCAACCCCTATCTGAAGTTGAAATTTCTGGTCTCATGGTATTATTAACAGTTCAAGGCAACATTATTAACCAGCTAAAGTAAGAATGTTTCTCGAGTCCAGGAATTATTGCATTCTAGTGTACTCTGCAGCAACATTTGTGCAGCATGCCGATCATTAAATTTCATGCTCAACCTAAGAGTACAAACCTAAAACTATGTATTGCTAGGTCAAGCGGCAATACAACTCTAATAGGCCTAATCCACAAAGCTGGAGCTTTGGTATGTGATCCATGTAGCATTAACAGTTGGCCCTGTTGGTTATTACGTTTAGACAGTTATATACTCAGTAATAGGAGAAAGTGCATGGCTAATTCTCCTATCTGAAGTGAATAATGAAAAACATGAAAGGGAAGATTGTCATGAACTCATGCAACATGTGTATGGACATATATGCCAAGGTAGTTTCTATATGAAATTCTTAATGTTTGTCTCATATTTTTCTGAACAGTTCAAGACAATTATCAGCATCTAAACATAAATTAGAATGCAACACTCTGAACTAGGATCGGAATGTTTATCTCACACCCAGGCACTATCTCCGAGCCCTGCCAATAATTCTTTATCACCAAGTGAAATCACATTGCAGCTCTAATAAGCCTAATCTACCAAGTGGGAACATTTGGCATCCAAGTTGCATCAACACGGGACTCAATTCTGAGTATGTTCTGAATAAACTGTTCTACTCAACGAGAAGAAAGACATGGCTAACTCCATCAACAAAGCACAATTTAATCAGATTCACATGTCCAGTATCAAACTCACTGATAAGAACATAAGGAACAAGCATAGCTTTGTCTGAACCTTTCGTTGCACATACGGATGCATGCATAGCTTGTGTTCTACTAATAAGCTGTTAAGCACATAAACAGAAGAGGATCTTGATGACCCACGCAACTATCATCCCCAACAAAATTAGCCATTGTTCATCTCTTTTCTTCCTCAGCTTACACGCCAGACAAACAAACACAAGCTAGAACAGAGTTTTTTCAGAACCTGTGAAGTTACCACATCAGTAAGTCCTTGAGGAGGTCCATGGACGACTCCTTGCCGTCACCAGCGTCGATGCGGTCCTTGGGAGCTGCATTGGCTTGCTCCGCGGCCAGCGGCGGCAGGGCGGCACCGGAAGGGGAGCAGAGCGCCGCCTTGTTGCGGTAGAGCGCGTCGAGGTGGTGGAAGTAGTCGGGGGACGTCTTGGGGCGCTTCTTGTTGCTCTCCTTCACCTTCTTGAAGTACTTGTCCATGTTGTTCCATTTCTCCCTGCAGCGATTGGAGCTCCGGCTGTAGCCCATCCGACGCATGCCCGCGGAGATCTCCTCCCAGAGCGGCACCTTCGGCCCGGCCTCCAGCAGGTTGCTCCGCAGCTGGATCAGCGCGTGCACCTCCGCCTTGGTCCACCGCGGCGACGACGATGCTCCGCCGTGCTGCTGCGGCTGCGGCGTAGCAGGCGCCATTTTCGGCGGCCGCGGCGAGGGTTGAGGGCACGTACACGCTGGTGGTCGCGACGACGGAGGCGGTGGGGCGGCGTAGGCGATGGGCGTGGCGTGAGTCTGGGACGACGGTGGCATGAACGTGCTGGCGGGCGCGGCGATGGACGGCATGGGGATGGTCTGGCCGGTGATCTTCTGTAGGAAGGAGAGCACGGCGGCGCCGCGGGTGGCGTCCATGGCGCGCTCCTGCACGAGTATCGCCTGCTCCCGCGCCAGGCGCGCCATCCCCTGCCTCCGCCAGGCCTCCTCGCGGACCATGCGGTCCTGCTCCCGCTTCTCGACGGCCTCCACGAACCGCTGCTGCATCGCCTCCTGCCGTTCCATCACCTGCTTCGTCAGGCCTGGAAGAACCTCATCATGTCCCCGCTCCCGGCACCGGCGCCAGCGCCAGCCTCCGACGTCCCCTTCCCTCGCTCGCCCATGTCGTCGTCAGAGTCCTCCGTCTTGGAAGTCGAGAAGCTCAGGTTGCCCCCAACCGTCGGCGCGCCCATGCCAGCCGTGGCACCAGCAGGCGGCAGCTCTGCTAGGGGCCGGACGGCCAGGGGTCCCACCATCCCGGACACTCCAACGGGCGTCGCGACCGGAGACGCCTCACGAGCCAGGCCGTGCAGCGCCTCTAACTTCCAGCCGGTCACCGGGCAGAGCATCCCCATGCCGTCGTTGAGGCCGTCCTTGGTGCGCTTGCAGGAGTTGTGCGCATTCTGGCTTCCGTCGTCCGGCCTAGCCCTCTTCTCCCTCCTCACAACTCCTACTGTCTCCACGTGCGCCGCCGCGGCCTCGCTCATGCCGGCGCTCAAGCCTCGCTCTTGGTCGCTCTCCGCCGTCACCACCATCGGCCGCCGCCACAGGACAAGAAGAAGCAGAAATACACTAGCTTTTGGGTGGGCGAGTTTTAGGGAGAAGCAGGGCTGGACAGGCCACCAGGTTTCTTTGACCCTTGGACCGAGCCTCCTTCACCCTCACCCTCGGTGATTTGAACGAGAAAAAGGCTAAATAACATACATCGCTGCAGTGTACTGTACAATGTAAATGTTATTACATTCAGGCCAAAGAATGTTAGTTTGCACAACGACAATTTACAATGTACTCTATGCAAGAAAATATTGGTTCGGATAAATGCAAGGAAAAAGGATTAAAGTGCATCTGATTTTTGTTCATTTTATAGAACTAGCAAGGTGGCCCTCGCAAATGCGAGGGCATCTCCTTTAGTGTGTTGAGTATGTTCACGAAATATGTATATATTGGAAACATGTCATTGTAAATCAAAGGATTCTGTAAGTCCCACAAATATCATGTTAGGTTCATGTGCGGGTAGTATTTTGAATCATTTTAATTTGTGGCAGTTATGAAATTTGCAAACATAAACATACTACATATTCTCGAATGTCCTCTATTTTGAAACCTAAGTAATTCTATTTTGATATTTATACTCTCTTCCTACTATCGCTCGCACTTTCGTCCATGTGTTCTACTCTCTCTCTCTCTCTCTCTCTCGCTCTCTCTCTCTCTCTCTCAGATATATTTTGTGTGGCATGTAACAATGACTACACCAATTTAGATGGCACATAGGTCCATATAATTTACTAAAGTTCAATAAGAGAATGATATGGTACACTGTTTCAATTTACTGCATGTGCCCACAATAATATTTACAATCCTATTGCACCACCAATTTCTCCTGGCCGATTACTAATACTCCTAGACAACATTTTCGTACTACCCAATACTTTAGAGTAGTTACTTGAGTCCCATGATAAGAGTACTAAAAATCAGATTGCAATGGAACATACATTTAAATGTTATAGAATAGAATAACCACATCCCACACTAAAGTGTATTTGATTACATATGGAAACTACATATGAACTCATGATGTGATGGATGAAGATATTTTTTTCTAACTTGTTAGACCGAAAGAACGGTGTCCTTACTAATTTAGTGTGATCACAAAACTCTTGTCACTAACATCCCGCAGATCTACTATGTCGCTAAAAAGTATTTTTAGAGTATGCAATTATGCACCTTATTTTAATAGAAGATAGAAATTTGAGTACATATTGAAAAATCGTTGCATGCAACGTCTGTCCACACCCAACTCCACACTCCTAGCCTAATGGACTACTCTCGCAAAAGGTTGAAACATTATTACTGGATATTGATGAGAAACATTAGTACCGCTAGTCCCAATGAACGAACGTACACACCTATAATATCCTACGCTTGATATCTCCTTTTTGGTTATCACGAACTATGGCAGTCAGTTACGACAGTGTCATCGAGCTCAAATCCAAATGAGAACTCTAATATTATTTAGCTAATCTTAGAGAAACTAACTCTAAAGGCACATGTACCACATTTTACATCAACCTGGAAATTTTGATTGTGCCAAAAATAGTTGGATATACCTACCTTATTCGTTTACATATTTACCCGTATAAAATATCGGACCAGATAGTGGTGCTTACAAATAAAATACGTGAATAGTGTTGGGAACAAATGGAATATCCATATTGTCGAATCTGGTACTATACCGAATATTTATCTGGATATTATAAAGTAGAACATAGGATAATCCACCGTATATTTTCAAAACATGCTGATAATTTGTGGACTGTGGTATTGGTTTGACCTTTTGATATGCGTGACAAATGTAAACACTAAACATTTTTCACTTTGGTTGTTAGTGGAGTACGTTAATCCTTACGTTGTGTCATGTGTCATGCATGACAGACTCGCATATTATATGAATATAATTACCAAGATAATATCAATTAGAAAAATAAGGATAACATAAAATACACACAATTAGCACTCTGACCTTAATTGGGACATACTACCACACAGCTGATAGTCGACGAACATCCCAATAAGTAGCAAGACACTAACCGACACCATGATGAGAAACTTAGTCCATAGCCCTCTTTATGCGGTCTTCCAAACTCGAATACAATATGAATGTAATAATGGAATGATACTATCAAAAAATTATGGATAGTATCAACATATAAATAATATTCGAGCCATCATCATTTTTAAGGGAGGCGTCAAGGGATATCAAAATAACTATTCGAGACATTATCACGACCATCATAACCGATTGAACCTCTCAAGACTTGAGAACATTGAGTGCATTTGCTCATGGCCATTGCCGATCATACTACATGCAACCTAAGTTGGGCCGAAAGACTAATATTGCATGTTTAAGGTCTATCGATTAAAAGTAAATTATGGTAATTAATTAAAAGAGTTGTGGCATGGAGGACGTCATGTTTGCGTGATGTTTTGGGCGTATGTCAGATAGAAGTTTCAATGAGTGCATCTGCTCACGGTCTTTGCCGTCTATTTCCCATCATACTATCAGAAGACTTGGAGTTGAATGTTCATGCTGTAGATTTATGCATTAATTTTGTACCAGCTATATAATTTATGCTCTAATTAGTGATAGGATTGTCTTTTGTTAGTTGTGTTGCGCAGTTCATATATGATCAAAACACGTGAACCTAAGGAGCGACAATATATACTTTAGAGACGTTGGATCTTGATGACCTGATTACCTGCTCCACACTCTCCTCTTGGATGGATGAATGAATACCGCGCCTCGAATGGAACTGCCGGCCGCACTCTCGGAATGACTTACTTCCAAGTTTTTATAGGTCCCGGGTTGGTCCAAACCAATCTCCACTGAAATCCATGACACTTGGAGATCATGTCATAGTGTACGTTCAATGATCGTACATTTAGATAGCTTATTTCTAATCAAAGGCAAACGTTGCAGCTAGATCAATTCTGGATTTTTATAAATAGAAAAACAAATCTGGGCTTATAAAATCTAACTAATTTATAACTTAATTTTTAGTTTTTAATTAAAATTATTTCTGAATTTAGCTCTAATAAAAACTGACATGTAGTTTTGAACCATCTGTTGTCGTATCAATTTTAGACTTGTACGGATAAAAGGGAAACAATTTCAGATTTATAAAATAGATGCGGGTTGATTCTATATATACATGTAAGTGTGCGCATCCATGAGATATCCATGAGATTGATTCAGGGCCGGCTCTATATTTTTCGGGGCCCTAGTGCAAGGTTCAAAAATTGGCCCCTAGATTTACTATATATCTATGCACATGACGTGAAATATTAAAAGTTTACATCTAACCACATATTGTTTTTCCAAGACTCCATAAATAATTGATAGAAGCAATTAAGCAATGTCAAATTACGACAAAAAATCTAAATGAGTTGCAAAATATAACAAATAATATTCCCTTCTAATTTGATTACCTCAAATAATGCTTCATTGCTTCACAAAAAAAATTCTTCGGGCATTTCTGGATGCAAAATCATTGAGGACAATTTCAAGATTAATGTTGTCCAAAATATCCTTCTCAATACAGCACGTAGTTAAGTCATTCAATCTGTCTTGTAAATAGTTGACCTCAAACAATTTTTCAGTAGTTTGAGTTTAGAGAAACTTCTTTCAGCGGAGGCTACAGTCACATGTACAGTCAAGAGGATCTGATAGGCAACTGACACATTTGGATAGCAATCTACGACTGTAACAAACTGAAGAATCTCAGGCGCCGACATCAAATTATCTGGCAAAGTCACTTGCAACACTTTTAACTCAGAGAAAAAATCATCAAGATCAACATCATGTGACTTGCCATGAGTAACAGTGTTTGCATTGTAACACCTAAATTGCAATTAGGATCAAATCAACTAGAACTAGACTAGGGCAATATCTAGCCACCGAGAGCAGACTAGCAGAGCAGAGACTGCACGGACTGACGGACGTACCTGACGGTGGAGGATGATCGACGTTGCCGAACAGGTGCAGGCCGTCGCCGGCGGTCCGATTTTCTCCAGCGCGGCGAAAGGCGGCAGGCGGCAAGCGGAGAACACGATGGCGAGGCGCCGAGGCGAGAAAACCTAGCCAGCAGATGGACTGATCGATCGATTCCTAGCTAGTTGCGTGCCTGTGTACTGTCTTTTCCTCTCCCGCTGCTGGCCTGCTGCTCTAGGGCTTTACATTTTTTTCAGCTTACTAATACATAGACATACATATATGTAGTTATGGGCCCCTCTCAGCCATGGGCCCTTGTGCACTGCACAAGGTCGCCTAGGGCCTAAGCCGGGCCTGATTGATTGATTGTAGTACTCACTCTTCCGTTAATCATGAATTTCGTGACGTCTCGGCCGGACCAGAGTAAGTACTTTCCGCATCCATCTCAAACAGTAATTTTATAATTATAATTAAAAAAAGTAATTCCACATTCAGTAATTAGTTTGACTAATTATTTCATTTTTAATTACCACACCAGTTGAGCAGATATTAATTGCGATGCATGTTCTGCTCCGGCCTTTGGCCCGTCCAAGCGACCTACACAGCCACGGTAGTATCTAGTGTTTTTTTTTTTTGGAAAAGCTAGCTGTTCTTTGAGTCTTTCATCGATGCCTTGTATCCTGGTCCAACACGTATCATAGGCCCCTGTACAACGTCTTTTTTTTTTGTTGCACGTAATCTCTCTTTTATTATGCTTTTACGTGGCCATATATGATGTTGTACGTGACAATTTTTACGTAACACTATTATTTCATTAATTCCTAACCGTAGATTTTAAATCTAAGTACTAAAATTAATTTAAATGATGTGGCTTAACGTGGTGGCTCTATTAGACATACTCATTTTGCTTTTAGTATATAATAGATTAGTGAAATGGGGAACCACATTGATTAATACAGAGATATTGAAAATTTAAGGTAATTAGAAAAATAACTATTATAAGATGTTTTACCCTTTCTCAAATGCATATATCAGTGTGTAGGCTCACCCCTTTCGGTTTGTATCTAGTACACATTGAAATATGTAATCCATTTTAAATATTGAACAAATGAAGTGCCATTTCTAAGTACGACAGTACGCCGGATTAGATACGAAATGAAATGAGTGAGTCTACACACTGAAACGCGTCTAGTTACATCCAAATCGGAAAAAGATGAAACATCTCATATTTAGTATAAGCTAAGTGAAACCATATAGAACTATGATAGTGGTACGTACCGTTTGTGGTCCGAAAGTATTAGCTAGCTATTTGGAACCTTCCTTGTCATGAAGTACTTAGCCTCCTTTGACTGTGAGATCTGGCAATAGAGAAAGAGAAATTCAATGAGCAAGTAAGAAAATAGAAATTGTCCACAAGAAGACTTGAGCCCAAACCACTACAAGCATAGAGAGCCTTCAACAAGCTCATCTGTTTGGACTTTGTGTTAGCTGTATATAAAACTTTGTTTCTTTTTTCTTCTCGATACACAATGCAAATTGAGTACACCTTGGTATCAAGCATTCAAGTGAGTATTCCGTTTGAGTATTAAGATATTTCCGGATGAGTTCAATTAACGGAAGCAACATCACGTATATGCTAGCAAATCTAACCATATGATACAAACTAGATATATCTAACATATATGGATATGAACCAAATACTATCGTAAACTGAGAGAAGAGTACAACATATCTCGTTGTTGGCCATAATGCTGAAAGGGATGTAGACGTGCGTCGGCCTAGAGGAACTGGTCGAACGGTCGGCTTGGATGTATTCAAACAGAGGCGAACAGTCGTTTCCCGAAATCTTATCGGCCCTCTCCGAGTATAGAATCCTAAGGGGCGGGTTTTCGGAGGCATGCTCTCCCGGACATTGTGCACGCAGTCGATGGCACAGGGAAATGTGGAAGCTCACACCCAAAGGAATGTGGCAGCAGCGAAATATATAGTGAGTGCTGTGTTCCGAACTCGTCCGGTATGTTTTCTCTTCTTCTATAGCCTGGGACAGCAAGCGCCGCACGTATACTAAGAAACAAGACATATGTTAAAGTTAAACATTCCTTGCAATCTCTTCTACTACTAACGTAAGATTAGACTTTTTTTTTTTACATGATGCACGAGTGAACATTACTTATTGGGTGCGACTAGCTATCAGTCTAGCTTAATTCGTGCATGATGCCATCACATGATATGTTCTATACCGATATTTTTCTACTACTAGAACATTTTTTCGCACCGCGTAATCATTTTTTTTGTGCCGTGTGACCATCGGTTGTATCAGACGGCTGATCACAGTTCACAACATGCACAAAAGCCAACGTGCACCCCACGCACGTTGCTTCTTGCCGTTTTCACCACCAAGCACCAACCCGGCAAAAGTTGGACCACCAGCCTGCCAGTGCCTCCCGAAACACGAGACCCAGTGAATCACCGAATCTGCAAAACCCTGGAGTCTGAAAAGCCTGCTGCGGTTCTCCGGACTGGCCTGCATCTGTCTCTTCTCCAACACTCCAACGATCTTTTTTTTTTTCTCGTCAGAGGGATGAACACAGCTGGTTATCGGGATGCCCCAAATCGTGTCTTCCTCGCATAGTAATTAGACTAGGTTAAACCTTGCAAAAGGACTAAATTACAGGTTTTCTGGCCTGTGTGCGCGCGGATCGTGATCACCATGCGCAGACGCTACTGCCAGCAGCCACTTATATCAAACCATGAACTGACTGTTCCAAGCATAGCCCTGCATGGACCTGTTCTTGCGTTTGTGGATGTGTGGTCATCGCCATGTTTCCCCTAATAACATTACAGCTAAATGTGTTCATGTTTCCATTCAACTCCACAATGCAAGTGAGTTAGACTGTTTTGTCTAGTAAACATTCACTATTAGCTAGCATTCCGAGTAAATATCTACCCGGTTTGTTGCTATTTGTGGATGTATAACCTAGATCAATGGCGAAATAATCAATGTGCACTCTGGGATTAACTGAGAGATTTTTATCACTAACTGGAAAAATTTAGAGAAGTATTAGTATGATCGTTTTTTGTGCTTTGCGCCATATCATATATCACTTGTTTGTAGATTTATTTTCTATGGAAATTTCCACCCATGGCTTTGGGAGAACCTACAAGCTTACTTCATGATTTTGCCGTACTAGAACTCAAGTTTATTTTTGTGGGGATAACTAAAGCTTTTGTGTATCTAAAATACCCTGTGTAACTCAAGTTTATTGACTTGGAAGGTTCTGTTCCAACATAGTTGTTTGTGTTTGTGGGAACGATCGTTACCCCAGGCTGGGCGATCGGTTGCGTGTTATAGAGCAGGGAAAAGCCCCCTGCATGGCGCTTACAGTTTGTGTACGTATACGATCGGAGTACTACTCCGTATCATATACGTATGCTTACATATACGCTAACATCCCCCCTTAATCTAAACCTCGAGAGAGATTTAGATTACGCTTAAACTCATCTAGGTTCTTTACAGAAAGAGCTTTAGTAAAACCATCATGATCTTTGCTGGAAATGAACTTGATCTGTAGATTATTTGTAGCCACCCTCTCCCTGACAAAATGAAAATCAATCTCGATGTGTTTTGTGCGAGCATGAAAAACTGGGTTAGCAGACAAATAGGTAGCACCCAAGTTATCACACCACAAACAGGGTGTCTCCGGAAGCCTGACACCAAGTTCATGAAGAAGAGCTTCAACCCATATCAATTCAGCAGTGGCATTTGCAAGAGCCTTATATTCAGCTTCAGTACTAGAACGGGAAACTGTAGCTTGTTTATGGGCACACCATGAAACTAAATTAGGACCAACAAAAATGGCAAAGCCTCCCATGGAACGTCTGTCATCGGGACAGCCAGCCCAGTCTGCATCAGAAAAAGCACCAAGAAGTGTAGATGTAGAGGGTTGAAAAGTGATACCAAGCTGTGATGTGCCCTGAACATATCGGAGAATCCTCTTGGCAGCTGTCCAATGGGATGTGGTTGGAGCATGAAGATATTGACACACCTTATTAACAGAATAACATAAATCTGGACGTGTAAGAGTCAGATACTGAAGAGCCCCAACAATGCTTCTGTACTGTGTAGTATCATCTGGACCAAGTGGTGTACCATCTTGGAGCGACAAGGGCTCGGAGGGGGACAATGGCGTGGGAGTTGGCTTGCATCCGAGCGGACCAACCTTGGTGAACAAATCTTTAGCATATTTTTCCTGTGTGAGAAGCAAACCTTTCTTCGTCCTTTTCACTTCAATACCAAGAAAGAAGTGAAGCTCACCCAAATCCTTGATAGCAAAGTTGTCATTGAGATCTTTAAGCAGAACTGAAATAGCACGATCTGAAGAGCTTGTCACAATAATATCATCAACATAAATCAAGACAAATATAGTGACACCAAACTTGTTATAAAGAAACAGGGAGGTATCAGCTTTGGATGGTAGAAACCCGAGATCATGCAACTTAGAGCTGAGACGAGAATACCATGCACGCGGAGCTTGCTTGAGACCATAAAGAGCTTTATCAAGTTTACATATAGACCCCTCTTCCAGAACACCATGCAAAAACGCGTTCTTAACATCTAGCTGCCGCAAACTCCATCCACGAGAAACAGAGAGAGCAAGAACATTCCTGATAGTAGCAATTTTAACAACTGGACTAAAGATATCTTCATAATCAATGCCATACCTTTGCTTGAAACCTTTGGCAACTAGCCGTGCCTTATAACGATCAATAGATCCATCAGCACGACGTTTGACACGATAAACCCATTTGCAGTCAATAAGATTTTTTGTTTTGTCAGAGGGGACCAAATGCAACGTTTTGTTTGCCATGAGAGCACCATATTCTTCTTGCATAGTGGAGCGCCAATTTTTGTCATCAAGAGCTTCAGTCAAAGTACTAGGTTCTCCTGTAGAGGAAAACATACCGTAGCGAACGCAACCATCTGTATAAATTTTAGGCTGTTTTATACCTTTTTGAAGTCTTGTGCGGAATTGTGGAGGAGAGGGTGGTGCAGCAGGAGCTGCAGAACGAGCTGGCATAGAAGATCCACCACCTTCAGCAGAGCGGACAGGAGAGACATCGTTGTCCGCAAGACGACGCGGATCAGGTGCATGTGCACGTGGCAAAGGCGACGCAGAATCTTCGTCGGCATGTGCATGTGGAGCAGTGGCCGAGGCTGCATGCCGGGACAGCGACATGCGCGCGCTGTCGCTTTCCACAGGCGAGGCCGTCCCAGAGGAAGACGACGAGGACGCGACATGCGGCGACGCGGGCGACGTGGGGCCCGAGGGCGGGTTGGCACCAGGCGACGCGGGGGCCGAGGGCAGATCGGCACCGGGATCTGAAGCCTCGGGATCGGAGATGTCGGAAGAATAGCCCGGGAAATCTTCATTGAATGTTGCACCAGACGCATCATTTTCTGTCCTATTTTCTGCAGATGATTGTGGATCATTTTGAGCACCGTTTTGGGCAGGATTTTCTCCTGCAGCTGCGTCTACCTGTAGAGCATCAAAAGGAGAAGTAGTAATAGGCACAATAGCATGCATACGGTCATCATTTTGTGCATCCCCAAAAGTAGAAGTGGAAGATGTATGTGAAGGAAGTAACAAAATTTCTTGACGAAGCCTAGAACCAGCATTAGGATGTAGTTTTGCAAAGGGAAAAATGTTCTCATCAAAGACAACATCACGAGAACCATAGGCTCGGCCAGTGGAAACATCTAGACACGTAACTCCTTTGTGGCGAGGACTATATCCCAAGAAGACGCATTGTTTGGGACGGAAGGCTAGCTTACGTTTATTATATGGATGAAGATTAGGCCAACATGCGCAGCCAAAAATGCGAAGGGCATCATAATTGGGTTTGACACTGAGAAGACATTATGTGGGGGACTCAAAATTTAGAACCTTGATAGGAAGCAGGTTAATAAGAAAGGTTGCAGTGAGAAAAGCTTCATCCCAAAATTTGAGAGGCATGGAGGCATGAGCAAGTAAGGCAAGGCCAACTTCTACAATATGGCGGTGTTTGCGTTTAGCAGAACCATTTTGCTGATGAGCATGAGGACAAGAGACATGATGTGTGATACCAACCTTTTGAAAAAAGCCATTTAACTTCTCATACTCACCCCCCAGTCAGTTTGCATAGTACCAATTTTCCTATCAAACTTGCGCTCAACATATTCCTGAAAATTGAGAAACACTTGATACACATCAGAACGCTTTTTGAGTAGATAGATCCATGTAAATTTACTAAAATCATCAATGAATCTTACATAATACTAATGTTTACCAACAGAAATAGGTGCTGGACCCCATACATCAGAAAACACTTGTTCCTTCAGTGGAGACACTGGTGGAAATAGGATATGGCAACTGATGACTTTTGGCAAGCTGACAAGAGTCACATACATAAGGATTTATTTCAGGGGAGTGGGAAATACTATGTTTTCTAAGTATCTGCTGAACGACAAATGAAGAAGGATGTCCTAAACGTCGATGCCATGTGGAGGAAGATGGCTTTATTGTAGCGAAAGCTTGCTTGGAATGTCCAGTGGAGGCGGGCACAAGAGGGTAAAGACCATCATGGCAGGGGCCTCTAAACAGTGTTCTCTTTGTTGCTTGATCCTTTATGAGAAAAAAGAATGGGTGAAATTCTAGATAAACATTATTATCAAGAGCAAGCTTATGAACAGATAAAAGGTTTTTAGAGGCATGGGGAACATGAAGAATATTATTAAGATGAAATGAACTTTTTGGGGTGCGTAAAATTGAGTGACCAATATGAGTAATATGCATGCTATTACCGTTTGCCGTGTGTACGTGATCACGTCCTTGGTACTTGTCATGGGTGGAGAGCTTGCTCAATTCTACAGTGATATGGTCGGTGGCGCCAGTGTCAGCACACCAGTTTGTGCCAACTCCATAGGAAGCAAAGTTGGCACCTCTGGTTCCGCGGTCACCATCATCATCTTTTTCATCTTGGTAGCGCCACCAACAGTCACTCGCAGGATGCCCGTGAATCTTGTAGATTTGGCAAGTGATATCAACATAAGGAGTGGGTGCACGGCCGCGTCGACCACCATCATCACGGCGACGACCACGACCATCATCATCATTGCGACGGCGTCCTTGACTGCCGCCACCATCACGGCGATCCCTTTCACGGTCTTGGCGATCACGGAAACCACGATCATCCTGGCGACCACGTTAATCACCACGGTTGTCATACTGCTGCCTCCCACGGTTGTCCTGGTGATCACGGTAGTCACCGCGATTGTCATACTGCTGCCTTCCACGGTTGTCTTGGCGGTCATCATTGCGTCCACGGTCCTGACCACGCGACTGAGTGCGAGGGTCACCACCACCACGGCATGCCAGGTTTGCCGAGGAGGTGAACCCTTCCTCTCCTTCATCAGGGGTGTGAAGTTGATCAAAAGCCTGCAGCTGATTGAACAGATCGGAGAGGGAGGTGGTCAGGTTGGCATTGATGGCTGTCCTGAGACTGTTGTAGGAGCTGCCAAGACCATGCAAAATATACCATATGAGTTCATCATCGTCAAGAGCTTTACCGGCAGCAGCAAGTTCTGAAGCAAAAGTCTTCATCTTTGCAAAGTATTTTATAGCAGACATGTCCCCCTTTTTGGTGTCATTGAGGGCAGAACGAAGCTGTTGAACTCGTGACCGAGACTTGGCGGAAACGAGAGTGTTGATTGCAGCCCAAACTTCAGCGGAGGACTCGAGCCCAATGACATGGGAAGGACATCCGGTGACAGCGAGTTCAGGATGAACCGCAGCACTTGCTGATCACGTGCGATCCATGAAACGTATTCTGGATTCTCCACTGTGACTTTTTTCTTGTTGATATCCTCAACCTCCACAAATTCTTCCGGCGCAGTGTCAGTTCCTTCGACAAGAGCAAGAACGCGAGCACCACGTAGAGCCGGGACAACAAGGGCCTTCCAAACCAAGAAGTTCTCTCGTGTCAGCAGCTGCGTCGGGGGCGATCCGAGGGCCGCAGCCAGGACAGGCGCAGACGACGAAGTGGCCAGGGAACCAACGATGGAGGGAGCTGGTTTTGATGCGGCGGCGGCGGCTGTTTGTATTTTTCTTGTTGTTGCGGCGACGGCGACTAGATAGCGGCGGTGGCGGCAGGATGTAAGGCGGCGGCAGCGGCAAGAAGTGCGGCGGCGGCAGCAAGAACCGCGGCGGCGGCGGCGGCTGATTTTCTAGGGTTTTGCGGCGGCTAGGTCTCGGAAGAGCCGAGCTCTAATACCATGTTTGTGTTTGTGGGAACGATCGTTACCCCAGACTGGGCGATCGGTTGCGTGTTATGGAGCAGGGAAAAGCCCCATGCGTGGCGCTTACAGTTTGTGTACGTATATGATCGGAGTACTACTACGTATCGTATACGTATGCTTACATATACGCTAACAATAGTAGCTCTCTGAAATTGCTGGTTTTTGTTTCTGTCCCAATGTACATGGAACCTAACGCCCCGGAAATTTGTAAGTTCTTCAATATAGAAGGGTGTCGAAACCATCATTCCGAAGTAACTAAAATGTGAATGTTTATAAATCACCCATTTCTTATGTTTGCACCCAGCCATTATTCCCTGGAGTGATGATTTCTTTCCTCACCTAGACCATCTAAGTAATACTTATACTAAACGAAAATTGGGGCCTATTTACTACCTAGTCATGATTCTGCCCCTATCGATGCCATGTGTTGGATACACATTTTACATAATTTTCTAGCCAAAATATACAGTAAAAACCTAATACCTATGACACTAAGTTGCAGTGCAACTCTAATAAGTCGACCAAGTTGAAAATTTTTGGCATACAAATTGCATTAACATGGTGCCAATCTGTTAGCATCTTCTAACTGCATTAACATGGTTACCCGGTCTCTTGTCGATTCAAACAGGCGTGGTTAATTCTCCTGAATAAAGTTGATAATAACATAGCACAATTTAGTCACATTCAATAGGTCCACTATCAAACAATGATCACAGATAATAGCAAGCATATTTCCTTTTTTCTTGGAGAGATGGCGAGCATAGTTCCGACCGAATTTTTTGAATCAACAAAGGGTAGCCAACAAGGTAGTTTCTCTCAAACTGCGACTATTGTCACATGTTTTTATGAACAGTTCAAGACAATATTTAGCATGTACGTTGGGAGTAGTATAACCGGGAGAAGATTAAGAAGTTCTTCCATCGTCTAAACATAAAGTAGAAGCCAATAGTCTGAACTAAGACCTGAATGTTTAACTAACATCCAGCACTATCTCGGTGTCCAGCCAATAATTCTTTGGGTACTGAAAATATTTCTTTCATGAACTTCTGTTCACCTACACTATCTCAGTAGTATTTATAATGCACAGAAATTTGGCCTATTTATGAAGCATGTAGACGTCAACATTCTGAACCAGCTACTTTTCTGGCTCAGTTTAGCTGTAAAACCTAAAACCTCGGAGCACCAAGTGAAATCACATTGCAATTCTATTAAGCATAATCTACCAAGTTGGAACATTTGGCATCCAAACTGCGCACAAAAATTGGGCACATTTGTGCAACATGCGGGTCACTAAATTTTCCCTGAAAGTACAAACCTAAAACTTTATATGGCTAGGTTAAGCGGAAGGAGAAGATTCAGAAAATGTTGTATCATCCAAACAGAAAGTAGAAGCCAACACTCTGAACTAAGATCTGAATGTTTATCTAAGCACCATCTCCAAGCCCAGCCAATAATTCATTGGGTACTGAAAATGCTTTTTTCATGATTTTCTCTTCACCTAGACCATCTCAGTAGTATTTACACTGCACAGTAATTGGGCCTATTTATGAAGCATGTAGAGGTCAACATTCTGAACCAGCTAATTTTCTGGCTCAGTTCATCAGTAAAACCTAAAACCACGGATAACCAGGTGAAATCACATTGCAACTCTATCTAATAAGCATAATCTACCAAGCTGGAACATTTGGCATCGAAACTGCATTAACATGGCACCCAATTTGCCAGTGTGTTCTGAATAAACCGTTCTACTCAATGATAAGAAAGACATGCCAACCCTATCAACAAAGCATAATTAAGTCAGATTCGTAAAGAGCCAGCATAGCTTTGTCTGAACTTTTCGTTGCACATACGGATGTGTGCTAGAGAAGCATAGTTTGACACTGAAAACACATCTTGCTAACCCTTGCAACTATTATACCCAGTAAAATTGGGTATACTACGTTTCTTTCCTTCCTCAGATTATACGCAATCTCTTGAGAAAACACAAGGAAACATAATTTTTTCGTAACCTGTTAAGGCACCACATCAGCGAAGAAGTCCATCTCCCCGAGGAACTCTTCCACCTGGTGCCACTCCTCAGGCGGTTCAGAGATGGTGGAGCTGCTGGGCACCGGCAGCTCCGGCAAGTCATCAGCAGCGGGTGGCGCCCGTGAGTGGTTGCTCGAAGTTGGTTTTGGCCGCGGCGCCATACAGATCGACTCAGTGCGGCGGCATCGTACGCTCTGGCGGCTTCCTCCACGTGGTCGAAGATGCCGAGCCACCGCCGAGTTGTTGGCCGCCCCGGCTCCCTGATCTGCGCCATGTAGTGCTTCCCGCCATAGAGGTGCACTCCGCGGTACCCCGACCGAGAATCCGACCTAGCGACCGTCCTCCTCCGGACCTCAACGTTCGAGTTCCCGGGGCAACAGGAGCCGCCGGAGTCTTGAAGTTGGTATTGGCAGCAGTGCCGTGCAGTTTGATGGCCGCCGTGTCGTATGCTCTAGCCGCCTCCTCCGCGGTGTCGAAGCTGCCGAGCCATATGCGAGCATTGTTCCCCTTGGACGCTCTGATCTCCGCCCCGTACTTGCCGCTCGGTCGCCAGTGCACGCCGCGGAACCCTGTCCTACTCTCCGGCCTACCCATCGTCTTCCTTACACAGCCAAGTCCGTCTCCGGCAGGGGAGCCGAGCGCCGCCGCCTGGTTGCGGCAGAACGCCTCGAGCTGGTGGAAGTAGTTGGAGTCCTCGGGGTCCATCTTGTTCACCTTCTGGAAGTAGTTGTTCATGGTCCACCACTTCTGCCTGCACTGCTTGGAGCTCCGGCTGTAGCCCATCCGGCGCATGCCCGCAGAGATCTCCTCCCAGAGAGGCCCCTTCCGATTCATGTCCAGGCCGCACCGCAGCTGGATCAGCGCGTGCTCCTCCGCCTTAGGCCACCGCGACGACGACGACAACGCCCCGCCGCCGCCGGAGCCGTCGTACCCCGACGCGTCCGGCGGCGTGTCGGCAGGCGTCATGACAATGTCTGTGCTGCTTTGTTGTACCACCAGCAGGGGTGGTTGCGAGGACGGAGGCGCTGGGGCGGCGTAGGCGATGGGCGTGGCGTGAATCTGCGACGGCGGCGGTGGCGGTGGCATGGACGGCATGGTCTGCCCGGTGAACTTCTGTATGAAGGAGAGCACGAAGGCGTCGCGGGTAGCGGCCATGGCGCACTCCTGTGCGAGTATCATGCGGTCCTGCTCCGGCTTCTTGATGGCCTCCCCGAACCTCGTCATCTTCCCTCGCTCGCCCATGTCCTCCTCCGTGTTGGACGTCGAGAAGCACAGATTGCCCCCAAGCACCGGCGTGGCCATGCCACCCGTGGCATCAACAGACGGCAGCTCGGGAAAGGCCCGAACTGCGGAGGGTCGCACCATCCCCGGAAGTACAACGACCGCACCAGCCGGACCGTGCAGCTGGTACGTCGTCCCGTCGTTGCCGCCGGCGCGGCTGTCCTTTGTGCGCTTGTAGTAGTACTTGGGCACGTTGTCAAACTTGGTTTGTGCGTCTGGCAAAGCCCTCTTCTTCCTCGTCTCCGCAGTTCCGACGCCGTCCCCATGTTCCTCCGCGAACTGCTCCTTCACCACCGTCACACCCGCGCTGGACCGGACGGCCGCCGGACTCTTGAAGTTGGTTTTGGCAGCAGCGCCGCGCAGCTCGACGGCTGCCGCGTCGTACGCTCTGGCGGCGTCCTCGGCGGTGTCGAAGGTGCCGAGCCAGACATTGTTTCGCCGCAGCGGACTCCAGATCTGCGCCCCGTACTTGCCGCTTTATGGACTTCTCCGTCGCTGACGCACGCCGTGGAACATGATTCCGGCGTCCGGCCCTGCCTTCTCCTCCCTCCTCACAGCTTCTGCTGCCTCCCCGTGCGCCGCCGCGATCTCACCCATGCCGGCGCTCTCCGCCTTCACCATCATCACGCTCTCGCTGGACTCGACTGGACCCGGCGGCCGCCACAAGACAAGAAGAAACACAAATGTACCAGCTTTAGTGTGGGGAGACGCTGGACCGGCCTCCTTTTGACCTCTGGAGTCTGGACCGAGCCTCCTTCACCCTGGTTGATTCTTGGACTCTTGGTTATCTGTATTTCCTTTTTTTTTTTTTTGAAACGCCTGGTTATCTATATATTCTGAGCATGAGTCAGTATGTAGAAAGTTTTGTTCCAGAAAAGAGCAAACAATAACAAAATATACATGATTGCAGTGTACAATGTAGATGTCAGTTTACATCCCTGCAAAAAAATGTTAGTTTACACAAACGAAAATATACAATATATGCAAGAACATATGGTTTCAGAAAAATGCAAGACAAAAAGATTACAGTGCACGTGGAAAATAAATTTTATTATACAGAATGACATAAATGCGGAACCACAATTTTTAGTTCACATGTGGATGTATACATACATCCACATGTGGTGGATAGCAAGTCAATTAAATTGGAACGGAGGGAGTAGATAGTGGTATTCATTATTTTCCTGCTGTTCAGAGTTAACTTCACCCTATTTCTTGTATCTAGTCGAATGAATTTAATTTGGTGCCACACTTTTCATCAGGGAGGAGAGAAGCGCGGCCTCACGATGACCGGGAACGATGTCCAGCTACAGTGGTGATGCTGATGTTGGGCTAGTCGTGGCGGCAAGTTCACCACAACGCAATTGCGATGGCAGTGCTATCTCGGCTCGGCTATAATTCTCTCAGGTGATTGCTTGGGTTCCCCTTTGATCTCTGGCATTCTCATGCTTTTGTGGTAGCACAGCCATATTGTGCTCCGGCTTGTTGTTTCGGCCATCAATTGGTTAATGTGGGTTATGTGTCTTTCTGGATAAGTTGTTGGATTGGTTTATGTCAAGCTTACACCTGATTTTTGTTAATGTGGGCTTAACCTGGAGCTTGAGTTCCTATTTGAGAGGGTTTTGGTATTTACTATGTTGTGGCACTGCTTGCACCTGTTGGAGCTGCTCTGGACCTGTGGCTATGTTGGTTGCTCATTTGTGTTTGTTTCCACACAATGTTACCTAGGATGAATTTTGTTGCCTTATCGATGCATGTACTGCTGATTATAAAAACATGGATTTTCTGCCCCTAAAACCGCTCCAAAGTAAAGGTGATGCAAACGTTTTGACCCCATGCACTTTATTTTTGTTTGTGTTTTTGTATTTAAGCGGAGAAGTGGAGCTGGAACTAGCCATGGACGCTGCATCTGGCTGGCTGGCAGCAGTGTTTGTCTTCTTCGACTCGGTGGTTTTGGGTAAGTTTGTGGCTGCTAGAATTGGTTGGAGCTGGTTCAAAGTGGCTAAGTTGGTTGCACTCTTGTGACTCGACTTAATGCTACCATCGATAAATTTTGTTTGCCTTATTGATGCATTTGCTGCTGCTGCTTATCGAAATATGGCATTGTGCCCTAAAACGGTTACCTACTTGTTGCGTTTGTGTGGTTGATGAATTAGTATCCATACATGGCTGGTATTATTATGAGTTATGAGCATGTTTTCCTTCTTGCAAGCCATACATAACTTGATGCCTAGTACTTTGATGAACGTCTCTTATGCTCAACTAATGCAAGGTGATCTCAATTGTGTGTCTACCCGAAACTGTAGTCCAAATCTATTTTACCAAACGTGCTCTAGAGCTGACCATCGTGTTATGTTCTTGTTCGAGAAAACTCGGAGAAGTGGAGCTGGAGGTGGCCACAAGGTAGCCATGGCCACACGATCCAGAGCAGGTGGTTTTCTTCTTCGACTTTATGGATTTAGGTGAGTCCTCGGGTAGCCGTTGTTATTCTGTGCTCCGGTCATACTGATGATCTAGCTATATATTGGCTTAGGGAAAAGTGATTAAATGGTACGCCTAGTACCGACTGATTGCTGTGGTGAATGACACTATTCCCAAAATATCCAATTAATACATTCAGTTCAATCTTACTGCTTTGTATCTGGGCCTAGCATCCCATGCATACATTAACAACCATGTGTATGACAAGTGTCCTGTATTTGTTTTTTGCTCTTTTTTCTGAAGTTGGTAACCTATAGATGTTTAGAGTAATTGATAGATACGTTGACAGAAGTTGCTAACAACCTGTAGATGGTCCGAGTGCTGCTGCCATGTTACAATCGAAATTGTGGTTATTTATTATGGATTGGGAAGCGTGGTGATTGTTGCTATTGTTTGTTGTTACCATGTTAGCTTTTTCTGGTACGAAGTTGCAATCATAGCACATCTCTCATTCTGAATATGAATATGTTAGCTGCAGTCGGTTTTTTGATCTACAATTGATCTTGTGATTAGTGTACGTGATGTGCATTGTGATCATGGTGCGTCTCATTGATCTAGAGTGAGTTTTTTTTGCATAGTATCTTAATTATCTTTCTTTTGTAATATGTCAACTTATTCTAATATGTGAGGTGAATAAGTGTGTGTGGTGCGGCTCACCTCTTGCCACCCCGTCGGCGGTTTGGTCCGGCCTGACCTCGGCGCCGCGACCATGGTTATTCTGTGCTCTGGCTTCCTTGTGCTGCGTGATACCATTGCATTTGTTGCCGTTGGCAGCGGCTGTTTCTGTCTCGGCCATCGAGGTGATCGCCCTCACTTGATTCATCTGATGCTAATGATCTGGCTATCTAGCCTTCTAGAATTCTGTTATTTAGAATTTGATCTGTAGCTTGGTAACTGGAGTCCAGGGCTAGTAGCTAATGTTACCAATGCTTTTAGTCAGTGTGCGCTACACTTGGTTTAGTAGTATACTGCTCCTTGTTCCATATGCATAATGCCTTAGTGTCTCTTGTACGTTTAATATGTCGAGAGTTGAGGATCTAGTATTGTTAGTGGAACTAGATGATACCCAACGCGTTGCAGCGGGAGGTTGTAGCGCCAATGTTATGTACTCTAAAAACATTGCTAGTGAAATGAAATGTCATCCCAACATAAGAATTACTGGAACATGGTTAACTGTCAAGTCTCCTACAAATAATCTTACATGGATGCTTGGTATGGCTCTTGAGTTTGATCAGCGAACTGATGGCTCCAAAATATTTAGTAATCACAGATTCACAATCATAGGATTAGTCTAACCACGAACGAACCAAATAGGAATAAATCGGAGTATTACTCGTTCCTATTTGTTTATAGATCTATACGCAAAATCGAAGTTAAAGACCCCATTCATGCCTTTTCCAACTTTTTTCCGCTTACGTATCTTGGACGCATTGTTCTCTGCCATCCCTATCTAAAGTGAACTGGATACTGCAGCATGCCACATATGTTGATTTTGTCGCATATATCAGTCTTATAATCCTGAAAGAGGGGACACAAAGATTCCAACAGATGTTGAATGCAACCAACTAAGAAGCATGTATAATAATCTGATGTGTGATTTTTCTTTATATACAAATAAAAAAATCTTGAGTCAGTGAGCACTGATGAAGCGATAAACTTAAGCGAAGCACCAATAGGCTGAACAAAAATGTGAGCAGTTCCATAGATCTATACATTTATTGGACTTCTGCATTTTCTTTTTGATGCAAACACGATTCACAATTTGAGATAGGAAATGCTTTAACATTTGAAAATTGATGTGACATGGAAAATTATTATTACATAAAGGAAAACTAAGACCCAATTGATGGATTTTTAGTATGATCTTATTTCGTGTTTTTTGCCATACCATAGATAACCTATATCAAGATTCCTTTACTTGAAATTCCAACCGATGACTTTGGGAGAACATCCAAGCTATTTATACTTTCATGCTTTTGTCGTACTGTAACTCTAGTTTATATTTGCGGGGTGGGTAACTCAACGTTTTCCAAATCTATAAAAAACTTTGTGGAACTAAAAGGATTTTCATTTCTATATTCAATTCTTTTAGAGAAATTTGTACTTGCTCATGGTTTACAATATTCGTCTGCAAAAAATAACATTCCATTGTTTTGAGGGAATTGTCTTTGCCTGGTTGTAGTGATTTTAGCATGAAGAGGTTTTATGTTTTTCGCCATGCGATGATCTTAGCTCACAAATATGGAAAGGCTAGACTTGTCCAGCAAAAATCTCACTTGTGGAATTCCGAGCACCTTCAGCATCTTCATTTTATAAATTGAACATTAAATGTATTGACTTGGAAGGTTCTGTTCCACCATACGGTATGTCAAAGTTGTGACTCCATATAGGGCACCCCAAAAGATAGTATCTCTCTGAAATCGCTGATTTTTGTTTCACTTTCAACAAATTAAGACAATTGTGAGCATGTATGTAGAAACTAACATTCTGGAGATTAATAAGTTCTTCAATAAAAGAATGTCAAAACCAGTATTCTGAATTAACTAAAATCTGAATGTTTATCTACCACACCCAACTCTTATCTTTGAGCCCAGCCATCATTCCCTTTCCGGACTGGTGATATTTCTCTTCAACTAAACCATCTCATTAATACTTAATTGGGCCTATTTATGCAGCATCTACTTAGTCATGACTCTGCCCCTATCGATCCCATGTGTTGGATAGGCATCTCACCAAATTTTGCAGCCAAATTATACAGTAAAACCCCAATATACCTATGACACTACGTTGCAGTGCAACTCTAATAAGTCTACCAAGTTAGAAATTTTTGTATCGAAATAGCATTTACATGGGGCCAATATGTTATCATCTTCTAATTAAACAGTCACAGTTAATTCTCCTTTTTAGAGCTGATAATAACATAGCATAATTTGGTCCCATAAAAAACATGTACACTATCAGACAATGATCACGGTAATAGCACGTGTTTTTTTTTTTGGAGATGGCAAGCATAGTTATGCCTTAATTTTTTGAATCAACAGAGGGTAAAGGTAGTTCCAATCTGAAATTGTAATTTCTTGTCTCATGTTATTATTAACGTTTTAAGGAAATATTCTTAACCGGTAGTCAGAATGTTTCTGGAGTCCTGCCATTATTCCCAGCCCAGTATGTATTCAGCACAAAAATTGGACACATTTGTGCAACATGCAGTTCACTAAATTTCCCCCGAAAATACAAACCTAAAACTTTGTATGGCTAGGTTAACTGGAAGGAGAAGATTCAGAGAATGTTCTCTATCATGCAAACAGAAAGTAGAAGCCAACACTCTGAACTAAGATCTGGATGTTTATCTAAGCACTATCTTCAAGCCCAGCCAACAATTCATTAGGTACTGAAAATGTTTCTTTCATGATTTTCTCTTCAACTAGACCATCTCAGTAGTATTTATAATGCACAGAAATTGGGCCTATTTTATGAAGCTTGTACACGGCAACATTCTGAACCAGCCAATTTTCAGGCTCAATTCAGCAGTAAAACCTAAATCCTCGGAGCAAGAGGTGAAATCACATTGCAACTCTACCAAGTTGGAACATTAGGCATCCAAACTGCATTAAGATGGGGCCCAATTAGTTAGTATGTTCTGAATAAACTGTTATAGCTACTCAATGATAAGAAAGACATGGGCAACTCATCAACAAAGCACAATTCAGTCAAGTTTACTCCACGATTATCAACTCTGACCAGTGGTAAGAACGTAACAGCAAGCATATATAGCTTTGTGTTGCACATACATACGGATGATGTGTACTACGGAAGCAGAGCTTGTTTTTCTAGTAAGCACAGAAACACAAGAGGATCAGCAGTTCTCCTGCTAACAATAAAAAAAAACTATTATTCCAAGCAAAATTGGCCATAATTCGTATCTTTTCTTCCTCAAATTGTACGTCAGTCAAACAAACACAAGGAAAACAGAGTTTTTCCTGGCACCTGTTAAGTCAGCACATGAGAGAACTCGTCGAACTAAACAGAAAGTAGTGGCCGAGAGTAGATTAAGAATTTCTTGCATCGTCTAAACAGAAAGTAGAAGCCAACACTCTGAACTAATATCTGAATGTTTATCTAAGCACTATCTCCAAGCCCAGCCAATAATTCATTGGGTACTGAAAATGTTTCTTTCATGATTTTCTCTTCACCTAGACCATCTCAGTAGTATTTATACTGCACCGAAATTGGGCCTATTTTATGAAGCATGTACACGGCAACATTCTGAACCAGCTAATTTTCTGTCTCGATTCAGCAGTAAAACTTTAAACCAGGGAGCAGCAGGTGAAATCACACTGCAACTCTAATAAGAATAATCTACCAAGCTGGAACATTTGGGATTCAAAAAATATTAACATGTGGCCCAATTTGTTAGTATGTTCAGAATAAAGTGTTCTAATCATCAATGATAAGAAAAGACATGGCTAACTCTATCAACAAAGCACAATCTAGTCAGGTTTACTCGTCGATTATCAAACTCTGACCACTGGCAAGAACGTAAGAGCAAGCATATATAGCTTTTGTGTTGCACATACGGAATGTGTGCTACGACGGAAGCATAGCTTGTTTTCCTAGTATAATACAAGCCGATCTTGATAGTCCTTGAAACTATTAAACCAATCATAATTGGCCATAATTCGTATATTTTCTTCTTCAGATTATAGGCGAGACAAACAAACATAAGGAACACAGAGTGTTTCCTGAACCTGTTAAGCCACCACATCAGTGAAGTCCATCTCCTTGAGAAACTCGTCAAACTGCTGCCACTCCGCAGGCGATGCAGAGATGGTCGAGCTGCGCACTGGCAGCTCCGGTAAGTCATCACCAGTGGCGCCCGTGGGTGGTTGCTCGAAGTTGGTTTTGGCCGAGACGCCATACAGCCTCAGTGCCGCGGCATCGTACGCTCTGGCGGCCTCCTCGACGTTGTCGAAGACGCCGAGCCGCAGCCGTGTCGTTGGCCGCCCCGGCTCCCTGATCTGCGCGATGTACCTCCCGCAATACAGGCCTACTCCGCGGTATCCCGACCGAGAATCCGACCTGACTACCGCCCTCCTCTGGACCTCAACGTTCGGGTTCGCCTTCGCCGCCACCGGCGCCTGCTTCAGGCAGATCATTTGCTCGTGCCCGGGGTTGATGTCATCAGCAACACGAGCCGCCGGACACTTGAAGTTGGTCTTGGCAGCAGCACCGTGCAGTTTGATGGCCTCCGCGTCATATGCTCTGGCGGCCTCCTCGGCGGTGTCGAAGGTGCCGAGCCATCTGCGAACTTTCTCACCCATGATCTTGGCCCCGTACTTGCCGCTCCGTTGCCAGTGCACGCCCCGGAACCCTGTCCGAGAGTCCGGCCTAGACGTCGCCTTCTTCACGCAGGGAAGCTTGACGGCCGCGGCGTCCTCGGCTATGACGAAGGTGCCGAGATACTTGCCGCTGGGTCGCCACGAGACCCACGACACGCCGGGGAACTCAGTTCGTGCGTCCGGCAAAGCGTTCTCCATCCTCCTCTCCACCGTTTTGACGCCGTCCCTGTGCTCCTCCGCGACATCAAAATTGCCGGCGCTCAGACCTTGCTCTTGGGCGCTCCCCTTCTTTACCACCGTCGCACTCGCGCTGGACCGGACGGCCACCGAACTCATGAAGTTGGTTTTGGCAGCAGCGCCGTGCAGCTTGATGGCCGCCGCGTCGTATGCTCTGCCGGCCTCTTCAGCGGTGTTGAAGGTGCCGAGCCATCTGCGAACTTTCCCGGTCATGATCTCCGCCGCGTACTTGCCGCTCCGTTGCGTGCGCACGCCCCGGAACCCTGTCCGGTTTTCCAGTCTAGACTTCGCCTTCTTCACGCAGGGAATCTTGACGGCCGCGGCGTCCTCGGCAGTGACGAAGGTGCCGAGATACTGGCCGCGGAACTCAGTTCGTGCGTCCGGCAAAGCCATCTCCTTCCTCCTCTCCACCGCTTTGACGCCGTCCATGTGCTCCTCCGCGATATCAAAATTGCCGGCGCTCAGACCTTGCTCGTGGGCGCTCCTCTTCTTCACCACCGTCGCACTCGCGCTGGACCGGACGGCCACCGAACTCATGAAGTTGGTTTTGGCAGCAGCGCCGTGCAGCTTGATGGCCGCCGCGTCGTATGCTCTGCCGGCGTCTTCAGCGGTGTTGAAGGTGCCGAGCCATCTGCGAACTTTGCCGGTCATGATCTCCGCGGCGTACTTGCCGCTCCTTTGCGAGCGCACGCCCCGGAACCCTGTCCGGTTTTCCAGTCTAGACGTTGCCTTCTTCACGCAGGGAAGCTTGACGGCCGCGGCGTCCTCGGCAGTGACGAAGGTGCCGAGATACTTGCCGCTGGGTTGCCACCACACGCCGCGGAACTCAGTTCGTGCGTCCGGCAAAGCCAACTCCTTCCTCCTCTCCACAGCTTCGACGCCGTTCCTGTGCTCCTCCGCAATCTCACATTCGCCGGCGCTCAGGCCTTGCTCTTGGGCGCTCTCCGCCGTCACACTCGCGCTCGACCGGACGGCCGCGGGAATCTTGAAGTTGGTTTGGGCGGCGGCGCCGTGCAACTCGACGGCCGCCGCGTCGTATGCTTTGGCGGCGCCCTTGGCGGTGCCGAAGGTGCCGAGCCAGACATTGTTCCGCCGCAACGGATCCCAGATCTGCGCCCCATACTTGCAGGTTCGTGGCCTTCTTCGTTGCCGACGCACGCTGACGCCGGGGAACTCGGTTCCGGTGTCCGGGCTAGCCCTCTTCGTCCTCCTCGCAGCTTCTACTGCCTCGCCGTGCGCCGCCGCTGTCTCACTCGTGCCGCCGCTCAAGCCTCGCTCTTGGGCGCTCTCCGCCGTCACCACCATCACGCTCACGCTGGACTAGACTGGACTGGGCGGCTGCAACAAGATAAGAAACAGAAATGCAGCAGCTATTGGGTGGAGAGACAGTGGACTGGACTGGACTGGAGAAACAGAAATGCTCACGCTGTATATACTGTAGTTGTCAGGTTTCCTTTTTACCTGTGGACCGATCCTCCTTCACCATGGTGATTCTTTGTTGTCTGTATTTTCTCGAGTGGGAAGTCTTATCTTTGAGCCCAACCATTAAGTATTCCCTCCCAGGATTGATGATTTTGCTCTTCACCTTGACCATCTTAGTAAAACTTATATTGCATGAAAATTGGTCCTATTTACGAAACATCTACTTAGCCATGACTCTGCCATCGTCGATACTATCTCACAAAAAATTTCAGCCAAATTGTAAAGAAAAAAACTATAATACATATGACACTACGTTGCAGTGCAACTCTAACTACTCCATCAAGTTGGAAATTTTGACATCCACATTACATTAACATGTGGGGTCAATCTATTATCATCTTCTAATTAAACATGTGTGGCTAACTCTCCTTTCTAGAGACGATAATAACATAGTAAAATTTAGCCCCATTCACTATGGCCACTATCAAACAATGATCAACGATAAAAGGCAAGGATCTTTGATTGGAGATATATATGGCAAGCATAATTCATGTTTTTTAGATTAGGCAAGCATACCCGATCAATGTGTCCGATATCCCTGAAAAAATACAACTCTAAGAGTATCTTCACCAGCGGTCCCGTTAATGTGTCTGATATCCCTGGAAGAATGTCATTTCTACTAGGGGTGCCAGATACATGTCTGGGCGCATGAGGCTCGATGCCCCCAACGGCGTCCCCCAAATCAACCGGATGAGTGACAGACCCATTTGATCTTCTGTATCCATATAAATTTATTATACAAATAAAACACTACCCAGTCTGAAGATCTAGAAAATGGATGGTGATTCTGATTCACTATGTTGGTCTTCTATGACCATACAATTTATTATAGCCATGACTTACGTACACGCATTGCCACAAAAAATCGTGGGAATTGATCGCTTGAGCATGATCGTGTATTCTTACAAAAGAAATACCATAATAAAACATGACACACTAGGGCAAGGAGCCACAAAGTATTCTCAAATGGATCGGTTCGTGCGTGCAAGCTGGGTGGCATGTGGGCTGGTCCGACGTTATGCTGGCTGACAAGTAAGCTGGTTCGAAATTATGGGCGTGTTCGGCGCCCTGAGACAACACTGAAAGTTGGTGGTGGACAACGGGTTAACGGTATCTGGACCTATGGGGTCCCCGCCAGAGCTGTTTTTTGTCTACTCACTGGGGGGGGGGGGGGGGGGGGATACTGGAGATGCTCCAATTGCCTAATTCATGAAGTTGGAGGTTTGGTATGGGATACAAGTAGCATCAATATGGGGTCCAATTTATCAGAACACTCTGATTAGGCTGTTCTCCACTCGGTAAGTACATTCATTCAATACTAAAAGAAAATGCATTGTCAATTATATACGATGTTTTGGCTCGTAGGTTTATATGCACCCCTTAAGCAAATGTATTTTAAATACATTTTTTAATATTACCAAGCCAAAATTTTGGGTGTGCTTATGGATATTATAGGTTCACACACAAAGCTTCACGGAAAAAGACAACTTTTATGGCATGTGTAAAAAGACAAAAAAAAAAAATGCACCGGAAGTTGTCTTTATTACATAGAGTGTCTAAATGTGCATTAACGTATCCTCTGAAACGGGAGAATTTGTGAACCTGGTGTGTCTGATTTTAGTTGACCACCTAAGTTTTAAAAAATCCGAAACAAAGCTTAGACATTGGTAGTACTCATATAAAAATGTCACAAAATTTAAAATCAAAATTCATAACATGAAATAAAATAGACAAATCTGTCAATGAATAGTCTTGATGTTGTGTTTCAAATTTTGATATGAATTTCTGCGACGATGTATATTTATGTTATGTCAACGTTCAAACTTGTTTTCAGATTTGTTGAAAACTTTTTTTAGCTAAACCGGGTGCATAGGGGCGTGTTTGATGCCCACGAGGTACTCAACCAGGCCCTGGGGGTTGAAAAAACGTGCATTTGGTTGCCTGGCCCAGCCCGTGTTCCTGCATCTGCACGAACTTTAAAGCGGGCTGGGCCTGGCTGAGGAGGAACGGCCGAATCGGCCGTTTTTGTTGGGCTAGACTGAGGAGAACCATGCGTGCCTCGCAGTCGCACGCGTTGGGAAGCGCGGGAGACGCGACGCTTCGCGTTAACTCCCCAGTCCCCACTCTAGTCACCGCCCACTCTCTCTCTCTCACCCTCGTCTCAACTTCTCCGCCTCACTGCCCCTTGTAATGGCCGACCCTCGTCCACCGCCACGCCGCCCCCCCCCCCCCCCCCCCCCGGCGAGGACCCCCATTGCCGGTGGGTGCAGAACGTCTGGCAGAAGCAGCTGTCGGTGGAGGAACTCCGACGGCACTTCCACGCGCCTTCCCCAATCTGTCACCGGGGGCCACCATCGGCCACCGCATCGATGGCGGGGCCATCCACGGCGCCCTCGCCGTATGCTCCCGGTTAGCATGCCGCGGGGCCGAATGGATTGATGGCACCGATGGCCGCACCGCCCTTGGTCACCATCACGATGCCCGGCTGCTCGACCGGACCACGGGCACCGCCTCCACCCCCTTCAGCACCTGCATCGCCGGCGCCGCGTCCGCCTCCTCCACCACCTGCGCCACCGGCAGCAATGACGGTAAGTTCCGATCTATCCTCCACCGTCTGCTAGGGTTTCATGTCAGTTGGAATCAGCTATTTTTGGTCTTCAATCTGAGCATCTATAGTCTAGTTTAGTGTAGCACATCTCATATTAAGGCTTAGATTTTCCGATCTACTGTCCGATCTGCTAGGGTTTCATGTCAGATTGTGATGTTAGCGTGATGTTTGCTTGATTTGGGGTTATTTGTGGCCCAAAATCGACATGTTCTTGACAGTGGGGTTTTTTGTGCCCCAAATCGAGATTAGTTGCTTGTGTGTTTGTGTATTTGTTCTTGCCATTGTTGTGTGTTTCTGTATTCCTAACGATCGTCACATTGGTTGACAAGGTACCCAAGGCCGAGCAAGATGGACCTCCCCCAGGCTTTCAGCCTCTGGTGCCAAATCCCGGCGGCATTGGCTACAACAGCAGGCTGAATAAGCCATTGCTGCTTGGTAGGGAGGAGGAGGCGCAGGAGCTGCTGAAGGTGGTGAAGGGGAAGAAGCCCAAGGTCGGCCACAAGCTTAGAGAGGGGATGCCTCGCCGTTTCTACGTGCAGCTGGACTGGGAGGACCTGCACATGATGCTGGTCCCCAAGTCATTTCATGCCAAATTGAAGGCGTGGATGATGATCCCCCTTCCTCGCTACATCGCCATCGGCGCCTGCAAGTTCTGCGACGAGCATGTCCAGCTCCAGTACTACAAGGACACCGACGAGATAGTGATCGGGAGGAACTGGCCAGATGTCATCTACAAGTACAGTCTGGAGGGTGGACGACGTCCTCGTCTTCAAGCTCACCGCCATTGGCTTCAAGATGGAGATCTACAAGAGCGATGACTCCACGGCCAGGTCCTACACTTGTCCTGAGCACGGCTAGTTCCAGCGTGCTAAGGTAAGTGCATTTTGATCAGGGGCATGTGATGCCCCTGTTAGTGTTGATCAGGGGCATGAGATGCCCCTGCTAGCTGTTAACCCGGGCTAAGAATGCCCAGAACATGTTTTGACCAGGGTGGGTATGTCCCCTGTTTGTTCATCAGGGTGTTTTTTTGTCCCCTGATGTGATGTACTTAAATAGTCTGTGCACTTGAACACCTATTAGCTTGCTAAGTTTAGCTTGTTTAGCTTGTTTGCTGCGTGTTTAGCTTGTTTAGCTTGTTTGCTGCATGTTTAGCTTGCTGCCTGTTAGTGCTTGCTTCTTGTGTTACGAGGTGGTAAGATCACCATGTTTGAAAGGGGTGAGGATTAAAGTAAATGTGCATGCAATCAAACAGCCGTGCTTTGCAACTAAACACCCCACAACCAAGAATGCGGGAAACCAAACATGAAAATGCGAAATAAATAGGCAAAAAAGAAAAACGATATGCGGGCAACCAAACGGGCTGCAAAACTTGGCTCAGGCCGCGTTTCACCGGAGCCAGGTCCGCCAGGGCCACGGAGAAGGGAGGCCCATTTTCGGTGCGAGCAACCAAACACGCCCTAGATTCCTCCCTTACACATATATGTTCTCCTAGATGTGCACCCGATTTTCTTAAATTGTTTTAGCACTTTAAAAATGTGATTTCTGAGTGCTAACCGTAATTGCATCTAAAACTATGAGATGAAACAATTTTCAGTTCTTCTTTCTTGAGTTTATATAACATAAAAGGGGAACCTTGTCATGAACTCATGCAACATGTGTAGTACTGTAGGGACACCTACGCCATATGTCAAGGTTATGAATCAAAAGGAGGTTAACCAACAAGGTAGTTTCCTTCTGAAATTACGAACATTCGTCTCATGCTATTTCACAACAGTTCAAGATAAATATGAGCTTATATAGAAACTAGTACAGCCGGGAGATTAAGGAGTTCTTCCATAATACTATAAAGGAACCTAGAAGCCAGAACTCTAAACTAACTAAAATCTCAATGTTTTATCAAACAGCCAGACAATAATTCCATTCGGTCTTTATCTAAAAATAACAATTCCATTCGGTACTGACAAAGTTTCTTTAATAATTTTCTGTCCACCTAGACAATCTCAATGGGACTTATACTTCAAAAAAAATTGGAGTCTTTTTTAAACACGTACTTAATTAATTAACCATGATTAATCTGTCGCTGCCGATCCCATGTATGTATCTGACAGAATTGCTTGCTTAATTCATGAGTGAAAACGCAGTTTAATTTTTTTCTGAACCTTTTATGCCACCACACTAGTGAAGCTAGCCCATCTTCTTGACAAACTCGTCAAACTGCTGACACTCCGCAGGCTCCTTCAAGTCATCAGCAGTGGGTGGTTGCTCGGAGCTGGTTTTGGCGGCGGCGCCATACAGACTCAGTGCCGCGTCATCGTAAGCTCTGGTGGCCTCCTCCACGGTGTCGAAGATGCCAAGAAGCTGCCGAGTTGCTGGCCGCCCCGGCTCCATGATCTGGGCCAAGTAGTACTTCCCGCCATAGAGCCGCACTCCGCTGAACTCCGGCAGAGAATCCGACCTCCTCTGGACCTCAACGTTCGAGTTCACCTTCGCCGCCACAGGCGCCTGGTTCAGGTCGATCATTTGCGCGTGATCGGGGTTGATGTCATCAGCAGTAGGAGCTGCAGGGTACCACATGTTCGTGCCGCCCGTGCTGCCCACACGAGAATGCACATCTGCTTCTTGCTTAATTACCTTCTTCGCCGCCGCGCAGCCGCCGGCTTCGCTGAAGACGAACTTCTCGCTTGCCTGCATCTGAGCTCCCCCGGGGACGCCGCCAACGCCGTGCCCGTTGCCGCCGTACCTGTCCACGTGTGGCAGAGAGTGCGGCTGCGGAGCCATCTGCGACATCGGCGCCGTGACAGCGAACGCCTCGATGCGATCCCGCGGGGCAGCATTGGGCGCGTGCTCTGCGGCCGCGCCGCCGGCACCGGCACCGGCAGGGGAGCGGAGCGCCGCCTTGTAGCGGTGGAACGCCTCGAGCTGGTGGAACCGGTAGAACGTCTTGGAGTCCTCCGGGCGGTTCGTGCTGCTCTCCTTCACCTTCTTGAAGCGGTAGTTCATGTTCCACCACTTCTCCCTGCACCGCTGGGAGCTCCGGCTGTAGCCCATCCGACGCATGCCCGCGCTGATCTCGTCCCAGAGCCCCTTCCGTCTCTTCCGACGGATGTACAGGTCGCACCGCAGTTGGATCAGCGCGTGCTCCTCCGCCTTGAGCCACGGCAAAGATGACGCCGCCCCGCCGCCGCCTCCGGGCCCGTGGTACCCCGACGCGTCGTGCGGCGTCCCGGCGGGCATCATGACGATGTCTGTGCTGCTTTGGTGTGCCAACAGCGGGGGTAGTTGCGACGACGGCGGCGCTGCGGCGGCGTAGGCGATGGTCTGCGACGACGGCGGCGCTGCGGCGGCGTAGGCGATGGTCTGCCCGGTGATCTTCTGTATGAAGGAGAGCACGGAGGCGTCGCGGGTAGCGGCCATGGCGCTCTCCTGCGCGAGTATCTCCTGATCGCGGGCGAGGCGCGCCATCTCCTGCCGCCGCCAGGCCTCCTCGCGGATCATGCGCTCCTGCTCCATCTTCACGAAGCGCTGCTGCATCGCCTCCTGCCGTTCCATCGCCTGCTTCGTCACACCCTCGAAGAACCTCATCATCTCCCCGCTCCCGGCACCGGCGGCTGCGCCACCTTCCCACGTCCTCTCCCTCTTCCCTCGCTCGCCCATGCTGGACGTCGGGAAGCTCAGGTTGCCCCCAGTTACTGGCGTGGCCATGCCAGCCGTGGCACCAACAGACGGCGGCTCGGGTAAGGCCCGGACGTCCGAGGGTCCCACCATCCCGGGCACAACAACGGCCGTCGCTACCGGGTAGGCCGCACCAGCCGGGCCTTGCAGCGCCTCTAGCTGTTGGAAGAAGCGGTACGTCAGGCCTTGCTCTTGGGCGATCTCCTTCTTCACCACCGTCACACCCGCGCTGGACCGGACCGCCGCCGGACTCTTGAAGTTGGTTTTGGCAGCAGGGCCGTGCAGCTCGACGGCCGCCGCGTCGTACGCCCTGGAGGCGTTGCTGAGCCAGGCATTGTTTCGCCGCAACGGATCCCAGATCTGCGCCCCATACTCGCCGCTCCGTGGCTGACGCACGACGTGGAACTCGGTTCCGGCGTGCGTCCCTGCCTTCTTCTCCCTCCTCACAGCTTCAGCTGCCTCCACGTACGCCGCCGCGATCTCCCTCACGGCGCTCACGCCTCGCTCCTGAGCGCTCTCCGCCGCGATCATCCTGCTCTCGCTGGATTATACTGCACGGGCGGCCGCCAGAAGACAAGAAGAAACAGAAACGTAGCAGCTTTTGGGTGGGGACACAGACACACTGGTACACGCCTCCTTTTCACCTATGGACCGAGCCTCGTTCACCCGCAAAAAAAAATGTTACTCCTTTTATACAATTATTATTACAGAAAGTTACAGTGTACGTGAAAAATTATATGCACTGTAATTTACACAAATAAAAAGTACTCCTTTTCACCTATGGAGTAGTTTGCACAAATGAAAATTTACAATATATTCCAGTTCTTATAGTTTCAGAAAAAAATGCAAGAAAAAATTACAGTGCACGTGAAAATTTATTTTATACAATTACAGAATGCAAATCCACATTATTTCTCAGAGCAGCCGTACTCATGAGCAGCCCAGCCCGAGGCTAGGCTTGGGCTCCAGTTATACCCACGAAATCTGGCCAGAAATCTAGAATATTTTGAAGCTACTATACTATTGAAAAATAGTATCATGATATGAAAGTCTAATTCTCGGTTTCCTTGTTGCATATGCAATTCGTGTGCAATTGCGAAAAATCATGTGCAACAACAACTCTCACGTGCACAAATCACCACGCAAAATCAATGGTTATAAATGGGTCGACTGAGCTCTAACTTAATTCTCTGCTACCAAAAAATTGGTTATTGTTAATATAGAGACTCAAATGCGGAAAAGCTATTGTTTTAATGATTTTGGTTGGTTCGGGTTGAGCTTAGGTTAATATTTTTTTCGTAAGACCTTTTAAAGGCTGCCTAAAATCATGCCCGGCCCAAATATGCCTAGTTCTAGCTTGGAGATGTTACAAATTTAAGGTATTTTGATATTCAATTACTAATCACTCGAGTTCCTTCAATTCAAAATTCGAAAATGCATACAAATATGGATGAAATTTATGATATTCAAACCCTATACACTAGACCCTAAACGGAATGCTCTTTATCCATTTATGATATGCAATTTATTAGTACGAATGTTGTCCTAATAAAGTAGTACTTTTTTTGGAATATACTCATCAAAATGCTCTTTATTAATTTGTGTTTAATAGCCAACGAGAGATGATCCCCATAGTATTTAATAAAGGAGAAGGTGCGGGGTGCCAAATTGACTCCAGGTTTTGGACTTGGATCATCTTAGAAATGCCACCGTGCTCTAGCCACTATTATAAGAACCCATCCGCCAAAATGCTCTTTATCAAGGTTGTATGGTGAGGCAGTGTGCATCACTTCGATGCTTAGGCCGGGGATCCTCACCCCCATTTCTATAAAAAAAATCAAGGTTGTATGTTTATCGCTCCTTCGCGATGAGGTCTAAGCTATAGAGATGCCAGGTATAACAAGAGATATCAAGAAAAGAAATTAAATACACGTACAACAAAAGGATGATTAAAAATGATATAAGATCATAATAGTTTGGAATTAATAAGCATTCCCATAAATCATAGCTCAATAGAGAACCAATCGAGTTTGCACTAAATTATGTATCATTGACTTTTAATAAAGTTGTATAAATTATAGTACTTCTTTTTTGTAAAAAAAAATGCACTGCAGAGGTATTGCAAGCTATCCGCTAATAAAAACAGAGGGGCTCTTTATGGCTACAATGGTAGTCACTAGCTAGATCTTGCTATAGAGCAAGACACGTACACCTACTTATTTCCTCGAAAAATATTGGAGACACGTCGTAGACAAAAGTACCTTTTACCTATTTTCCAAGGACGACACAGTATTTTCCTATAAGCAATCTAGAAAATAGAAATTGTACAAAACACAAGTCTTGAACCCAAACCTCCTACAAGCATGGAAAGCCTCCAACGAGCTTATTTGTTGGAAAATTGTATTAGGCGTAGACAGCAAAAGGGGTATTATTTCTGTACGTCCTAGTACATGATTGAAAATGATTTCGCGATTGGTGTCAAGCAGTGAGTATTCTATTTGGAAACATTCGCATGGTCTACACCACAAAGAAAAATAATATAATTTGTAAAGATGAGTAATATATCATAGTATGTTGTGTGTGTGTGTGGTTTTCGCCGGTTTTCCTTAATAAACCGTGTGTTGTGTGGTTTTGGGTCCGGTTCCCCTATTAACTGGACCAATTCTCTGCAATACGGGAGCTCCCTGCCCTCTTGACTAGGTTCGTAAAAAAAAAATATCATAGTATGTGTGCTAGAATATATATCACAAAGAAAAATAATAGTAATATGTAAAGATGACTAATTTGTACTGTAGATGAGTAATAAAATTGTACACTTAACAGACAAATTAAACAAAAAGGGTACGGTGGAGTAATAGCAATGGTGGCTTCAAACCAAACATGGCCTGCTTCTTCTCTCGTGCTTGCGCTATACGGGCGACTAGAACAACCGCGCATGCAGACACGGCCGCATGCAGCTTCCTGCCGTTTTCACCAAACCGGAAAAAGTACTGGACCACCAGTCTGCTCCCTCGAATCACCGAATCATACCTGAAAACGCTGCTGCCTTTCTCAGGATCGGCACCTGCATCTGTCTCCAGAAGGATCGTCTTTTATTTTATTTTTCTCATCAAAGGGATGAACAGGAGTTCTCCTCTTTAACGTACCACACCATGCAATTGAATTTGACAGTTTATCTAGTAAGCATGCACTAATTAGCATTCTGAATAAATATTTACCAGGTTTGTTTCGTTTTGTGTGTGTTGTTATGTTGGTTGCGTGCATCTACGATGCAAAGTCGGAAATCCGAATTCAATTGTATATGTATCATCTAGATACATGGCGAATAATCAATAAAATATTTCATTTAAAAAAAAGGATCCACTCTAGGCATAATTGAGGATTTTATCACCAAGTGAAAATTTTATGGAATTTAAGTATGATTATATTCCGTGCTTTTCGCCATATACCATACACCACATATTTCAGGATTTCGTTTATATCAAAATTCCCACCCATGGCTATGGGAGAACATTTTCAAGCTATATATACTTCATGCTTTTGCTGTACTATAACTCAAGTTCATTTTTCGGGGATAACTCAAGGATTTCCATATCTAAAAACCTTGTGGAACTGAATGGATTTTCTTTTCTATATACGGAAATTTTAAAGAAAATTGTGTAAGCTTGCTCAGGGTTTACAATACTTCTCTCAAAAAGGAAATACCATTCCATAGTTTTGAGGGAATTATTGTATTTTTCTTGTTGCATAGATTTTAGCACGGACACGTTTTAGTTTTTCCTCCATATGTACCTCACAAACCTGGAAAGGCTAGACTTGTCGAGCAACCATCTCACGGGTGGAATTCCAAGCACCTTGCGCATCTTCACTTCCTTTATACATTGAAAATCCCAGTATGTACTTGGAAATTTCTATTCCAACATACTGGATGTCAAGGTTGTGACTCCATAGAGTGCACTAATTAGCATTATGAATAAATAGTATTTACTGGGTTTCTTTCTGTTTGTGTGTGTTGCTATGTTGGTTACATGCATTTACGATACAAAGGCAAAAACCCGAACTCATTTGTATATCTATCATCTAGATACACGGCGAAAAATCAATGAAATATGATATTTCCATAAGAAAGATCCACTCTAGGGATAATTGAGGGATTTTATCACCACGTGAAAAATTAATTTAATTTTAGTATGATCATATTCCATGCTTTTCGCCATACCATAGATAATCTATTTCAAGATTTCTTTTATATGAAAATCCCAACCCATGGCCACGGGATAACATTTTCAAGCTTCATATACTTCATTCTTTTGCTGTACTATAACTCAAGTTAATTTTCCGGCGATAACTCAAGGATTTCCATATCTAATAACCTTGTGGAACTGCATGCATTCTCTTTTCTATGTGCTGAAATTTTAGAGAAAATTGAGTACACTTGCTGACGGTTTACAATATTTGTCTGAAAAACAAAATAACGTTCCATAGTTTTGAGGGAATTGTATTTTCCTTGTTGTAGAGATTTTAGCATGAACAAGTTTTATGTATTCTCCATGCCATGATCCGACAGTTGAGAAGCAAGGTCTGCAAGTATGTCTGGGTTATGAATCAACAGAGAGTAACTGACAAGGTAATTTCTATATGAAAATGCCAATGTATGTCTCATGTTTCTTTCTGAACAGTTCAAGATAATTGTGAGCATGCACGTTGACAGTAGTATAGCCCGGAGAAGATTAAGAACTTCTTCCATCATCTAAAGAGAAATTAGAAGCCAACACTCTGAACTAAGATCTGAATGTTTATCTAACACCCAGCAGTACTATCTCGGAGCCCAGCCAATAATAATTTGTCACCAAGTGAAATTACAGTGCAATTTTGTCTGAAACCAAACACATTGCAACTCTAATAAGCATAACTGGAACATTTGGGATCCAAACTGCATTAACATGGGACCCAATTTTGAGTGTGTTCTGAATAAACTGTTCTTCTCAATGAGAAGAAAGACATGGCTAACTCTATCAAACTCTGACGACTGAACTTTTCGTTGCACAAACGGATGTGTGCTACGGAAGCATAGCTTGTTTTCTGGTTTTCTGGTAACCAGTTAAGCACACAAACACATGCGACTATGATCCCCAACAAAATTGGCCATGAATAGAGTTTTTGCAGAACCTGTTAAGCCACCACATCAGTGAAGTCCTTGAGGAACTCCTCCACTTCTGCGCCTACAGAGACTGTCGAGCTGCGCACCGGCAGCTCCGTCAAGCCGCCCGGTTTGCTGAAGACGAACCTGTTGCTCGCCTGCACCTGCGTTCCCCCGGAGACGCCGCCATCGCCGTGCCCGTTGCCGTCGTCGTTGGTAACGCCGTTCTTGTCCACGGGTGGCAGGGAGTGCGGCTGCGAGATCGGCGCCGCGACAGCGAACACCTCGACGCGATCCCGCGAAGCTGCATTGGCATGCTCCGTGGCAGGGGAGCCGAGCGCCGACTTGTTGCGGTAGAACACCTCGAGCTGGTGGAAGTAGGGGCACGCCTTGGAGTCCTCGGGGCGCTTCTTGTTGCTCTCCTTCACCTTCATGAAGTACTTGTTCATGTGCCCCCACTTGTCCCTGCACTGCCTGGAGCTCCGGCTGTAGCCCATCCGACGCATGCCCGCTGAGATCTCCTCCCAGAGCGGCCCCTTCCGACGCATGTCCAGGTCGCACCGAAGCTGAATCAGCGCGTGCACCTCCGCCTTAGGCCACCGCGACGACGACGCCGCCCCGCCATCGCCTCCGGACCCGTCGTGCCCCGACGCGCCGTGCGGCGTCTCGGCGGGCATCATGAGGATGCCTGTGCTGCTTTGATGTACCACCAGCGGGGGTGGTTGCGACGACGACGGCGCTGCGGCGGCGTAGGCGTTGGGCGTGGCATGAGTCTGCGACGACGACGGTGGCGGTGGCATGTACGGCATGGGGATGGTCTGCCGTGTGATCTTCTGCATGAAGGAGAGCATGGAGGCGTCGCGGGTGGCGGCCATGGCGCGTTCCTGAGCGAGTATCTCCTGCTGGCGCACCATCTCCTGCCGCCGCCACGCCTCCTCGCGGATCATGCGGTCCTGCTCCCGCTTCTCGATGGCCTCCAGGAACCGCTGCAGCATCGCCTCCTGCCGTTCCATCGCCTGCTTCATCAGACCCTCGAAGAACCTCATCATCTTCCCGCTCCCCACGTCCTTCTCCTCCTCCGTGTTGGACGTCGAGAAGCTCGGGTTGCCCCCAACCACCGGCGTGGCCATGCCAGCCGCGGCACCAGCAGACGGCGGCTCGCGTAAGGCCCGAACGGCCGAGGGTCCCACCATCCCTGGCACTACAACAGCCGTCGTCACCGGGCCGTGCGCCGCCTCTTGCTGCTGGAAGAAGCGGTACGTCTTGCCGTCGTTGCGGCCGGCTCGGCTGTCCTTTCTGCGCCTGTAGTAGTACTTGTGCACGTTCTCGACCTTGATTTGTGCGTCCGGCAGAGCCCTCTTCTTCTTCCTCTCCGCAGTTTCGACGCCGTCCCCATGCTCATCCGCGATCTCACGATTCCTGGCGCTCAGACCTTGCCCTGTCTGCTCCTTCACCACCGTCACGCTCGCGCTGGACCGGACGGCCGCCGGAATCTTGAAGTTGGTTTTGGCAGCAGCGCCGTACAGCTCGACGGCCGCCGCGTCATACGCTTTGGCGGCTTCCTCGGCGGTGCCGAAGGTGCCGAGCCAGGTATTTCTCTGCAACGGATCCCAGATCTGCGACCCATACTTGCCGCTTTGTGGCCTACTCCGTCGCCGACGCACGCCGCGGAACACGGTTCCGGCGTCCGGCCCTGCCTTCTCCTCCGTCCTCACAGCTTCTGCTGCCTCCCCGTGCGCCGCCGCGATCTCACTCATGCCGGCGCTCAAGCCTCGCTCTTTGGCGCTCTCTGCCATCACCATCATCACGCTCTCGCTGGACGCGGACACACTAGTTGGACACGCCTCCTTTGACCTCTGGACCGAGCCCTCCTTCACCCCGATTGATTCTTTGGTTATCTATATTTTCTGAAAATGAGTCATATGAAACTGAAATAAAGCAGATATGATAAAATCAGCATGTAGAATGTTTTCTTCCAGAAAAAGAGAAAAAAAACATACATGATTGCAGTGCATGTACAATGTAGATGTTAGTTTACATATCCTTGCAAGAAATTTCACAGATGAAAATTTACAACATACTCCTAAGAACATATGGTTTCAGAAAAATGCAAGAATAAAGGACTACAGTTCACGTGAAAAATTATTTTATTTTGTAAAATTACAGAAATGCAGAACCACATTGTTTAGTTCAGGCTTAGGCATGAGCAGCGTGGCCCAAAAGCATGACTTCCGGTCTTGGCTTGGGCTCTAGTTTTGCGCCCGAAGTCTGGCGCTGAAATTTAGAAAACTTAGAAGCTACTAAACAATCGAAAAAATATGTATCATAATATCGTTTTATGGATGTAGCTAATTCTCGGTTTAGTGAGAATTATTTTAATTCTCGGTCACCTAGTTGCATATGCAATTAATGTGCAATTGCAACTCTCATGTGCACAAATCACGATGCAAAATCAACAGTTAAAATGGCCGAATAAGCTCTAAATTTATTCTCGTCAAACCGAGAGTTAGCAAAAGGGTAGTTTTATACTATGAAAATGATTCATAATAGACTAACTAAAAAAAGGCTATTGTTTTGATGTTTTCGGCCGGTTCGGGTTGTGCTCAGGTTAACATTTTTTTTTTGACCTTTCAAAGCTTGCCCCAAAATCTAGCTCGGCCCGAGTAAGCCCAGTTCTAGCCTGGAGATGTTAAAATTGAAGGTATTTTGAAATTGTAATTACTAATCATTGGAGTTCCTTTAATTCAAATTTCCAAAATCCATACAAATATGTATAAGACAACTGATATTCAAATCTATAATAAACTTAGTAGTCCGAAAAAATGTATTTGCACCTTTGGATTTCTAGTTAATTACTAACCACAAGTTCATCCTCAAGGCTAATGCATCGAATAAATATATCCACTTTAGTACAAAAGTTATACTAATAAATAGTAGCATTGTTGGAATATACTCACCGAAATGCTATTCAACAATTTGTATTTTTTAACCAACAAGATATGATCCCCTTAGTATTTAGTTAGGGAGAAGGTGTGAGACACCAAGTTGAATCCAGCATTCGAACTCGGATCGGTTGAGAAACGCCACCATGCTCTACCCACTAGGATAAGAACCCATCCACCAAAATGTTCTTTATCAAGGTTGTCTGATTATCGTTCATTCTTGGTGAGGTATGAGCTATAGAGATGTCATCTATAACAACAGGTATCAAGAAGAGATATCAAATACACACACAACAAAAGTATCATCAAAAAACGATATAGAATCATAATAGTTTGGAAATAATAAGCATTCCCATATACCATAGCTCAATTAGAGAACCAATCCAAGTAGCACTAAATATTGTATTATTGACTTCTAATAAAGTTGTATAAATCTAGAATTATTTTTGTTGCAAAAAAATGCACTGCTTAGGTGTTGTTAGCTATCAGCTAAATAAAATAGAGGGGCTATTTGTAGCTACAATGCTAATCGCTAGATCTTGCAATAGAGCAAGACGTACACCTACATTTTTTCTCGAAAAAATTGGTGACACGTGGTAAAAAAAATACCTTTTACCTATTTTAAATGAACGAAACAAGACTTTTTCTATAAGAAATCTATAAAATAGAACTTTTACAAAACAAGACTTGAACCCAAACCTCCTACAAGCATGGAAAGCCTCCAACCAACTTATTTGTTTGAAGTTTGTATTGGGCGTAGACAGCAAAAGTGGCATTCATTTTGTACGTCTTAGTACATAATTCGGAATGATTTCACGACTGGTGTCAAGTGAGTATTCTATTTGGAACATTCGCAGGAAATGGTCTAAACCACAAAGAAAAATAATACTCCCTCCGTTCATAAAAGGATGTCACAACTTTGTCCAAAAGTGGATGTATCTACATGTCTAGATACATCCACTTTTGAGCAAACTTGAGACATCCTTTTGTGAACGGAGGGAGTACTATTTTTTAACAAGATGACTAGTATAACGTATTCTTTGTGCTAGAATATTGCTTGAGAGTTAGACGGCATAAAATGACGCTTGTATAACTATGGTTTCTTACTATTTTATAAGCATGGGACTTATTGTTTACAATGGATTTTATTTTATAAGCTGTACACTTAACAGACAAATTAGGCAAAAACGGTACGGTGAACAACAATGTTATTTTTCCTTGTGGCACGCAGGCTCTAGGCATGTGGTGCTGGAGAGAACTTGTCTGTGGCAAGATGGTTAGTAGGGTGGTTGTACCCCCAGCCCACCAGAGTTCAAACCCCAGGTTTGACGTTGGTGTTTCTCATTTAAGGCGGAATATTCTTCAGTGGGAGGCGACGTTCCCGTCGACAGCGAGGCGCCTGTGGTGACTTCGTCAATCTCAAGACTCGACCCGCCAACTCAGTCTCTCGGAGGTTCTCATAGGGGTAGGGTGTGCGTGCGTGCGTTCATAGGGGGGTGAGTGTGTGCGCGTGTATATGAGCGCATACGTTGTACTGTGTTTAAAAAAAAAAAAGGCATGTGGTGCTGGAGCTGGAGCTGGAGCCGTGGCGGTTTGGCGTGGTCGCCCGTGCAGTGCAAGCACGAGAGAAGTACTGTAGTACAGGAGTAGCTTCCAACCAAACATTGGCCCCATGGGGATCAGGGTAGAAAGAAGGAGCAGCTTCCTGCCGTTTTCACCAGCCCGGCAAAAGAAATGGCCCACCCGGCTGCTACCCCGACACGAGACCCACCGAATCAGCAAAACCCTGGAGCCTGAAAAGCCTGCTGAGTCTGTCTCTTCTCCAAAAGGATCACCTTTCTTTTCCATCAAAGGGATGAACAAGAGTTCTCCTCTTTCTACCGCGTGGTTAGGCTGGTGCCAACGCGGGCGGCAGCGAGGGCGATACCGCCCGGGCCGGGGCGGTAGCGAGGCGGGAGCGAGGCGGGACGGCAGCGGCGGGCGATGCATCCATCGCCCGGCGGTAGCGGGCGCTACCGCCCCGCTGTCGCCCGCACTGGCGGCGAGAGCGCGGCGAGAGGGCCGCGTCCCGTGCGTGCTCGCGTTCAAACATGCTAGCTTTAAAGGTGAGCGGCGGATAGTTATTTTTCGCTCGCCATTTTCTCTCAAACCACAGCTCCGATTCGAGTGAATCAAATTTGTAAATTCCTATCTTGGAAGGATCTGTCCAGTGGTATAGGTTTTACATTTTTTATGTATTATTTAATTTTTTTATTTATATGTAATTTTTTTATTTATATGTAATATTTTTAGTTGAATAAAATAATTCTATTGCATTATTTTGATTGTCTAAACAAAAGCGAGTGAAATAACTAAATGTGAAAACTGAAATGCTGACGTGGAGGAGAGAGAAGCTGACGTGGTTACAGCCTGCCACTACAGCCCGTGCAGTGGCACCGTGAGGTGAGAGTGAGGTGAGAGTGGGGTGAGAGTGGGGGTAAAAGCTGACGTGGCGGGGCTATAGCCGGGCGGTGCACTGGCACCAGCCTTATAGGGTGTCCCAAAGGCCAAATCGTGCCTCCTTCACCAAAATAATTAGACTAAGTTGAACCTTCCGAAATTGCTAAAATACAGGTTTTTAGTGTGTTTGATCACCCATACGCAAACACTAGATGGCTGAATGGTGTTGATAAGAGTACAAAAGCTCGTATTAGGACGGGTGTATGTGCTATTCTTTGTGCAATTTGGCATTGTCAAATGATTTTGTGTTTAACAAGACAAGAGGTAATCCTTTTTTGCAGGTTATTCACGTGGCCTTCGTGAAGTTGACACTAGGATTAGGGGACTAATGGTACCTTCACAAATAGAAAAAGTTATCTTTGTTGATTAGCAGGTATGCCACATATATTTGGAAATAGACATCCAAAAAATACGAAAAGTAATCTTTGTTGATTAGCAGGTATGCCAAACATTAAGAGGGTTACTCTTGATTACCTAGATAGGTATGATAAGTATTTTATAATTTTCGACATACACACCCCCATCCACCATATACTCCATGAAATAGAGACCCATTCAGTCAGTCCTCATGAAAGTGTGAAAATTCCTATTTACTGCGGGCTCCCTGAAGAACTCTAAGTGGCCTCCTATTGATTCGAGTAGGTTCTTGATTAGCTTGGGGAAGACCTTAGATAAGAACCCAGTTTATTTCGGACCCTGGATAATCCTGGAATTTCGGCCCTAGCTTCGGCTTACTGAAAAAAGCACGTAACAGCCATATTTTATATGGGTCATATAAAAGGCACCTCTTCCTCTTCGAAGGGGAAAGCTAACTAGATATTAGTAGATCCCTCATTCATGCTCTTTGTCCTCCATTGTTCATCACCTTAAAGCTTGGAGATCTACCATTTCCCCCAACAAAGTCAAATTTTATGGTGGAAAAGAAAGAAGAGGTCCCAATATATGCTCCCACGGAGTCAGAAGTAATTTCCCATGATTTCAGTTAAGATACCTATTTAGCCTGGATTTTGTAAAACCCTAGGCAAGGTAGGTCACATGGAAGCCTCCATGTCGTGGAGTGTGCTTCAACAAAGTTTGTGAGAGTATGGAGGTCATCTTAAGACCTACCACTAGCTAGTTGTTGAGCTCCTACACCCTGGAGGAGGCTCAAGAGAAGAAGGTGGCCCTTCGGTGGCGTTTTGGGGTTCCTTTGTGGTAACCCACACCTCTCTAAAAGTGATTATCCTCCCCTCAAGGAAGTGAACATTGGGATACATTTTCTTCTCTGTGTGCCTCGGTTATTTTTATACGAGCTATTTCGCTTGCTTATTATCTTTGTCATATCCCTCGCTGATTGAAGTACCTTCTATCATTATATAAATTGCTTCCATAGTTGTAGTCTCCCTTTTATTTATCCGCAAATCCTTTAACTTGTGAAGAAAAACGGTAGAAACTTCTTCAGCCTACCCCTGGTTATCATCTCGATCCTTTGTCACTGCTCTGTGCTGACAGGGTGTCACATCGCGGAACACATTGGAGCCAATCTCAAGCAGTAGAGCCTTTTTGATCTGCCCAGGATCTCTCGCCTGGATTATGGAATCCACGATCACCATCGGTTGCCGAGTATTCGCGAGCCAATGCGTCAAATATGTACCACGATGGTGTCCCGGATCCAATCCTTCTGGCTACCACGACTCGTCAACCTGATGCAAACGTGTTTTTTCACAATGTTGCTGCTAGTCGATGCCGATGCAACCCCGCCTACCATCTCGGCGAAATCATCGGACGAGAGATTAGCCTCCTACTCTTTGCCACCGTTGGTCGACGAGTGGAATTGCCTTCCAGCCGCCATAACTAACCCTTCACTAAACGCAATTATCTACCCAACCATATGTGCTTCTCGATCAATCCTAATATTGCATCTCATAGGCTTCAATATTTCGGTTTCGAAAAAATAGGTTTCAATATTTGTTTATCACATGTTTCCATGGAGTTTCTGGAGCTATATTAAAATGTCGTGCATTTATTTATATTATGTTCATGGTTTCAAGATTTTACTCAATCCACTCCAGGCCTCTTGACTCGTCCCGCTGCCTCAGGAGGGTGTTTTCCTTTTATTTCTAGCAAAGAAACGTGGTACCATCTCCACTATTAATTGTTAACTACACAAAAACATAGGTGAAATGTCTTGCCCGCATGAAAAAACACGCTCGAGTATCTCAGCTGAGATTTCAGCCGCACGATGCAATTGCATTAGATAGTTCATCTAGTAAACATACACTAATTAGCATTCGGAGTAATGTTTAATGTGTTTTCTTTGTGAGTGTTGGTATGTTGGTTGCGTGCATCTATAATAAGAATTTTCACCGTAGCTTTGGGAGAACATTCAGTCTCTCTCTATATATATACTCCATGATTTTGCCGTGATATACCTCAAGTTTACTTTTGCGGGGACAACTCAAGGTTTTCCATATCTAAAAGACCTTGTGGAACTGAATGGATTTCCTTTTCTACATTCAGCAATGTTAGATAAAATTGTGTACACTTGCTTACGGTTTACAATATTAGTCTGAAAAAAGAAAATTGCATTCCATGGTTTTAAGGGAATTGTCTTTGCATTGTTGTAGAGATTTTAGCAGGAAGAAGTTTTATGTTTCCCCCCATGCCATAACCTCACAATCCTGAAAAGGCTAGACTCGTCCAACAACCATCTCACATGTGCAATTCCAAGCACGCTGAGCATATTCACTTCCTTTAATGGAACATTCCCACTACTTTTGGAAGCTTCTGTTGCAACATACTGGATGTCAAGGTTGTGACTCCATAGAGGGCACGCCCCTATAGAAAATATGTCTGAAATTACTGGTTTTTGTTTCATTTTGCAACAGTCCAAGACTATTGTGTAGAAACTAACATCCAGTAGATTAGTAAGTTTTTCAATAAAAGAATGTGGAAACCAACATTGTGAAGTAATTAAAATCTATCACCCAACTCTTATCCTCGAGCCCAGCCATTATTCCCTCTCAGAACTGATGATTTTTCTCTTCAGATAGACCATCTCATTAATAGTTATACTGCACGAAAAATGAGCCTATTTTATGCTATATGTACTTAGTCATGGCTATGTCCTATCGATCCCATGTGTTGGATACGCATCCCAATTAAGTTTCCAGCTAACCTATACAGAAAAAATATATGGTGCAGTGGCGGCGGACCCTGAACCTGCTGTCGCTGCCGTAGTGCCGGTGGTCGCACCGGTGATCGCACCGGTGGCTGCCCAGGTGCAAGCTGCTCCTCAACCTGTCGTCCAACTCGGGGCGCCGGCGGCCGTGGTGCCGCAATCTGATGGTCCGCAGGTGGCGGGCCATCCCCAAGCCGGTGCTCCCCAGGCTGCTGGAGCTGGTGTGTCGGCGGATCAGCTCGCCGCTGCGTTGGGGGCTGCTGCGCCAAAGAAGGGGAAGAGATGCTACAGATGTGGTTTGCCCGGTCACCGTTCAAATGATTGCACCGTCGAAGTTTGTGTGATATGCGAAGGCCCGGCACATGGGGAGCGACTTTGTCATTTGTTGACAGCTCCAAAACCACAAATTCGGGTATACGGATATGCTCATGAAGAGCTAATTTTCTTTGAGTATCCAGGCACTGAGACTTATAGGCCAAGGATGGAGAATGTCCGTTTGGCTCCTTGGTGGTGACAGGAGGGGAGATGACCATCCCCGGTATTGTTTTGCAGCTGCAGCGACTTGTTCCTTCTGAACATTTGTTTGGGACGTTCGGCAGGTGGGGCACAACGTCTACAGGGTACAATTCCCCACCAGGACTGATCTTGAGAGGCTCAGAGTTTTTGGTTTATGCCGGGTGCCAAACAGCTCCTGCGAGCTCACTTTTGATAGCTGGAATCAAAACCCGGAACCTACTAGTACTTTGCCGGAAGTTTGGTTGCGTGTTTCGGGTATCCCAAGGCCGGAGATTGGGGATTTTCTTGCTCTATGGGCGGTGGGTGATATGTTTGGTAAAACACTTGAGGTTGACATGGCGTTTACGAGACAGCATGGAGTCTTGCGGATTAGAATTGGCTGCCTTGATCACACGAAGATCCCTAGGGTCTTTCCTATGCTCTTTAAGGCCGGGTTCTTTGATCTTACCTTTGTGGTAGAGGGAGCAGCTCCACCTGCAGCGCCGGATGTTGATATGGGGGGGTCGGATGAAGATGACGATGAAGAGGGTGATGATGACCTTGGGGATGATTTTCAGGAGGCTGTTGCTAGGTACTACCCAGGTACGACGTTGAGTACGGAAGCTGCACCAACGGAGACTACTACGGTGACTGAAAACCAAGGTGGTTCAGCCTCTAAACCACCTGCTGCGGCGGTAAAGCTGGGTGTAGTGTTTTCACCATCTGTGCGCCGTGCTTTTGATGTTGCACGGAAGGAGTTCGCTGTTTTGAGAGGTGCTGAGAGGAAGTTGGAGATAGCTACTGATGAGACCAAGCACACTATCGAGCTGGGCGCTGCAAGCGCTTCTGTGGCAGCGCAAGAGGTTCTTCTGCCCACCTCGCCGGCTTCACGGGTTGTGGCTTCGTGCCCCCTGCTGGTTCTTCTTGCGCCGCGGGAGGCGGGGCTGTTTCGAGCCCTGCGATGGCTTCACCGACCTTCTTCGGTGATGGGGTTTCGTACTCCACGGGGAGCTCTCCACGCACCACAGGAGGTGGGGCGGGATCGAGCTCCATGTCGGCTGCCCTAGACTCTCCACGTACCCCGGGAGGGGGTGCAGGATCGAGTGGGGCTGGGTCGGCTGGGCGAGGGCGCCGGTGTTCTCGCCCACGCTGCCATCGTTTCCGACCTTCGGTTCGGCGACAAGGTGGCGGCACGGCAGAGCATCGTCGACTTTGGTGGTGTCCCAGACGGAGAGGCGCTGGGTGTTCGGTCGAGTGCACGCATCAGGGCGCAGCACAACGCCGACGACACTCAGATGGGGCGCGCCATTGCTTTGGCGGACCAGAGGGACTTCATACAAGGTACACCGAAACAATCCAACTCCATTTTAAATTTCTCCGATAAGCAAATTAAAGATAGAGCAGCACGGTTGGGGGTCTCTTTGGGGCGACTGAAAAAGAAATTACTGAATCGGTTTTGTCTATTAAGAGAAATGATTTAGATCGCTCGTTTTGTATTCTAAATAAAACTATGAAAGAGAAGGAGGTTGAGCAGCCATATAGCTTGGTCCTTAATAGAGCTTCGGCCCTAACAGAGGATCTAGATGATGAGGAGATAGATAGAACGCTTGAGGGCGAGTCGGGTTTCCCAGTTGTTTCAGAAACGGTCAAGCGGACCAGAAAAAGGAAGGATTACTCCTGTTCTCATAAAAGGAGGAGTGCTAGAATTAAATACAGAACAAACGTAAAAATGCATAGCTTAAGAGGGCTTTTTTGGAACAGTGAGGGTTTTCGTGACCCCGGAAAACATCTGTTTGTTCAAGAATCTATTCGTGAGAAAAAATTGGATTTCCTAGCTTTGTCGGAAACTGGGAGATCTAATTTCGCCACTCCTTTCTTAAATCATTTGGCGGCTGGGCAAGACTTCAGCTGGTTTTGTTTACCACCTAGAGGTAGAGCGGGTGGGATGTTGTTAGGGATTAATGTAGGTACGCTTCAGGTCACAAATGTAGAAGTCGGAGATTTTTGTGTCAAGCTCTTTTTAAAGTCGAAGAGTGACGGGTTTCAATGGGTTTTAGTGTCGGTATATGGCGCTGCCCAAGATGATAATAAACCGCAGTTCCTATCAGAGTTAGTTCGACTGTGTGAAATGAACCACTACCTATGATGGTGGGTGGGGATTTTAACATAATTCGGAAACCTGAAGAAAAGAACAATGACAACTATAATCCGAGGTGGCCAATCATGTTTAATGCGATAATTCAGAGCCTAGAGCTTAAAGAACTGGAGCTTTCGGGCAGACAGTATACCTGGGCGAGTAGGCGAGAGAACCCTACTTTTGAGAAATTAGACCGAATCCTTGCCACCACGGAGTGGGAACAAAAATACCCTTTAGTTACGGTGCAAGCTTTAAGTAGGGTGGGATCTGATCATACCCCGTTGTTCGTCGACTCGGGTGATCATGCTCACGTAGGAAATACAGCTCGTTTCTCATTCGAACTTTCCTGGTTGAGAATGGAAGGGTTCTATGAGATGGTGGCAGCAGAGTGGGCTACCAGCTAAAGGGAATACACCTATTGAGGTGTGGCAAAAAAAATAAGACATTTGAGACGTTTTCTTAAAGGATGGGCTAAAAATCAGAGTGGCAAGTATAAGAAAGAGAAGGAGAGACTTTAAAAATTATCGATGAACTTGATATTAAAGCTGAAACTAACCCCCTTTCGGTATCAGAGCGTGATACTTTAAGGGAGGCAAACGACAGGCTGTGTTGCCTACGGAGAGACGAGGAAACAAAGTGGGCACAAAGGGCCAAAGTGAAACACATTCAGGAAGGTGGAAACAACACAAAATATTTTCACCTTATCGCAAATGGGAAGCATAGGAAAAAGAAAAAATTTCAACTCGAGCAAGAGGAAGGAACGATCATAGGGCAGGAAAATTTAAAAAATTATATTTCGGAATATTACAAGAAACTTTTTGGTCCATCTTTGCCAAGTGAGGTCATATGGATGAGAATATTACCCATGACATACCGCAATTATCAACAGAAGAAAATAACATTCTTACAGCTGATTTCTTAGTGAAAGAAGTGTATGATGCTATTTCTCAAATGGAGCTGAACAAAGCGCCCGGACCGGATGGATTTCCGGCTGAGTTCTATAAAACCTTCTGGGAGGTCATTAGAGATGACCTCATGGCTTTATTTTTTCAGTTAAAACAAGGAAATTTGTCCCTGTTTAAACTAAACTTTGGAGTCATTACTCTACTCCCTAAGAAAGATAATGCGGTTCAGATTCAGCAATATAGACCCATATGTCTACTCAATGTCAGTTTCAAATTTTCACAAAAGTAGGTACTAATCGTATTACTGAAATTGCTCAAAAAATTATTAGACCGACCCAGTCGGCTTTTATGCCTGGGCGCCATATCTTAGAGGGTGTGGTGGTCTTGCATGAAACCATTCACGAACTTCAAAGGAAGAAGATGGATGGAGTCATTTTTAAAATTGATTTTGAGAAGGCATATGACAAAGTTAAATGGCCTTTCTCAACAAGCTTTGCGTATGAAAGGATTTGCACAAGAATGGTGCAAATGGATTATGCAATTTGTTCAGGGAGGAAGTGTCGGAATTCGGGTTAATGATGACATCGGTCATTATTTCCAAACCAAAAAAGGCCTCCGACAGGGAGATCCTTTATCGCCAATTGTTTAATATAGTTGCCGATATGTTGGCCATTCTTATTGCACGGGCAAAGGAGGACGGTCAAATAGGTGGTTTGATCCCGCACTTAGTGGACGGGGGCCTATCTATACTGCAATATGCAGATGACACTATACTTTTCATGGAGCATGACTTGGAGAAGGCTGTGAATATGAAACTAATATTGTGCATCTTTGAACAATTATCGGGACTTAAAATCAATTTCCACAAGAGTGAGATCTTTTGTTTTGGAAAAGCTAAAGAGGTAGAGGATCAATACAAACACATTTTCGGGTGTGAGTCTGGTTCGTTACCTTTTAAATATCTTGGGGTTCCAATTCACTATAGGAAGCTACGGAACTCCGAGTGGTACCCAGTAGAAAGCCGTTTCGAAGGCAAACTGGGATGTTGGAAGGGTAAGTTGCTATCCTATGGGGATCGCCTTGTCCTGGTAAACTCGGTTTTAACAAGCCTCCCAATGTTCATGTTGTCCTTTTTAGAGATACCAAAAGGGGTGCGTAAAAGGTTGGATTTTTATAGATCCCGGTTTTTCTGGCAGAGTGACGAAAATAAGAGAAAGTATAGATTGACTAGATGGAACATTATTGTAGACCGAAAGACCAGGGGGTTTAGGGATCGAAGTGCTAGAACTAAAAATAAATGTTTACTCAGTAAGTGGCTGTTTAAACTTTTAAACGAAGAGGGGGTTTGGCAGGAACTGCTGCAAAACAAGTACCTTCAAAATAAAACCTTAGCACAGGTTGAAGCACAACCAACAGACTCACCATTCTGGAAAGGTCTTATGAGAGTTAAAGAGGATTTCTTTAGTAGAGGATCCTTTCGGTTGGCAACGGGGAAACCACAAGGTTCTGGGAGGACACTTGGCTTGGTTCTACTCCGTTAAAAAATCAATATCCATTGTTATACAATATTGTGCAACAGAAAAATGTTTCGATTCATGATGTGTTCCACAATAGTCCACCCTTGAACATAGGCTTTCGTAGGGCTTAGTAGGGAATAAGTGGGACATGTGGTCTCACTATGTGTTCGATTGATGGGTGTTACTCTCACCAATGAACCGGATATTTTTGTTGGAAATTGACTCAAACAGGGATCTTTACTGTTAAATCTATGTATGAAGACTTAATGAATGGTCATACTAGATTCTTACAAACTTATCTTTGGAAGTTGAAAATCCCACTGAAAATTAAGGTTTTTATGTGGTTCCTTCATAAAAAAGTGTTGCTACTAAGGATAACTTGGCAAAGAGAAATTGGAAAGGTGATTCTCATTGTTCCTTTTGTGGGAATAGCGAAACTGTTGATCATTTATTTATTTCCTGCCCTTTTGCAAAATTGGTTTGGCGTGTAGTTTTTTGTACCTACAATATTCCTCCTCCCACCAATGTCACTAATATGTTTGGGAATTGGTTGAACGGGATGGATAAAAAGACCAAAGCTAGGATTCGTATTGGCGTTTCAGCTATTTGTTGGTCTATTTGGAATTGTAGGAATAATATTGTCTTTAACAGGAAAGAAACTTTTCATGTTTTACAGGTTATCCATACGGCGGTGCACTGGATCCAACTATGGGCCTTCTTGCTACCTTCGGAACAGCGGGAACTTATGGTGGCTGGATGCACACGACTCCTGTTGGTGGCACAGGATTTTTTCTCCCGGCATACGTGGCAGCATATTAGACGACTTTCGTAGTACTCTATAGGTCTTACTGCTGTCCGGTTGAGGCTTGTCTCATTGTCTTTGTGATCTTTTGAGATGTAATAATATACTTTGAACAAATTTGTGTAATAAATGGCTGTGTGCATCACTCGATGCAGAGGCCGGGACAACCCCTTTTCTAAAAAAAAATACAGAAAAAATATATGACACTATGGTGCAACGCAACTCTAATAAATCTAGCAAGTTAGAAAATTCGGCATCCAAATTGCATTAACATGGGGCCAAATCTGTTGCTATTAGCATCTTCTAATTAAACAGGTGTTGTCAATTGTCCTTTCTACCCCCCACAAAAAAAAATTGTCCTTTCTAGAGCTGATAATAGCACAGCCCAATTTAGTCCCGTTCAACACGTCCACTATCAAACAATGGTCACCGATAACAGCAAGCATATCTGTTTTTGGGGATATGGCAAGCATAGTTCTGCCTGAATTTTTTAAATAATAGAGGGTAACCAACAAGGTAGTTCCTATCTGAAACTGAATTATGGCATCCAAACTGCATTAACATTGGCCCAATTCGGTAGTATGTTCCAAATAAAATGTCCTACTCGATGATAAAAGAATGACATGGCTAATTCTATGAACAAAGCACAATTTAATCAGGTTCACACATCCAGTATAAATTCTGACCACTGGTAAGAACATAAAAAAGAGCAAGCATAGCTTTGTCTGAACTTTTGATTGCACATACTCTGTTATCGCAACTATTATCTCAGCGAAATTCGCCATACTTGGTCTCTTCTCTTCCTGTTAAACCAAACAAACACAAGGAAAACAGAGTTGTTTCGCAACCTGTTAAACCACCACATCAGTGAAGTCCATCTCCTTGAGGAACTCGTCAAACTGCCACCACTCTGCAGGCGATGCAGAGATGGTCGAGCTGCGCACCGGCAGCTCCGGTAAGTCATCGGCAGTGGCTCCCATGGGTGGTTGCTCGAAGTTGATTTTTGCCGCTGCATTGTAAGCTCTGGCGGCATCGTTGACGTTGTCGAAGATGCCGAGCTGCTGCCGAGTTGGCCACGCCGGCTCAATGATCTGCGCCAGGTACATCCCGCAATACAGGCCTACTCCACGCAATCCCGACCGAGAATCCGACCTAGCTGCCGCCGTCGTCCTGATGGCCGCCAGTGGCGCCTGCTTCAGGCCGATCTCTTGCACGTGCCCGGGTTTGATGTCATCGGCAACAAGAGCCGCCGGATTCTTGAAGTTGGTTTTGGCAGCTGTGCCGCGCACCTTGATGGCAGCCGCGTCATATGCTCCGGCGGCCTCCTCGGCGGTGTCGAAAGTGCCGAGCCATCTGCGAGCTTTCCCCTTGGAATAGATCTCCGCCCCGTACTTGCCGTTCGGTTGCCGGCGCACGCCGCAGAACCCTGTCCGATTGGCCGGCCTGCCCGTCGCCTTCTTCACGCAGCGGAACTCGGTTTGTTCGTCCGGTAAAGCTTTGTTCCTCCTCCTTTCCACAGCTTCGACGCCGTCCCCGAGCTCCCCCACGATCGCACAATCGCCGGCGCTCAGGCCTTGCTCTTGGGCGCTCTCCGCCGCCACCACCGTCACAGTGGCGCAGGACTGGACGGCCTTGGGAATCTTGAAGTTGGTTTTGGCAGCCGCGCCGTGCAGCTGGACGGCCGCCGCGTCATATGCTCTGGCGGCCTCCTCCGCGGCGGCGAAGGTGCCGAGCCATGTGCGACCTTTCCCCTTGGAATTGATCTCCGCCCCGTACTTGCCGCTCGTTTTCCGGCGTACCCCGCGGAACCCTGTCCTTTTGTCCAGTCTACTCGTTGCGTCCTTCGTTACCGCCTTCTTGACGCAGGGCAACTGGACGGCAGCGGCGTCCTGCACAGTGCCGATGGTGCCGCAGAACTCGGTTTGTGCGTCCACAGCTTCGACGCCGTTCCCGTGCTCCTCGGCGATCTCACAATTGCCGGCGCCAAGGCCTTGCGCTTGGGCGCTCTCCGCCGTCACACTCGCGCTGAACTGGACGGCCGCGGGAATCTTGATGTTCAGTTGGGCCGTCGCTCCGTACAGCTCGACGGCCACGGCATCGTACGCTCTGGCGGCCTCCTCGGCGGTTTCGAAGCTGCCGAGCCATCTGGGAGCTTTGCACTTGGGATCTCTGATCTCCGCCCCGTACCTCTCGCCCGGTCGACTGTTCGGCAGCTTGACGGTGGCGGCGGCGGCGGCGGCGTACGCTTTGGCGGCGTCCTCGGCGGTGTCGAAGGAGCCGAGCCAGACTTTGGCTCGACGCAGCGGATTCCAGATCTCCGCCGTATACTTGCCGCTTGGTTGCAGACGCACGCCGCGGAACACGGTTCTGGTGTACGGTCTAGCCATCTTCATCCCGCTCGCAGCTTGATCTACTGCCTCCCCGCGCGCCGCCGCGATGTCGCTCATGCCGGCGCTCGAGCCTCGCCCTTGGGCGCTCTCCTCCGTCACTACCATCACGATCAGGCTTGACTGGGCGACAAAGAAGAAGCAGAAATGGTGCAGCTTTGGGCGCGGGGTTTAGGAGACACTGGTCCTCGTGGGTGGATCGACTGTGTTTCCTTTTGACCCGTGGAAAACGAGTCTGCTTCGCAACCCCGCTGGTTGATTGACGAGTCATCTCATGTTGCTTTGTGAAGTTGGAAATAACAAACAAAGTATCACCGTGTAGAAAATTTTCTCGTAGGAAAAGAGGTAAAAAACTCTTTACTACTGTACATGATTGCAGCTTATACAATCTATTGCAAGAACTATTTAGGAGAGATATTAGATAATACAACAAAAGTATCACTGAAATGTTGCGGAGAATCATAGTAGTTTAGGACACTAATGCATTAGGCATGCCCATAGCCCATAGCCCATAACTCGTGCGCATAACGGAATAACTTGTTTTTTTATAATGGGAAATATATTAGTATCAAGATGACGTCAAATACACCCAGTCTCTACAACAACTAAGGTACTGCTTTGATTCGCTAGCTCATCTGCTTGAAATTTTCTGGGGTGTAGACAGAAAAGGTCTTTTCTTCTTTCTACTGCTTAGTACATGACTCAAAATCATTCCCCGAATGGAGTTAAGTAAGTACTCTGGTTGGAAACTTCCGTACGAAATGTTCTAAACATAAATGAAACATAATTTCCAAGAAGATGACTAATATATTATAAACTTTATGCTAGAATATTGCTTGCGAGCTAGAGAAGACAACATCAAGTGGGCATGACACGAGAATATAACTATACTGTAGTAAAAAAAGGTAAAAAACAAATGTTGAACATGTGTCTCTAGTATGAGCCGTTTGCATTCTAATTATTTTCCGGCATGCATGGAGCTTATAATCTACTACAATGAAATTTATTTTGCAACTTCTAACAAGCATTCTGGAAATTATTGATCCGGCATTATTTAGAAATTGTACATCTAACATTAGAATAAAGTTAAGCAAAATAAAACGCGGCAGGACAAACAGCTTCGAAGAAAAGTACTCCAAACATGTCGATGGCCTGTAGTAGTAGCAGTATAGTCGTGACGAACAGCACCATTGTTTGCACTACACGCTCGTCCAGATCAACCACCGACCGCCGAGGGAGGGTACATCACCACGTACACTGGCGCAGATGCGTAGAGCCGGCGTGCCACATCCAGGAACTATGCATGGCCGCACGAGACAGCGGTTCCTGCCATTTTAACGCCCCGGCAAAAGTTGGACCACGACCACGTACGTGGCCCACCGAATCAACGAATCAGGAAACTGTGGAGCCTGAAAAAGCTGCAGCACTGCTCCGGTATCTGCAGCTGCTCGCCTCTTGCCCTATCCGTGCTGCAAAGATTTTCTTCTCTTTCTCTCACTGCCAAACTCTATCGCAACAAGACAAGGGAATTTTCTGTCAAAAAAAAAAAGACAAGGGGCATATACCTCTACTATTGCTTTACTGAACGATGTCAAACAAAGCCAGGCATTGGTGTCAAATGAAATTCGCTTATAGAAAGAAATGAAAAGGTGAAAAAAAACCCAAGTCCAACGAAAAGTAAGCTACTTCAAGACAGCTCTTTAATATAAGAGAAAGTCGATAAGGGTTTTCCCAATATAAGGATAATCAAAAACGGTGATTCGATGGGTATAGGGAGCCTCTAGGCTAGGCGTGGAGGCGAAAATAGACTACGACTCCGCGGGAGGGTGCCATGCAAAAGGATCGTCTTTAAAAAAAATTCAAAACCGGTTCATTTGTGCTGAAATTTTAATTTTTTGGCCGGTTTTGTTGATTTCCACGGCACGACGCACTCCCGTGGCAACATAACAAGCTTTTAGAGACCTCATTGCTACCATGGTTACACTTGTCACATTTCTAACCCAGTGACAGCATGGCATAACCACTACATGCAGCACACAGTGTATGAAGATAGACCATCTCATTACCTGTGTATATGGCACAACCTGCCCTTAAGGTAATACTAAGGCAGTATCTCTTTCAGAAAAGTTATGTACTAGTTAAAAATCAGGCAAGGGTCTGCCTCTTGCCAGCCTCCACTCCACTGATTTTCTGACCAAACCCACACTCTACCAATTTAATCAGTTACGCAAGTAACGATTCAATCCATCATCTTTATTTTCCATCATTTTTCATGCTATCATTAATTCAGTCACCATAATTTACATTCTTTCTTCACCTATCACGATCATACCGTAATTTACCTGTCTTTTTCCATCCCATTCTCACTTCCCAACGAAAAAATGTACTACTTAAAAATACATAATGTTTTATTTCCTTCTAGCTTTCACTCCACCGATTTTTCATCAAACCCTACACTTCACCGATTCAATCAATCACCTTAAATTTATTCATTTTCCAGTCTTTCACTCGCTTACTATTTACATTCATTTGTTCACCTACCAGAACAATACAGTAATTAACAATTCTTTTTCATCATATTCTCACTACCTAACCAAAAAAAGAGTGAAAAACACAGCCGACCGAAAATGCACGTATACAGATGTGACAAACGGGCCAGGAGAGGCGCGGGGGCGACATCCGACAGGAGGCTCACTACTGACGAATAAATTATCACCCAGAAATTGCCTAGTTAGATTAAAACATATGGATAACTGAGATCATGCTGCACTAAGCAAAACATTATATATGCATTTGTTGCTTAAACTTACCATTGAAAATCATGTGTAGAATACTTAATTAGCACTAATGGCGGAGGTTTGACAAAAAATGTGTGTGTGTGGGGGGGGGGGGGGGGGGAGGGGGGAGGGGGGCAATAGAATATTGTTCACAACTTGGTCCAAATCTTGGGATTCTATTGTTCACAACTTGGTCCAAATCTTGGGGGTGGGGCCGGTGCCCCCCCCCCCCTCAAACTGAAAGTAAGTAATCACATTGCGTATGTCAACAAGGTAACATTAACAATAATATATGTTCACAGTAAATTTATGTTGTCGATCACGTAACGCATGTTTAAGCATTTCACTAGTCCTTCATGTAGTTCGGGTGAAATACTTTCTTGCACTTCATCACCGCCACTTCCTTGAGGCGACAAAATCTTCTAGACGAATGATTCAAGTGGACAAGGAGCTCTCCACCGCGTACTCCACCCCTATGGACGGATAAGATGTTGTCCGACATTGTGCTCTCGCCATTGTTTGTGTGGTCGAAGGAAGATGATTGAAAGTCGTCGAACGAAGAAGAATCCCGCGGCAATGAACAATCAGACCTGACCAGGCCGACGATGCGATCTTTGTGTGGCCGCACAATCGCTCACTGAAGTAACTAGATAAGTATTAAGATTAAGCTTACTCGTTGATTGGTAAAGGTTATTTTTGTGAAAATTAAATAAAATTATTAAACAGTACTTTAAAAAGGTATATTTGGAAGGAACACAAAGTAATTTGTGTTGATTAAAATATTCACACTGGCGCCTTTTCAAAATTGTTGCCGACACACATTTAAAATGCAGTACTTTTAACTGGTCAAACAAAAATACCATATTAATTTAAAAATAAAAAATATAATAATATGCATTTAGCTATCTGTACTATGTAAAAATAGTGTAAGGTTTTGTTTTATCCCAGCCTTCACTCCGTTGATTATTTATCCAGCCATGCAAGCCACTATTCAATCAATTATGCATTGAGTATTCAATTAATTATTTTTTCACTACCCATAGTGAGAGTAACATACTCCATGTACTCCCTCGGTTCGGAATTATGAGATTTTTCACATAGTTCTAAATTATAAGAATGAAGTCTTAATTATGTCTAAATTTTCGTGCATGCACGGTTCTTAATTTCCTCCCAACCTTTGCATGTGTCATCTTGTTTCTTTTTTCTAGCGAGATTAATGAGTCAAATCCTACTAACCAATGCATGCATAATAGTTAGAAAATCGAAGCAGTTAAATTAAAATTAAATGAAGGTTACATGAGATTCTCAAGGAAGAGTTAATATTTACCTTTTTTTTTTAGAAAAGTTAATATTTACCTTAATCCACACGTTTGGCCCTTCACCCCTACATTTCCGAACAGAGGGAGTTAAAGTAACATGCATGCCACATAAGAAAAAAAAATGATGTGGCAACTAATTAACGAGGAGAAAGACAAATAGAGTAACATAGCGCTTTCTAAAGAAAAATGAGATCTGCATATTACTTTTCACTATGGAGATAATAACATAGACTAATAACATGTACTCCCTCCGTTCCAAAATAGAAGACCCCCTTAAATTCCGCTGGTCACCAACGTATATTTTTTACCATAATTTATAATTATAATGTGTCCACAAAATTCGTATAATTATATATGAAATGAAAGAATTTTCCAACACGAATCCAACAGTACCATTTATACATTCTTGATCCATTTAAGTTTCTATATATTAGTGGTCAATGTTGAACATTGAAGACCAGCACAAAAATAGCACGCCTTATATTTTGGGACGGCGTGCGTATATGTTACTAGTCTAAATTACTCCCAAAGATCACTAGCCTTAATGTTTATTCTTTTTTTTTCGATAGAAGGAGTCTCAAAAAGAGACTCCCAGTTTCATTGAAAATGTAACCATGGGTGGTACAAAAACCCTATTCTCGTGTCATCATACCTTGTAGGAAGACAACAAGAACTAGTGACAACAGCAAACCAGAGATGGACACTCCCCATCCCTACATGCGCCACCACTAAGCTAGAAGCATAAAGATAATTTGATTTAGCACCGGGGAGTCTGTGTAACAAGGTAGGCAAAAACCGAAACTAGAAAGACTAGATATAACAAAGCTAATAGTTAGCACATGGTTCCAGCCATGCTTCCTCCCGAAGATCTCATGCGCCACTTTTGCTAACAGACCAGCCCCCCGTCGAAGAACTCTTTATGGGACGTTCCTCTGCAATTTAGCCCATTCATGTATGAAATGACAAGCCAACAGAATTACCTCCGTAGGATCTTTAGGAAAAATACTTTGAAAACAAGACTTGTTTCATGTTTTTCACAAAGCCCAACAGACTGCAACAGCTCCTATCATCACTACTTTCCTCTCAAGTCCAAAGAAAGTAGCCGAACATTGCTGGTACAGACTAGAAAAAGAAGATGGTACATTACTCAAATTCAAAGCCACGGAAATAACACTCAGAAAGACTTTGCAACAGGGCAGGAAAAGAATAGATGGTCCTGCGTTTCCTGCGAGTTACAGAATTCACAGAAATCATACCCTTTCTAGCCCTTTTTCTATAGATTGTCCCTAGTAAGAATTATATTCTTAACCACCAACCAACAGAAACCTTAATCCGTAGCGGTAACTTTAGTTTCCATAAAACCTCGTAAGGAAATCTAACACGCTTAGCACATAAGTACTGGTAAAGCTATTTAACATAGAACTCGCCACTTTTTCTAAGCACCCAGCTGACTTTGTCAGGTTCAGTCGACAACTAAACATGACTACAACTTTCCAAAACTGCAATCCACCTTTACAGAGTCTCATTCCGAAGGCTTCTCCTAAATTTTATATAATCAAACCCCTTAGTGAAAACATCACACACTGTAATATAATGATATTTTTTTTAGATTATAGAGTCTAGGATACATCTGAGATAGAGATTTCTGCCCTAACCAGCAGTTCTCCAGAATCTAGTACTTTTACCGTCACCTAGAACACGTTTACACCAGCTGTAAAAGAGGTCTTTAACAAATATAAGCCCCGACCAAAAATGCGAGTCAGTTGACTTGTGAGTGCATTGAGATAATGTGCCTTTCTTTAGATATTTAGCCTTAACAAGATCATGCAAAATACCATTTTCATTCTCTAGACGTCAAAGCCAATTACAAAGGAGGCTAATATTCTTAAAATCTAAAATAGTTACTCCTAGGCCCCCTAAGTCTTTCGGCTGGCACACATCTGCCCATCGAACCAGTGGTATTTCTTCACTCTCTGTTTCTCTTGCCAAAGCATCCTACTACGATAAAATATCACACCTCTTCATCACACCTGTTGGCATTTTGAAAATAGACAGCAGGTAACTCGGGACATTGCTAAGAGCAGATTCAGTAAGAACAAATCTGCTACCAATTTAGTTTAGACAACCCTTCCCACGAGTTGTTTTCTTCTTGATTTCCTTCCAATCACTATTCACCAGTTTCTTAACATGCATAGTGTTGGCACCGAAAACTGTCCAGCGCAACACCAGGATGATCGTCGTGCTTTCGTGACGACGGACGGATGTTTTACGAGCAAAACAACAAAGGGTTCCCCTCACTTTCGTGGAGGAGAGAGCCGACCGTTTTACAGGCAAAACGGCAAAGGATCGCCACGCCCTAGGGCTGCTAGAACATGGCGGAGAAACGAACCAGAACGATACAGAAAACGATAAAGGAAAAAGTAAGCAGAACGTAAAGATAAATTGTATTGTTTCGATTGTGTCTCCTTTTTCCAATCGGCCATATGCCCATAATATATAGGCAGCCAGGTCTTCGGCAAATACACGGTTTGCTTTCTTAGCGTACAAGCCAATAATATATTCTAAGTTTGATTCGGTCACCGCCTAAACAGGTACGTGATATTACCTTAATTAGTTCGAGTACAACCGAATCGATTAGAAATTGTACGCCTCCTTCACGTAACTTGATAGCCTCCTGAACAGCCACAGCTTACATGTATTACGTGACACCTCCTGGCCATATTCACGTGGAAGCACTCCTTGCTTATGTCTAAAATATTCCGGCCAGGATGCTAATGATTCCAAATTACCGTTGATCATGCATGTGATCTTCCCTGATGATTCTTCCTGCGTGACCTTGTAAATTCAGGTTGGCACCTGAATTCTCCAAGCCCTTGTCCTTGGTAGCATGTGCAGCTCAAATCACCTCTGGTTGTAGCTAGGACTTGTCCTGGGCACCTCTAGAACTTAGCTCAACGTATCCCAGAATCCATCGAGGACTTGTCCTGCTACGTGCTAGTCTATGCAACACTCCATATATTTGTTGCGAGTAAATAGCTTCGTATACTTGGTCTGCCGCCACGGCATTTGTACTGCACTCCGATGAAGCCTGCATTTGAACTAAACCACAGCTCCGAATATATATGTCAACTAATAATCAATACATAACCATTTAAATTAATTTGGCCGATCATACAATCTAGCTAGCCAAATTAGGTCATCAACACATGCCCCCCTGTTTTTGGTATAACTAATACAATTGAATTTACCAAAAACACTATAATACTTTAGGACGATGTTAATAACTTCACATGCCGAAGACAATGTTCAGAGAACACATCGGCCAAAATTTTGCTTACGGTGATTTCTAAAATAACTCACCACCCATATTTTCTTAGGGCGATATTTGAAATAAGATATCGGCCATTGTATCATCAAATCATTGTAATCTATTGCCGATAAATCATTTTATCCGGCCACTCTAAGAGCATGTAACTTAAACTTCAAAGAATCGAAGCAATTTAATTATAACCCATCTATTATTCGGCGATAAAAACTCATCAACCAAGAATATCTAAAATTGACACCGAAATTTCCTATCTCTTATCTGACTTGGACTTTTAAATAAATAACTAAAGAAATTCTCAAATCATTAAGTTCTAAGTTGCTTGGTAATTCGGTTGTTTTTCATGTACCGAATCTATTTTGCAACATGCTGCTTGTCGCTGAATTAAACCCAACCAGCTACACATAACGTCCAACGGGCTTGACCTTTTTCAAACAACGGCTAGCATCGGTCTGTCTAATATGAAGAATTTGTCTCCGCTATAACCAGATGCCTGCTGTACTACTCACAACAAATCATTAGAAACCTCAATATGTGTAGCACCTATTGAAAATAAAATTCTAGCATGAATTGCAAATATATTCGGCCTTTTTATTTGTGCAAGATTTCCTAAGTGGCACGAGGCTTCAAAACAATATCATGGAGAAATAACTAAACAACACCAACGTATTGGCCATTGCTTCTAGAGCTGAATCTACAAAATGCAATCTCCATGGTACTAAAGAGACAAGACTAAAAAGAATATTATGCTCAACACTGATAAAATTAAAACAATTTGGCCGTTCACAGATTTAAAAGATTCATAAGCCAAATTATCAAAGCACAAGTATAAGCACAAATTCTAATGAGCACATACCTTGTCTCGGTTCCCAATAACTCTAAGGACGATGATAGAAACACACCGGCCATCTGTATTTACTTTCAAAAGATATAAACTATTCATCCATTAAAGTCTGTGCTGGCCGAAATTCTTGATGATGAGACAGAAATCTTCGGCCTTGTCGCTTGTTGATTTTATTATTTTTGTTCTCCATCTTTGTCGCTCTTTTCACAACAGGAGCTTGCACATCTTTCTTGCCTTGAGGTTCTCCTTTAGGAACCCACGCCATGTTCTTGCTTTTTAGCTTTTCAGCACTAAGCCGTTTCAGCTTCTTTTCTTGCCAACTTGATAAACCGAGTGGGCGTCCCGGCTGTGATTTTGTTTTGCATTGTGGCAAATCTTTTTTAATCTTGGGCACTTTCAACTTGGCTTGTTTTGACTCGACAATTGGGTCTTTGAAAGTTACTCGCTTCACTTCCTTGCCCATAGTAGCCAATGTCAATTCAATTGGCTTTTCATTATTTGGTGTTGAGTCTGAAGTAGCACACTTGCGTCCATCTTTTTTGACTCGGTATACTTGCTTAACTACTTCTTTCTTCACCCATGAGCCCCGGACCGATTCCTTTTTAGTGACACGGTCTTTGTCAAATGACTGTTGATCACTTGTTGATCTTTTTGGAGCTGCAAAATTTGGACGAGATGATCTATAATTAGATGGATAACGTGCCCGTGAGTCGTACCTTTCCCATGGTGGATATGAATAAAAATCAGCGTAGGGAGGTATCCATGACATCGGCATTGGTGGCCCAAAAGGATAATACGAATTTGTTGCATTGAATTCATCCATTCGCCAATCCCTGTCCTTAGACTTTCGCCTTGGGGGTGATCTTGATGCTTTTGCACTACCTGACCGATAAGCACTTTTTGCTTCATTCTCTTTTTGATATTTTTCCAATAGCTGCTCAAAAGTGACTTTTGATTTCTTCCCTTTGTGCTTATCACGGCCTTTCTCTTTCTTGGTTTGGCATGCATCGATCTTTGGATTTTTGTGTTGCCCCCCAGTGCTAGATGTCTTCGTTATAGCTTTAATGGAATCTTCGCCTTCAAGATCATTTTTGATATGCTCTTCAACAATCTCTTCACTTGTAGGCGTGACCTCATAATCCTTGGTGTGTACCTGCTCATCATTACATGAATCGGCCAGAAGTAACCGATGCAATATATTTTGTTTATCATATTTTAATCGTCCTTTATCAACGGCCGATTGTACTATTTGATGAAACATGTTGCAATTATCAATACTATGATCAAACGAATCATGCAACTTGCAATACACTCGTCCTCGTAATGATGGCATAACGTTGTGATCAAGAATTCTAATATAATCATTTTCTAGCAATATATCAAAGATATGATCACACATGCTCAACTTGAAGTTATACCTTTTATCTTCTAGCCGATCTTGTGGTGAGAACGGCTCTGAAATTGAGTAACCAAATGGTTTAGAATTTACCTCACCCCATTCGGCCATGAATTGTTCTTCACACTCTTTTTCCGATGTCTTTGAATACACACTTATACTAGCATCGGCTCTCTTGCAAAACTCTAAACTTGGCTTTATATTTCTGAAATCAAAATAATTAGAGCACATATGTCTCACTTGAAACCACACGTTTGCCAAGTATGAAATAAGCAAAGCTAGCCACGTGTACATAAAATGCATGGCATTGTGAATCAATATCATTGTACGACATGGATCACAGTACCTCATTAAACTTGACTTTATGTTTCTGGAACCGAAACAATTAAAGCACGCATGTCTCACTAGAGACCAAATGTAAGCCAAGTGTGAAACAAGCAAAGCTACCCATGTAGATATAACATGCATATGAAATACTGGGGAAAACTTTGACTGTAATAATTTGTTATTATCGGTCTCTCTAAATGGCACAATATGTTGACCGATATACTTTGTAAGAATTTTATTAGCAACAACTAAATTACTTCTCTCGATTGGTCTTTCAAAGCTTATAAGAATTTTGCTAATAGATGCATCAATAATAAAGTTTTGACCAAATCGGAAAATAAGTAAATTATCTGTTACTTTGAAGACGTTGGCATAGTATGATGATGACATAACCTGAAAAATACCTTGCTCCGCCTCTAGATAATTCTCCAACGCCTTGTCTTCTTCTTTCTCTGGTTTTTGTGCTTCTTCACTTTGATGTTCTTTGTCAACCGAACATTGTTCGGCTATGGTTTCCTTTTCTTCATGTTCATCGTTAGCCGAATTTTGTTCGGCTATATTTTCTTCTTCTTGATGCTCATCAACTTCTCTGGCACGAAACTCGTAGGGCAGCATGACAACGCCCTTACCTCCAGAAAAATCAAACATAGCAACTTCGCTATGCTCATCATCCTCTTGATCATTGAAGCTCGCTTCTTTTGATTCAACAGATTCGTCCAATGTATTTTTGTACTCGGCTTTTTCCATAACCGAATTAACCATACTAGATGAATCATCTGTCTTGTCTTTATAAATTTCATTACCTTGCAAAGCTTCTTCCTTTATGAGCTGAGTGCCGAATGTATGAGAAGTGCTTGGCGTCGTTACTTTTTTGATGATGCCGTTCTTTGTCCTGACGTATTGCTTTAACTTCTCAGCTTTCCATTCTTCCATCTCCCGCTCAATCTCACGTTCCGTCTCTCGCCAGTCATCTTCACATAAATCGTCAAGCGTGACGGCGAGCCGGTCATCCTCAATCTCACGCTCAACCTCACGTTCAGCTTCCTTCGGCCACGGGTTGCCGAAATCCTGCAATTGTGTAGAGGACGTACCACACGCTGCAACACTGGATGAGAACACATTAGTTTCTACCGAATTTTCTATTCGGCTATAACCATTGTCAGCGTACATATCTGACTTAACTCTGCCTGAATTTAATTCGACTTCAACTGAGTCAGCTACTATAGCCGGAGCAATCTTCAGATGTAAACTGGACTCGGCATGTGCATCGTTTGCCATACTAGCCGAGTTAACCTTTATTTGTTGATTAAGTCGCAGAATCTCATCTTGAAGTATTTTCTTCATCTCGCCAAAAGACTCATTAACCAAATCTTCCAGCGATTGCCCCCCGATGCTTTCACTTTCTTTCGGCAATGTAGTGTTGCCGAAATCTTGTACTTGTACAGGGGACGTGTCGTAAGCTGCAGCACTAGACAAAGGCATATTAGCTCCTACCAAATTTCCACTTATTCGGCTATAACCATTGTAAATGTGTGAATCCGAATATTGAAAATTATTAGTTGCACATGGTACCGAAAAGTTACTAGTAGAAGGTGCAGCACATGACGGTTGAAAATAATTGGGCAAATAACTAGTAGTAGCATGTCCCATTGCCCTGTCTATCGGCATGTTTGAAGATGAACTAGCATATTGTGAATTATTTGCCGATGAATAAAAAGATGAAACACTTGTTTGCATATTATTAAAATTTCTAACATTAGGTGTTTCGTATTGATTAACCAAATTCGCCATGTTGGTCATCGGCATATGGTTTGCTGGGGTTGCCGATGCATGAGAATTCGGATCTACATGTTGCGCGTTGCTAAAATAATTTGAGGCGTATATATTATTTTGCATCGGCTCTTGCAGGTAGTTAAAACTAGGGCTAGCCGATCCAGTATGCATATCAGAATTTCTAGCAACATCAACATGAGAATAATTTGCATCTACATAAGAATACTGAGGATACATGTTACCGTTGTAGATTGCAGATCTCGATGACGCTCTCTTCGTAGCAAGAACGGGCCGGAAACCGCTCAAACTTCGTCCCCAGCGGAGTCGCCAAAATGTGTTGGCACCGAAAACTGTCCAGCGCAACACCAGGATGATCGTCGTGCTTTCGTGACGACGGACGGATGTTTTACGAGCAAAACAACAAAGGGTTCCCCTCACTTTCGTGGAGGAGAGAGCCGACCGTTTTACAGGCAAAACGGCAAAGGATCGCCACGCCCTAGGGCTGCTAGAACATGGCGGAGAAACGAACCAGAACGATACAGAAAACGATAAAGGAAAAAGTAAGCAGAACGTAAAGATAAATTGTATTGTTTCGATTGTGTCTCCTTTTTCCAATCGGCCATATGCCCATAATATATAGGCAGCCAGGTCTTCGGCAAATACACGGTTTGCTTTCTTAGCGTACAAGCCAATAATATATTCTAAGTTTGATTCGGTCACCGCCTAAACAGGTACGTGATATTACCTTAATTAGTTCGAGTACAACCGAATCGATTAGAAATTGTACGCCTCCTTCACGTAACTTTTTTTTTTTTTGCGAAACACAGTACAACGCAAGCGCTCATATACACGCGCACACACTCACCCCTATGAACGCACGCACGCACACCCTACCCCTATGAGCACCTCCGAGAGACTGAGTCGGCGGGTCGAGTCTTGAGATTGACGAAGTCACCACGGGCGCCTCGCTGTCGACGGGAACGTCGCCTCCCACTGAAGAATATTCCGCCTTAAATGAGAAACACCAGCGTCAAACCTGGGGTTTGAACTCTGGTGGGCTAGGGGTACAACCACCCAACTAACCATCTTGCCACAGGAACAGCCACAGCTTACATGTATTACGTGACACCTCCTGGCCATATTCACGTGGAAGCACTCCTTGCTTATGTCTAAAATATTCCGGCCAGGATGCTAATGATTCCAAATTACCGTTGATCATGCATGTGATCTTCCCTGATGATTCTTCCTGCGTGACCTTGTAAATTCAGGTTGGCACCTGAATTCTCCAAGCCCTTGTCCTTGGTAGCATGTGCAGCTCAAATCACCTCTGGTTGTAGCTAGGACTTGTCCTGGGCACCTCTAGAACTTAGCTCAACGTATCCCAGAATCCATCGAGGACTTGTCCTGCTACGTGCTAGTCTATGCAACACTCCATATATTTGTTGCGAGTAAATAGCTTCGTATACTTGGTCTGCCGCCACGGCATTTGTACTGCACTCCGATGAAGCCTGCATTTGAACTAAACCACAGCTCCGAATATATATGTCAACTAATAATCAATACATAACCATTTAAATTAATTTGGCCGATCATACAATCTAGCTAGCCAAATTAGGTCATCAACACATAGGTACACCCAGGTATTTAAAGGGAAAGTCCCCAACTATACAAGTAAAAATATGTGCAAAAATATCCTGTTTTCTCTATTGCTTTGTCAAAAAAAAAGGCACCTCTCTTTTGTTTAAATTAATTTTAAGCCCTGTAAGCTGCCCAAAAACACAAAGAATAATCCTAAGGTTAGGAGTGCGCTCCGAATCATCCTCGAACATAAAAATGGTGTCGTCAGCATAAAAATTCGAGGACTTACTCTGTAAGGTATTCACGTTATTATTCAATCACCATTTACCTCCCTTTCTTCACCTATCCATGAATCAAAGCGAGCAATTTACCGTCATTTCCATCCTACTCTGAAACCAAAAAATATCTGCGGAAAAATGCAGCTCGCGGAAAACGCACGCATGCAGTTGTGTCAGCAAAGGCATGGGCGCGGGGAGGGTTACCGGTAACGAATGAATTACCAACCGTAAGAACCCACTGGCAACTGAGCAAGGAGACGACAAACATGGTGTGCTGCTGCTTGTACAAGAGATATGGTTCTGCAGCAGATCGGCGATCAGAGACGTTTGTGCTTTTCAGAGAGAACCAGAGACGCCAGGCTCTTGCTTGCTTTGCCCTCTTCTATGGCTAACACCAAATCAGGCCGACCCGCGGAGATGCTAGTACAGACCACAGCATCCACGATGTGCTCCGTGGCAGCAGTTGCACATACGCTTTGGTTCGCCTATTCCTCTGAATGATCATGGTTCAAAATGTTGTTTGCAAGTTTATTCGAACCATATCATTTTTTTCGTCCATAATCTTTTCTCCTTAGGTGTTAGAAATAGTCGAAACCTGATAATTCTCACTTTTGGGCTGGCCTAATGGCGGCAAAGAAATATTTCTTCCGCTTTGGAGTATTAAAAATTAAGGACAGATAAGAGATTAGAGTCTGGGAGGACAAATGGTTAGGTAATACCACCCTCCGAGAACTGTATCCGGCACTATACAATATTGTTCGTCATAAAGGGGATACTGTACCCACGGTTATGCAGTCTTCACTACCCAATGTGACGTTCAGGGGAGACTTAATTGGGCCGAGACTAACGTCTTGGAATGTCTTGCTGGCACGGTTGACTTCGGTTCAACTATCACAAGATCCCGGCAAGTTTCGTTGAAATTTATGTGGGAATAAAAAATTCTCGGTAGATTTCATGTTTTGGTCGATAATAATATAAAATATGACAAATAAAGATTCCGCTAAAACTGAAATTCTCCTTAGGTGTCAGATATTGGCACAAAACAAACAAACAAACTGCTGTGAACATTATCAGTCGATCGATATACTTTGACCGCTAGACAAATGCTGGCCACAGTGAAACTTTTTCAGAACACAAAGGCTTGAAGAGCACAAAGAATCACCAATGCTGCCGTAGATGGCACCACCAATCTCTGGTTTCTATCTAGAGCCGTTCAACTCTACAGGCCAAAAGCTAGTACAGCAGAACCCCCTCCCTTCTCCTCCTGCACTACAGACTCTGCCTCCCCAAAACCCCCAAGAAGCTCACGTGCTCTGCCTCGGCGCTTCCTGCCATGGCGCCGGATCACGACCAGGCCGTGGTTCCGGTCAGAAGCACTATGCCTCGGTGCTTCCACGGCGGCGTGCACCGCCTACGGTACGGAAGGTACCGGGCGCGGATCTGGGACCCGAGGCGGCGAGCCCTCATGTGCCTCGGCTCCTTCGGCAGCGCCGAGGAGGCCGCCAGGGCGTACGACGTGGCGGCCGTCAGGCTGCACGGCGCGGCGAGGGCTTTCACCTACTTCCGGCAACGCACGGCCGATGACGACCACGCGCCGGTCCTCCACGTCTCCTGCGTGGACAAGGACGCCACGGCCGACGCCTGCGCCGGCCAGGACGCGGGGAGCGCCGACAAGGAGACGGAGGAGGCGGCGGCCACGCCGGGCTGGGCGGTGAAGAGGAAGAGGAAGGCGGCGGCTCGTCCGGAGGCCTGGACCGAGTTCCGCGGCGTGCACCGGAGGCCCAGCGGCAGGTACGGGGCGCAGATCAGACACTCGCAGGGGGAAGACCGGACGTGGCTCGGCACCTTCGACACCGCCGAGGACGCCGCCGCCGTGGAGCTGCATGGCGCGACGGCCTTGACCAACTTCAAGCAACCACCCGTGGCCGTGGCAACCGCTGTCGAGGGGCTCGAGGAGTCGCCCATGGACCTCGGCGACTTCCCGGAGCTGCTGGCGCTTGACTTCTCTTCGGACAGCGTCATGCCACGGCTCGACGATCTCTTCACCGACTCGCCACAGCCGGAGCTGTAGCCGGTGGACGAGCTCCTAAAGGACATGGAGTTCGCCAGTGTGCCGGCGTAACTGTCAGGTGTGAGAAAAACTCTGTTTTTTGGTTTGTTTACCTGGCTTACAAGGGGGAAGAAAAGAGACGAATTGTGGACAAATTTTTATCTCGGCTGAGAATTGTAGAGGTGATCAAAATCATGTTCTGTTTTTGTGGTTACCAGGAGACATGAATACTACATTCAGCTAAAATGGTTGTTTTAGTATGTTTCCATGTAATGAGTGACTGAATATGCACAGATTGGATGCCATGCCTATGCAGCAATTGCATGCCCAACTTGGTAACAGGATCTTTATTCGATTTGTATTGCGAATTAATTGGCTGCTACAATTGTTCCCTTCGTATATTGTCGAATTGAGCAGGAAAAATCATGAGTTGTGTTAACCAACAACACAGTCCATCAGGGACAGAATCATGATTTCTGTGCAGTTAACTTATATCCGGGAGAGTAGAGTAATTTCTTCAATTAAAGGATGTCGAAACCAAAATTCTGAAGTAACTAAAATCTAGATGTTTATCACTTCCCAACTCTTATCTTTGAGCAGAGCCATTATTCCCTCTCACGACTGATGATTTTTCTCTTCACCTAGACCATCTCAGCAGTACTTGTACTGCATGAAAATTGGGCCAATTTATGCATCTCACTTAATTTTCCAGCCAAATTATACAGTAAAAATTTCTTTTTCGAGAATCAACTAGAGCTTCATTAATTAGTCAAAGAGAGTTACAGGCTCGTCCATTACAAGAAAGGATGCTTTCATGCTCCTGGCTATTCACTCCAGATTAGAACAAGAAGCAAATTTAGCAAGTTTACTGGCAGCTTCATTTGCTTCCCCTTTTACATGACATATTACCAAATTGCATCCTTCTGTGAGCTCTCGATGGTTCTTCAAATCCACACCGATGTAAAACTCCTGGGAATCTGTTTCCAAAACAGCTTGTTTTATGTTCCAGGTTTACATCAGTTTCTTGCCGTCCCTGCAGGCATAAGCTTCAGCCGTCAATGAATCAGGAACATATGCATACCAAGTGCGGCTCGCTGCTACTATGTTATACAATAAAAACCTACTACCTATGACACTACGTCGCAGTGCACTCTAATAAGTTTACCAAGTAGGAAATTTTGGCATCCAAATTGCATTAACAGAGGGTAACCAAACAAGGTAGTTGCTATCTGAAATTGAAATTTCTTGTCTCGTGGTATTATTAACAATCGAGGCAACATTCTGAACCAGCTAAAGTCTGAATGTTTCTCGAGTCCAGCCATTGTTTCATCCCAGTATGTACGTATTCTGCAGCAAAATTGGGCACATTAGTGCAACAACATGCAGATCACTGAATTCTTCTGCTCAACACAATTACAAACCTAAAAAACTTTGTATGGCTAGGCTAAACAGCAATGTATACTAATACAACTATAATACGCCTAATCCATCCAGTTGGAGCTTTGGTATGGGATCGAAGTAGCATTAACATGGGGCCCAGTTCTCCTGCTCAACCCAACAATACGTTCTGATTAGACTGTTCTGTGCATGGCAAGTCTCCTTTCTGGAGTTGAAAATGACAAGCAGTATGTTGGAACAGAACCTTCCAAGTCAAATATGTAAAGCAGGACTAGTCAGATATTGTAATTAAAAAATCTGAATGAACTATCTAGAGGAACGTTGCCATGAACTCATGCAACATATGTAGGGATACTATACCAGAGGTCAGGGTTATAAACAGAGGGTAACCAACAAGGTAGCTTCTATCTGAAATTGCTTGTTTTGGTCTCAGTTTTTTCCTGAACAGTTAAAGATAAAATTATGAGCATGTGTACGTAGAAACTAGTACAGCCGGGAGATTAAGGAATTCTTCGATAATATAAGGAGACCTAAAAACCAGCACTCTGGAGTAACTAAAATCTGAATGTTTCTCTGACACCGGGCACTATATCCGAGCCCAGCCAATAATCCCATTCGGTTCTGTCGGAGATGGTGCTGATGTCAGACAAACATTCAGATTTTTGGTTCACCTATACCATCTCAGTACTACTTATACTGCACAGAAATCAGGGTATTTATGGAACATGCACTTACCCATGATTTTGTCCCTGCAGATCCCTCAATTTTTTGCTCAATTCAGGGCCAAGTGAAATCGGAAATCAACTCTAGCAAGGCATAATCTACCAAATTGGTAACTTTTGGCATTCAAACAGCATTACATGGAACCTAATTTGTTACTATGTTCTAATTGAACTGTTCTACTCAATGATAAAAAAGGCATGGCAGAATCTACTAGCAGAGCACAATCAACTGAATCAAGTTAAGACTCATATATCAAACTCTGGCCACTGGTGAGACCATAAGAACAAGTATAGCTTTGTCTGAACTTTTTGTTGCAGATATGGACGTGTGCTACGGTGACATAACATCCCAAAAACACAACATTAGAGCAGAAACACAAGAGGATTTTGATAACCTGTGCAACTATCATCCCCAACAAAATTGACCACTATCTCTTCCTCAGTTTACAGGCCAGACAAACAAACACAACAAGAACAGAGTTTTTCCAGAACCTGTTAAGCCACCACATCAGCGGTGAAGCCCTTGAGGAACTCCTCCACTTCTGCCCCTACAGAGATAGTCGAGCTGCGCACTGGCAGCTGCGGTAAGTTGTTGACGAGGTCCATGGATGACTCCTTGCCGTCATCAGCCGTGGTACTCATAAGTGGTTGCCCGAAGTTGGTTTTAGCGGCGGCCCCATACAGCTTCAGTGCCGCGGCATCGTACGCTCTGGCGGCCTCCTCCACGCTGTCGAAGATGCCGAGCTGCTGCCGAGTTGTTGGCCTCCGCGGCTCCCTGATCTGTACCAAGTATTTCCCCCGATACAAACTGACTCCGCGGAACCCTGACCGAGAATCTGACCTAGCTACCGCGCTCCTCCTGCGCTCAACATTCGAGTTCACCTTCACAGCCACGGTCGCCTGCTTCAGGCCAATCATTTGCATGTGCGCAGGGTTGATGTCATCAGCAACAGGAGCAGCCGGACTCTTGAAGTTGGTTTTGGCAGCCGCACCATGCAGCTTGATGGCCGCCGCATCGTACGCTCTGGCGGCCTCCTCGGCGGCATCGAAGGTGCCGAGTCATCTGTAAACTTTGCCTCTGATGATCCCCGCCACGTACTTGCCACTCGGTCGTCGTCGCACGCCGCGGAACCCTGTCCGACTATCCAGCCTACACGTCTCCTTCTTCTGACAGGGCAGCTTGACGGCAGCGGCGGCCTCAGCAGTGACGTCAGTTTGTGCGTCCAGCAAAACGTTCTCCTTCCTCCTCTCCAAAGGTTCGACGCTGTCCCTGTGCTCCTCTGTGATCTCGCAGTTGCCCTCCATAGGTTCGACGTTGTCCCTGTGCTCCTCCGTGATCTCGCAATTGCCAGCGCTCAGGCCTTGCCCTTGGGCGCTCTCTGCCGGCACCATCGTCACACTCGCGCTGGACTGGACAGACGCGGGAATTTTGAAGTTGGTTTCGGCAGGCGCGCCATGCAGCTTCTCCTTCCTCCTCTCTACGGTCTTGACACTGTCCCTGTGCTCCTCCACTATCTCGCAATTGCCGGCGTTCAGGCCTTGCCCTTGGGCGCTCTCCGCCAGCACCATAGTCACACTCACGCTGGACTGGACAGCCACAGGAATCTTGAAGTTGGTTTCGGCAGCTGCACCGTGCAGCTTCTTCTTCGTCCTTTCCACAGCTTCGACGCTGTTCACAAGCTCCTCCTCGATCTCACAATTGCTGGCGCCCAGGCCTTGTCCTTGGGCGCTCTCCGCTGGCACCATTGCCGCACTCGCGGTGGACTGCACAGACAGGGGAATCTTAAAGTTGGTTTTGGCAGCCGTGCCGTGCAGCTTCTTCTTCCTCCTTTCCACATCTTTGACGTCGTCCGCAAGCTCATCCGCGGTCTCACAATTGCCGGTGGTCAGGCCTTGCCCTTCGGCTCTCCCCTCTGGCACCATTGTCACACTCGCGCTGGACTGGACAGCCACGGGAATCGTGAAGTTGGTTTTGGCAGCCGCGCCATGCAGCTTCTTCCTTTCGACAGCTTCGACGCCGTCCACGAGATCCTCAACGATCTCACAATTACCGGAGCTCACGCCTTGACCATGGGCGCTCTCTGCCAGCACCATCGTCACACTCTCGCTGGAGTTGACAGCCACGGAAATCTTGAAGTTGGTTTTGGCAGCTTCGCCATAAAGCTCGACAGCCGCCGCATCATATGCTCTGGCGGCCTCCTCAGTGGTGTTGAAGGTGCCGAGCCATCTGTAAGTTTTCCCCTTGTTATCTCTGATCTCCGCCCCGTATCTGCCTGTGCGTGTCCGGCGCACACCCCAGAACCCTGTCCGACTGTACGGCCTACAACCCACCTCCTTCTTTACCGCCTTCTTCACGCAAGGCAGCTTGACGGCAGCGGCGTCCTCGACAGTGCCGCTGGGTTTCCACCGCACGCAGCGAAACTCGGTTTGTGCATCCGGCAAAGCCTTCTTCTTCCTCTTTTTCACAGCTCCGACCTCGTCCCCGAGCTCTTCCACGATCTCACAATTGCCAGCACTCAGGCCTGGCCCTTGGGCGCCCTCCGCCGTGACACTCTTGCTGGACTGGACATCCGCGGGAATCTTGAAGTTGGTTTTGGCAGACACGCCGTGCAGCTTGATGGCCGCTGCGTCATATGCTCTGGCAGCCTCCTCTGCGGTGTCGAAGGTGCCGAGCCATCTGCAACCTTTCCCCTTGGAAGTGATCTCCGCCCCATACTTGCCGCTCGATTGAGTGCGCACACCCCAGAACCCTGTCCGATTGTACGGCCTACTCGCCGCATCCTTCATTACCACCTTCTTCTTCCTCCTCCTCCTTTCCACAGCTCCGACCCCATCCCCGATCTTCTCACAATTGCCGCCGCTCAGGCCTTGCGCTTGGGCGCTCACCGCCGTCACACTCTCGCTGGACTGGAGAGCCGCGAGAATCTTGAAGTTTGTTTTGGCAGCTGCGCCGTGCAGCTTGACGGCCGCTACGTCATATGCTCTGGCGGCCTCCTCGGGGGAGTCGAAGGTGCCAAGCCATGTGTAAGTCTTCCCCTTGTTATCTCTGATCTCCGCCCCCCACCTGCCGGTCGACTGCGTGCGCACGCCCCAGAACCCTGTCCGACTGTACGGCCCCGCCGCGCCCTTCTTTACCGCCTTCTTCACGCAGCGCTTACGCTTGGATTCTCTGGCGCAGCGCAGCTTCACGGCGATGGCGTCCTCGGCAGTGCCTAAGGTGCCGCGGAGTCGCCGCCGCAAGCCACGGAGCTCGGTTCTTGTGTCCGGCAAAGCATTCTCCTTCCTCCGCTCCACGGCTTCCACGCCGGCCCCACGCTCCTCCGCATGGACATGCTCTTGTACGCGCTCGACCGCGGGAATCTTGAAGTTGGTCTGGGCCGCCGCGCCGCGCATCTCGGCGGCCGCCGCGTCGTACGCCTTGGCGGCGTCCACTGCGGTGCCGAAGGTGCCGAGCCAGAGATTGTTTTGCCGCAGCGGATCCCAGATCTGCGCCCCGTACTTGCCACTTCGTGGCCTTCGTCGCCGCCGGCGCACGCCGCGGAACTTGGTCCCGGCGTCCAGCCTAGCCTTGCGCATCCTCCTCAAGACTTCTACTGCCTCCCCGTGCGCCGCCGCGGTCTCACTCATGCCGGCGCTCATGCCAGCCTTCATCACCATCACACTCTGTAAGCGGAGAAGCTGCCACCGCCGGCCGTAGCACCCTGGTCGGGGGAGGGGCGACGGCACGACAGCTCGACGGCGGCGACACGAATCAGGGACCCTGGCGGCGCGAGCAGCTCGCCTGAGGTGAGTCGGGAGATATTTTCTCGATGGGTTGGAGAAGAGCGAACGAGGTTCTCTGACTTAGCCCAGGCTGAGTAACGAGCGGACCGGGCCGTGCGCTGCTCGGGCCGGCCCGTTGGACAGTTATTTCACGAAATTGGTTTTTGAGACAAAAAAGAAGAATAGTAATGTTATATGAACCTGGATTTTTTTTTTTGTTGAGATTTGAACCTGGAATTAACAGACACTATAAAATGAGCGTGCAGAAAGTTTTGTTCCAGAAAAAAAGCATAAACAAATACAGTACTACATTACCGTACTGTACAATGTATGTGTTACTTTACATCCCAACAAAAGAAAATATTACTTTACACAAACGACGAGTTACAAAATATGCAAGGAAATATGGTTTCAGAAAAAATGCAAGAAAAAGGTATCAAAGTGCATCTACAAATAAATTTTGTGTATAGAATTACTGAACCGCATTAATTAGTTTAAATATATTACAAATTTAAGGTATTTATGAAGCTTATTCAATAGTCATTGGAGTTCCTTCAATTACATTTTAAAAATGCATACAAATGTGGATAACTACTGTTGTATTCAAACATATAATCAAATGAAGTGCAGTTCATTTTATTACAGCTCATGATTTTAAGATTGTACTCAATCCATTCAGAGCTTATTTGAGGTGTTTCCCACAAGAAAGTCAAAATTTAGAAGAATTTTAGTACGATCATATCACCATATTACAACTCATCTATTTCAGGATTTCTTTGTGGAACTTCCAAGTCATGGATTTTGGAAAATTTTCAAGATATACTTCATCATGTCGTTGTACAGTAACTCAACTTTTTCTGTTGGGATAACTCAAGATTTTCACTGTGTAAAGAAATACGTGGAATTGAAGGTATTTTATTTCCTATATTCAACAACTTGAGAGAAATTTGTGTACACTTGCTCATGGGTTACAATATTCGTTGAAAATAGAATCCATAGTTTTGAGGGAATTCTTCTTGCTACTGGAACCCATGTTATAAAATTTGAACATGAGAGTGATTTTCAGCATTGACGCTCTCTATGGCCAATTTTGTTCTGGGTGACTATTCGCCATAATCCATCACTCTTTTCCGTAATAAGGTTGTTCTGTCATTTTCTTTTTCCTTTTACGCAATTAAACCAAGCTTTGCGCTGGCTGTGACACTATAACTCTAAGCTTCCAATGTTCATTAGTCCCAAATTTTCATGGAGGCTGGGATATGACTTAAATTTTCCGTTCAATTTTAAAAGTAATCATAGAGGCTGGGATATGACTTGAATTTTTTAACTCTATCAAATATTATGTTGACATCCCCTGTCCCCCTGAGTATATACGGCTTACATCGCCTTATAATGCTATGGTGTGTAGGTACCCATGCGAACAACGGATCTTTTCCCTACCAACATCTGCAACACCAATTTAATTTCACTAGATTCATCATAAAATATGTTTATAGATTTTTGGTATGCCTTAATATTAGGATTTTTCTACATACGCGGTCAAAATTGTAAATTTTTGACATGGGACAAACCTAAGACTCCAATTATTTTGAACGGAGAGGTGGGAAACAACTTAAGATAAAGATTTTTTTAATAGCAAATGAGAATGTGCAAACTAACATTCTGAACCAGCTAAAATTGGAACGTTAGTTGATCGCTCCTAGATATATCTCCGAGTCCAGCCATTATTACTTATGCTGCTCCGAAATTGTGCCTGCTTATGTAACATGTACTTGGGCATGATTCTGTTCTTGCCTTCCCCATACGTCAGATACACACATCTCGCTCAATTTTGCAGCCCAGTTCAGCAAACCTAAAACCACGTCAGCACTAAATTAATTGACAATACAACTGTAGTGAGGCCGAATCTACCAAGTTTTTTTTTTAAAACGGTGAATCTACCAAGTTGGAGTTTTGTAAAACAAACTACATAAATATGGAGCCCAATTTGTTAATGTATTCAAATTAACGTTTCTGCCAGTGATTAAAAAGAAGGCATGGTCACAATCCAAGTGTAACTGTGTAAGAACATGCATAGCTTTGGCTGAACTTTTTTTTTTAAACGAGGCAAAAGATTTGCCATTTCATTAATTAAGAAGAAGTTTTAGAGTTTACAAGCCATGTCACGACCTCGGTCGTGACCATAAATAAGTCTACTCTCGCGGCATTACAATACTCAAAGCTTTTGCCCCGGCTAATCCCCACATAGTGGCTTCATCTTTAATCTTTGCGACGATCATGGCGTGGGTGGACGAATGGTGCCTAAAGACTCTTGCATTTCTTTCTTTCCATATCTCCCACGAGACAAGCATAGCCATTGTCATGATGGCTGTTCTATTAGGAGCCCTTTTGTTAATCTCTTGCGTCCACCAATCTTTGACGGTTCTCAAGTGTTGCCAATTGCTTGGCACCACATCATGAAGCCCCAACCAAGCCATAGTAGAGGCCCAAACTCTAATAGTGAATCGACACTTAAAGAGGAGGTGGTCGGCCGTCTCTTGAACTTGATTGCATAGCTTGCAATGCCCACAATTTTGCCATCCTCTCTTTTCAAGCCTATCCGCCGTCCACACCCTATTTTGTAGAACCAACCAAGCGAAGATCTTGCATTTTGGGGGTGCCCATGGTCTCCAAACCAAGGTGGGCATCATTGAAGTGGTGTGTCCCAAGAATTGCATCATGTAGGCCGACTTGGACGAATAGCACTCATCCTTTGTTAGTTTCCAAGTGATTTTGTCCGGCACCTCATGAGTAAGTTGGATCCCATTAAGCATCGTCCAAAGGTTGACAAATTGAGTGATATGATCTACGGATAGACCCTCAAGAGTGTTGACATGTGAGACCCATGAGTTATTTTCCAAAGCTTGAACTTTTTCTTGCATACATGGATAAGTGCAATCCCCCACTCTGGAAACAGACATCCTAAACTGACAACATTACAGCTAAATCATTTGATTCATGTTTCGTCGTAACCACAAAAACACAATAGCATTTTTATCACCTGGTTTATAAAAAAAAATGATCACGTGTGCAACTGTCGTCTTGTCAAACTAAAGAGAAGCAGAGTTTTCCCTACACCTGTGCAATGTCAAGCCACTACATCGGAGAAGTCCATGTCGTTGAGGAACTCGTCCAGCATCTGCTCATCCGTCCATGGCGGTAAGTCGGTCCAGAGATCGTCGAGCTGCGGGGCTGGGAGGATGATGCTGTCTTCTAAGAAGTCGTTGAGGAGGTCCAGAGATGACTCCTCGCCGTCATTGGTAGCGGTGGCGGGCACTGGTGGTTGCTTGAAGTTGGCTATAGCCTTGGCGCCGTACAGCCTGACGGCCTCCCTGTCGTACGCTCTGGCAGCCTCCTCCGCCGTGTCGAAGCTGCCGAGCCACACACTAGCTCGCCGCACCGGGTCCACGATCTGCGCCCCGTACTTGCTGCTGCCACTCCGGATCACACCGCGGTACCCCGACCGAGAGATGGATTTACACGTCTTGAGACCGAATGTAGGAGCCTTCACTACAGGAAAATCAATCATTGCCGTGTATACGGCTCTTTGCCGTGTGTGTCATGTTTGGCGGAACACGGCAAAGACAGACTTTGCCGTGCTGACCGGAAATACGCACGGCAAAGTTTCGGTGCACGGTATCGTCCACGCAAACACACGGCAAAGAAATACACACGGCAAAGAAATACACACGGCAAAGACAAAGCAAAAACACACGGCAAAGATAGGTACATGGCAAAGAAAATGGAGCCAAACGGGAATGCAAACGGCGTGGCCACGGCAGACAAAGAATCTTTGCCGTGTGTTTGCACACAGCACACGGCAAAGACCAATTTTTTTTTTCAACTTTATATTAGTTTATCTACTTGTAACAACAGTATGACTATTCATGTGGCATAGTTTGTGATAAATTATCCATATTTTACACATGGGTGAGTCTTGATAAGGCAAACAATATTGTCAAAAACAGTTTTCAAATTATTTTTTATAAATATTTTTTTCTATTTTTTAAGTGTCAAAAGTGACATTTTATGTGAAACAAATACACAAAATATGGTGCAAAATGGCACCCATCTAGATTTCACACAAAGTAGACCATATTTTATGGATAATCCGAAAATATTAGGAATTTTCTCGCTTTCTACCTAATTTTGCGTATTTAAATGACTTTATGTCGATTTTTCGAAAGTAATTCAAATTTGAACTATTGCTCTGAATTTTTTTCAAAAATAATTTTAAGATATACAATTAGTGGTTATATCATAGAACCGTCGATAGTTTTGAAAAATTCGACCCCTTTCATTGAATAGACACGGTGGCCATTTTGACCGTTTTTTCAAAAAAATCAAATAAAGTGATAAATTGCTCAAAAAATGAAATCCTTTGGCATGGAGCCCTTTTAGGTGTAGTGGTTGATATAAAAAATAATAAACTTGAGTTTTGACGAAATTTCCAAAAAATTCTTTCACAAAAAGGTCTATCGTCTACAAACATGTTTAAGTTTCGAGACAAATAACCAAGATATGACCATTCCCGTGACATAGTTTGTGATAATGTGCCCATATTTGACACATATGTGTGCTTTGGTATGGGCAACAATGTTGCCGAATTGAGTTTTTTCAAATTATTTTTGTAAATATAATTTTTATTTTTCAAGTGACAAAAATGATATTTTTGTGAAGCAAGTACACAAAATATGGTGCAAAATGACACCCATCTAATTTCTACACAAAGTAGACCATATTTGATGGATAATACAGAAATATTTGATGGATAATAGAGTTTTGACAAAGTTCTTAAAAAATCCTTCACAAATAAGAAAAGAAAAAATTAAAAAAATCTTTGCTGTGTGTCGTCGCATGGCAAAGAAGTGTGTCGGCACACGGCAAAGAATCTGTGCATGCTGATTGGTCCGGAGAAGTTCACGCGGATCACTCTCTCAACCGTTGGATGAAATTTTTGAGTATCCTAACCATCCAATGAAAGCACAAGATCCACACCGCAGCTACTCCTTCCTGCCACCCGTACGAACCTTTCTTAAAAAAAATAACTTCTTCTCTCTCCAAATCAAATCAAAAAAAAAAAAAAAAAAAAAAAAAAAAAAAAAAAAAAAATCAAAGCACCGCAGCTCCTCCTGCCAGCTTTACTCCCGCGTGCGTCGCGCCGTCCACGCGGCCTCCTTTCCCGCCGGTGTCGTGCTCGTGCGCCGCCGCGGCGACCACCCATGACGGCGAGGTGGGGGCCATGATGGAGGAGCTCGACGCTGACCGCGACGGCTTCTTCGACCTTGGCGAGTTCGAGGCCTTCCATGCCCCCGGCGGCGGCCGCAACTTGGACGTCGAGCTGCGCGACGCCTTCGACGTCAACGGGGACGGCCGCATCTCCGTCCGCGGGGACTGCTCCGCTCTGAGGCCTGCTCCAGCTCTGCGCCTCGCGGGGACGGAGAGCTTGCCCTTGCGCAAGTGCTGCTCGTCGTGTTCGTACGCGTCGAGGCCGACTCCATGGACGTGCGCGTGCGCACCGTCTCGTCCGCGGACATGCTGGACATCTCCGCCCCCCCCCCCCCCCCCCCCCCCCCCCCTGCCTTCTTCTGCCGCTCCGCCCAGCCTCGCCACCGACTACGCCTCTCTCACCACGCGCCTCGCCAAGGCCAGGGACGAAGCGCAGGCCGCCGGCAACCCCGTCTCCACCGCCGCCGACGCCATTCGTGGCTTCGAGCAGGAAGGTGTCCGTGGCCTCGAGCTGGAAGGTGTCCGTGGCCACCGTCTTCGTCGCCGCTGACGCGCAGGACGACGCCACCGTCTTCGTCGCCGAGTTCTTCGGCCGCGCATGCCACCTCTTCTTCCTCTCCGCCGTCTCCGACCACCAGCCGCGACGAGGATGCGGCCACGACGGGGACCTCTACGGCCACGGCGAGGATGCTTCACCTCGGCGCTCCACGGCATGCTCCACCGGCCTGGACGTCATTCTGCTCGCGTCGGCGGCGAGGTGGACCCAACGGCGCCGTCCCAGCGAGGGACTCGGGATTTTTTTTTGTTGACATTCTTTTTCTTTGCCGTGATTGTGCTGGACAGGCACACGGCAGAGAGGTGATGTGTGCCGTGCAGCTGGTAGAAAAGCGCACGGCAACGATGCAAGGTATGCCGTGACCCATTTGCTTCAGGCGCACGGCAGAGATAAGCAACACGGCAAAGGCTAGGCACACGGCAAAGACCGGGGTGAGGGTTGACCAGGGTCTGGCAAACCACGGCGCACGGCAAAACAATGGAACACGGCAAAAAGCTTTGCCGTGATTGTTTCGGAAAGCGCACGGCAAAGATCCTTTACCGACGCATATTATGCCGTGTGGGGTTTGCCGTGTGACTAGGCACGGCAAAATCTTTGCCGTGTTCCGCAGGAGCTTTGCCGTGTGATTCGGCCACACGGCAAAGATCTGGTTTCCGGCAGTGCTTGAGGTTCTTGGAGTTGGTTCTCGCCGGCGTTACGCCGTGCAGATTGAAAGCCGCCGTGTCATGTGCTCGAGGCGGCGCCCGCTCCTCCCAGCTTCCCAGCGACAGCATAGGCCCCGCGCCCCCGGCCGCCTTCTTTACCATCGTCGCCGCTTGGCTGGATGACTCGGCTGTGGCGTCGTAGGAGACGCTGCCATTCGCAGTGGCAGCCGTGGGTTGCTTGAAGTTGGTTATCGCCCTCGCGCCGCGCAGCCTGACGGCCGCGCCGTCGTACGCTCTGGCGGCCTCCTCGACGGTGGCGAACGTGCGAGCCACATCTTAGCGTCTTGCTTCGGGTCCCTGATCTGCGCCGCGTACTTGCCGCTGAGTGTCCGGTGCACGCTGCGGAACTTGTCTACGTGCAGCTTTCTTCCTCTTCACCGGCTTCATCCTCTCGCCGTTAGGCTTGGCGGCGACGGCGGTGTACGCTCTGGCGGCTTCCTCGGGGGTGCCGAACGTGCCGCTCGGCTGCCGGCGCACGCCGGGGAACTCGGTTCTGGCGTCCGGTCCAGCCTTCTTTTTCCTCCTCTCCGCAGCTTCCACGACGATCTCGCTCATGCCGGCGCTCTCCGTCAGTCACCACCATCGCGCTCGCGCTGGGCAGGACTGGACGGCCGCCGCAAATGCGGCAACTTGCTAACAGAGACAGGGTCTGGTTCGCTGTCTCCTGGATCGATTTTGCGATGCCTGCCTTCAAAAGCTTTGCAAGTTATACAAGGTGGAGAATTTCGAGCCCGTACCGAGCCAGTTTCCCGTGAACCGCCATGGATTGGTTGACGCACGGGCACAGCCCCCGCATGCAGCACGGCAGACATGGCTGCTCCCTGCCGTTTCACCAGTCCGGCCAAAGTACTCGGGAGCCTGAAAAGGCTGCAGCAATGCTCCGGCATCTTCGGCTGTGTTTTTCCTCCGTGGTGGAATGAATCCACAAGATTTCTCTTCTCGCTGGTAAACACTTCTGTAATAGTAATATAATGGAAATTTCAGCCATATGGCCGCTATTGATTTATACTCCGTGGTGGAGTAGCTAGTTTTTTTGTAGTACAAGTTACAGGGATGAGATCATGAGAATGGAAAACGAATACGATATGTAAAAAAAATAAGGAATTTCAAGATATGCATAGGAACAAAGAAACTTCATTTCTCTTTGAACATTAAATTTGTTTAGTTTCATAATGTGCATACTTTTGCACAAAATTTTCTGGTGACATATTTTTTGGAAACATTTGTATATATGATTTCTTTAAAAAAAATCGAGGATGTGGAAGTGCCTTTTTTTTTCTTTGCTATATGCAACAAAAAAAAACGTAACAATATTTCCGTGGTATTACCCAGTCAAACAACCTTGACTGAATGGCGGAAAAAAAACAAAGAACACTCAACGGTAGTGTAGGCTTCTTTGGTTCGACTCAATCAAGACTGAATGCTAAATGTTGAGTATGGTAGATTCAAAAAAACACTAACATAATATTACGCATAATTAACTAAAGGGATTTTTTAATTGCCTGAGAGATTGGGGCATATGGGTATAATTTTATAATATTAGCACTGATTGATCTATCATCCTTGAAAACAGATCTGAAGCAAAATACATATTAAGTCAAGCAGACATTGTTTATATCTTTTTTTTTGCGAAATAGACATAGTTTATATCTTCCATAATACTACCACCGATCAATAATAGTTCAAGGTTTGTAATCTCTAGGCGACCACGTTGCATTAAAGATTACAAAGACAACCGGATATGAGTGTCGTTCTGGGATAGGGGCTCGTGTTAGAGCGTAAGAACTAGGAAGTAGGGCAACAGGCCTTAAGAGATGATGATGTATGTTTGCTACAATGTTGGACTAGTGTCGCTTCAGCGGCAGTTTTCCGCCGCGCTTGTACGAATTTTGGCACTGTTTCGTTATAAAGAGGAAGATGTATGGTTTTCATGCCTGACTTAGTAAATTGCAAGACATTTTGGGAAATGTGGTCGTTCTTTGAGAACTTTGATCCAATTCTGGTGCTTTCTTTCAATTTTCTGTTGATATTTCTTATAAACTGTGTCAACTCGAAATGATAAAATTTCCACTAATACATCACTTGTTTTCTTCATGAAAAGCGGTAGTTTAATAGGTAAGTGTGCCAAACTTTTGTTACTGCAAGTTCATATCATCATAGATAATAGTGATCACAGTTATATCGCAGTAATCATGACAATGTCTTGAACCTCAACTTTTAGAGAACTTTGCTGCTAGCACTGCTGGACGCAGTGCACGCAGATAGGCTGCAAATGGCTGTCTATCTCTCACACAGAAAAAAGATGACCGTACAAAGACAGAGCAGGAGTGGAACTAGAGCCAAACTGGCTGTGTTGCTTGTAGTACTGTACAAGAGATATGGTGCTGCAGCAGATCGCAACGCATGCAGATGGATTGCAAAAGACTGCCTCTGTCTTTCTCTCTCGCTGGTAAGAAAAAAGAGACCGTAAAAAGACGGGGAATTTGATTTTTTGCCCCACTCTACTTTGTACATATCCGATTTGCCTTTCTTTTCTTTGCCATCTCCAGTTTTTTTTGAGAAACCGGCAGTCGTATTGCCTTTCGATTAGGTAGAAACAAGAGTGTTTATTTACATAGCCTAGTCTCGCAAATGAGACATAGGCCAAAACGCACAAAACAAAATTGGAGACAAGTATACCCCTACCTGCTCTACACTAGGGCTGGAATAACGAGCTGCTCGGATCGTTAAGACTCAGCTCGTTATGACCCGTGATCGTTAAGCCTCGGATCGGTAAGTTCGTTAAGGATAACGAGCTAAATTTAAAGATTGGCTCGGTTCGTTATATGTTCATGAGCCCTCGCGAGCAACTAAAGCTCATTAAGAAGATGTATCAGGCTATTCAGCTAATTAAGCAAGCTATACAGCAAGCATCTCATCGCGACTAAGCCAACGATTTAAACGATCATAAATTGGATTTGCTGTTGAAAAGATAATAGGTTTTAAACATTGAGAAATGAGAGAATATTGGATGATATCGTAATTTGCATGCATGAGAGAGGAGATGGCTGAAAAATTGAGCTAATTAGTTACATGCATGCATATGTGAGAGAGAGAGAGTGGAAGACTAATGAATTACATGCATGTGAGAACCGCAACATGAGAGGAAAAAAAAGATGCAGTGACACTGGTTACAACTGTCCTTAATTCTATGTGCGAATCTTTATTTACAAAATATGCACGGGCGCTTGTATAGAGAATATGCTACATAGCACATCACAAAGGACCATATCAAACAATAAACCATATTTACAAGAGAGCAGTAGAATATATTTACCAAATAGCCTCATGCACATATTGACACATTCGACCGCAAAAGTATATGTAATGAACCATACCAACCTTTAATTTACACTTTGGAAGTTTCTACAAATATGCTTTGCTAATCGTACACTAAATCCCACTTTTAAGATATTTGTTAGAACATATCCTTATATATCTCTACCATAAATATATGCTTACACACTATACAGTTTATGAAGTGATCCAAAATTAATTGACGAAGAAACCTATGATACAAAATGTAGTATAAATCTAGCACAATGCAATGAAATTTTAAACTATACGAGTTACGACCATATAAAAAGAATGTTTACAACTAAAATTTACATTTTTTATTTTGTTAAGAATTCTAAATAAGAAATAAACATTATACTCGTTAAGAATGTTGTTACTAAAAGTAAGTATAAAAGTTCAATATAAACTATAGCAACTTAATGTAATAAGCACATTGACTGCACATTAGAAGATGCAGTGTAGTTACATATATTCTCAAGAAAGGCACAGCTAATCGACTTGATGCTTAATACCAAACATAACACTATTACAAGCTTTTATAGAATAATTAATGTATTGAATTCCAGTTTAGCCTAGAAGAACAAGAATAGGACTAGACCAAAAGAACAACGGGATGATTAATTTGCATGTACTATCTACCACAGAACCAGAAACAAGCTCTTATGGATAATATAAAATGCTAAAATCCTGTACATGTGAAGCATATTTAAATTGTCATGCCATGTGTATTAAACCATCCCTTAGTGCAATACGCACATTGTCATGAATGATGAATGAATAATTGCACGTCCAATACAATGCAGCTACATATATTCTTAAGAAAGGTAGAACTAATATGTTCATGCCTACCAAACAGAAGGACTACCACCAGCATTTTATGGAAGAATTAATGTGTCAAGTTCCGGTTAAGCCTAGAAGAATACGAATACTAGACAAAAAATAACAGCGAGATGGTTATGTGACATACATTATGTACCACCAAAACAAAAGCGACATTGGCAAGCCAGGATTGCTATTAATTGCACATATGGAACAATGAAAAATGTGAGTACCAAACATACAGAAGAGGTGCTTGGCCAAGGGTGTCGTGCAGTATGAACTCAGCGACGAGCAGCTGCTGTCTGCCCTCACACAGGAGCACCCGGTCAGGTTGGACAGACGGCCACTCCGCAGCAGCTCCGATCAGGTGGTCTCGAGCAGCGGGGCAGTGGCGGCCTCTCCAGCACCATGAGAGGGAGATGGCCGGCAACAGCAGTTTCGGGTGCTTTCCGAGACCATTGCAGTTGGTTGGCTTGACCTGAAAAACACATGGACAGCAGACGATGCTTTTAACCATCATGGGTAGATAAGATAAAGAACTAACCTATTAATCAATCCAAATCTAGCACGGTAAATATAAAGTATTTCCATCAGCATCAAGTATTTATCTCTTGAACCTCAACTTTTAGAGAACTTTGCTGCTAGCACTGTTACACATGTCTGGTTCTCTCACTACATCCGACTATGAAAACTGCACGCAGATAGGCTGCAATTGACTGTCTCTCTCTCACACACACAAAAAATACTATGACTGTACAAAGACAAACTGCTTGTAGGAGTGTAGCAAGGAGCCAAACTGCTTGTGTTGCTTGTAGTACAAGAGATATGGTGCTCCAGCAGATCGCAACGCATGCAGATGGATTGCAAAAGACTGTCTCTGTCTTTCTCTCTCGCTGTCGCTGATAAGAAAAAAGACTGTAAAAAGACAGAGCGGAGAAAAAGAAAAGACAGAACCAGGAGACACACATGCCGTGCTGCCTACTTGTACGTACAAGAGATATGGCGCTGCCTGTAGCCATGCAGCAGATCGGCGACCGTATCTTTTTTACTAAATAACCCTTAATCGGGCATTAAGTTAAGTATGGTCCTCCGCAAAACTTTCACGCGAATATGACCCTCGGCCAAAAACATCATGTCATTTGGCGTTTTGAAAATATTAGAGCCTCTGGAAAAGTCAGAAACGTCATACACTTTGGCGTATCCGAGGCAGAAAAACGCAAAAATTTATAAGTCATTTGGTTAAAGCCAAATGATATGGCTTTTCTCCGGGTCAGAGATTCTCAGAGCCTCTGACCCGGAGAAAAGCCATATCATTTGGCTTTACCCAGATGAAAAGGCATATCATTTGGATTTACCCAAATGACTTAGAATTTTTTGTGTTTTTCTGCCTCAAGATAAGCCAAACGGTATGATGTTTTGACTTTTCCAGAGCCTCTGATATTTTCATAACGCCTTACCATATAACGTTTTGGGCCGAGGGCCATATTCGCGTGAAAGTTTTGCGAAGGGCATTAATGTCCGATTAAGGTAAAAAAGATACTCGGCGACCGTGTTGTTTGCAAACTTTTCAGACAGAATCAGAGCAGTTTGTGCTTTTGAGACTAGGCCAGCCTTTGGCTTGCTCTCTTCAATGCCTAGCACGAAATCGAACTGATGTGTGTAGGTGCTACTGCTAGCCTATGAGAAGTGCATCCATGCTGTGCTCCATGGCTTGATTTTAAGAAAAATTGCTTGTAAACTGGACCCATGGCAATTTTCTCGTCTATATTTTTTTCTCTATACTAGTGTTTGAAATCGCCACGAACTAATTAAGAATCAGCTGCGAACGTCATTCACTGACCTTGTGAACAAATGGGATAACACACAATAGCAGTAATAGAATTTACGAAAACATCAACTACAGTACTCCCGAAGAAATGAGCAACTTTGATGCAACATGTATCTATCATATCATAATGAATTCTAAAACGACATTCGATTTACACATGCAACATTGATAAAATATCACTCCATTTTTCACAACACAAATGCTGGAGGGTACCAATTATCACAACGCTGGTCGACGATACTACGGAGTACCAATCTCTAGTGTCCTACAGGCGTTCGTTCAGCCCCTCCTTCCGTACAGTCTCTGCCTTCCAAAAACCCCCAAGAATCCCGTAAAAAAAAAACCCCAAGAATCTCACATGCTTTTCCACGCCTCGGCCATGGCGGCGGAGCACGACGCGTCGGTCCGCAGCCAAGGGAATACGGGCCGGACGAAGATCCGCGGCGTGTGCTGCGTACACGGCAAGTACCGGGTGCAGATCTGGGAACCCTGGCGGCAAGCCATGACGTACCTCGGCTCCTTCCGCACCGCCGAGGAGGCCGCCAGAGCGTACGGCGCGGCGAGGGCCACCCCCAACTTCCGGCAAAGAACAACTGCCACCGTCGAAGCGCCGCTCCTGCAAGTCGCCTGCGTGGACAAGGACGCCACGGCCGACGCGTGCTCCGGCCAGGATGCGGGAACGCCGGGGAGCGCCAAGAAGAACAAGAAGAAAAGGGCGGCGGCAAGGCCGGAATCGTGGAACGAGTTCCGCGGCGTGCGCAGACGTAACGGCAGGTACGGGGCGCAAATCATACACGCGAAGAAAGCTCGGTGGCTCGGCACCTTCGACACCGCCGAGGAGGCTGCCAGAGCGTATGACGCGGCGGCCGTCAAGCTGTGGGGCGCGGCTGCCAAAACCAACTTCAAAGTCGATGATGGCGTCGACGTGCAGGCCATCGGGCTGGAGAAGGCGGCTCCAACGCGGTTCCGCGGCATGTGCCAGGAACAGAGCGGCAGGCACAGTGCGCGGATCTGGGATTCGGTGAAGCGAACTAAGCTGTATCTCGGCACCTTCGACAAGGCAGAGGATGCCGCCAGTGCGTACGATGCCGAGGCCGTCAGGCTGCATGGCCAGCGGGCTATCACCAACTTCAGGCGCCCAGGCATGGCCTTCAACGACTTCCCGGAGCTGCCGGCGCTCAGCTTCTTCTCCGACAGCATCATCCCAGGAGCACAGGTCGACGATCTCTGGACCGACTTGCCACAGGCGGAGTTGCAGCCGGTGGATGAACTCCTCCGGGACATGGACTTCACCGATGTGGCGGCCTAACCGCTGTGGGAAATACTCTGATTTTTCCTTCGTTTTCCTGGCGTACAAGGGTAAAAAGAGAGAGGGACGAACTGCGGCCATTTTTATCAGGGCTGAGAATTGCACAGGTGATCGAAATCATCTTTTGTTTTTGTGATTACCAGGAACATGAATTGCACAGGTGATCAAAATCATCTTATGTTGATTTTGGTGGATGTTATGTTTCCCCATAACGAGTGATCGACAAATTGGATTCCATGCTAATGTATTTGGATCTCCAACTTGGCATCACTACGTATTGTGGTTACAAGGAAAACATGAACATATATATTCAGCTGTAATGTTTGTGTAGCTGATGTTATGTTTCCACATTTATGAAAGATTGCACATCCATATATGTTGGAAAAAAGTCCAGGGTAAGCCATGCTTGCTATTACCAGCGATCATAGTTTGGTAGTTGATCTCTCTCTGACCATATTGTGCTTTGTCATTACCCACTCCAGAAAGGAGAACTGACCATGCCTTCTATTTGATCACTGAGTAGATAACTGTCTAATCTGAATGTACTAACAAACTGAACACTCTAATCCGTACGTACTAACATATTTGGTCCTTGTTAACATATTCCAAAGCTCCAACTTGGTGGATTGTGACTTGTTAAAGTTGTATTGCCGTTTAGCCTAGCGCTGCAAGGTTTTAGTTTTGTAATGTTGGATTAAGCATGCATATCTGACAAATGTGATCGGCAGGGATAGAATAAGGCACAAGTGTATGTTGCATAATGCTCAATTTTGGTGCAGTATATACATACTTAGTGGAATAATGGATAGACTCAAAGAAAGAGGCACATAGCTGGGTGATAAAATAACATTAGAATGTTAGCCAGTTCAGAATGTAGTATTGAATTTGTTAACAAAATGATGAGACAAAATATCAATTTCAGATATAAAGTACCTTGTTGGTTAGCCTCCGTTGATTCCTAACCTTGACATATGGCACTTCGGTGCATGACTAGGTTCCCTTTTTATGTTTGATCCGGCTTTACTATGCACCACTTTGCCCTCTGTTATTCAATTTCAATATGTACATAGTTTAACATATTACATATGAATTGTTGGGGTACCTATATCTGAACTCATCTATGTGAATGTAAGTCACCTTCGATGATAAAAGCAAAGTAAAAAGGGTTAGGGCAACTCCAACATGCCGACCTAAATCAGAAACAAAATGTACCCATTTCGGTCTGTTTGGAAGGCCAGGCGAACAATCGTCTGGCGCTTGTCCGCCTATTTTATGGGCACGACACCCAACACGGTGACCCATTTGTCCTGCCTTGTCCATTTTTTCTATTTATTATCATTTTGGCATTTTTTCATCAAAATGATAGCAAATAGATAACCCATACTTGCAATTCAATTAAGCCATGACGGCATACAACATAGTAACAAAAGAATCGCACGAGCCCCGCATGTGGCATGGGCTTATAGTTCATGCCAAACACACGAATAATGTGAAAAATATCAAGTCATCAAGCATCTCGATCCAACACAAGCTTTTTCCTCTTCTCAAACCAAGCTCTTTTTTGGGGTCATGGGCGTCACGTCAGCCGTCATGATTCGGGCCTCCTTGGTGTGTAGCGCGAACTCTATCTCCTTTTTCTTGACCTCTACTTCTTTGGCTCTTGTAAGTGCATTGGAGTAATCAATGTTAAGCTTCTTTTTCTTAATTCAAATAAGTTCGCATTGCCTCCTCTTTCTCCCGTTGTTTCCTCTCTTTCATCTCTTCTCACTTCACACCTCCTTGACGGCTACAAAGCCCATCAGTGGCTATTCCAATGCGATTACTGAAGCATCACACTTTAAATCTACCTTGGAGTGGGTCCTCCCCCTTGGCCTCTTCTCACTTGGGGTGCCATCCTCAAGGTTTATGACCGATGAGCCGGTGCCACGTCTCTTTCCTCGAGAAGAATCATTGCCCCCACCTATTTTTAGTGTCGCGTAGAGGTCTTGGTGGCAGGGGCGGACCTAGGTTATTGACGTGGGGTGGCCACGACAAATCCCAGGGTCGAGTACCCCAGGTTGATTGAGAGGGAGAAAGATGAAGTGCTGGTAGTTACCACAGCTGACAAGCGAGGCGATTTACCCAGGTTCAGGCTCCAGGATAATACCCTACTTTCTGCTTGTCTGAGATTGATTATTGGAGGTGTTAAAATGGCGCTCCCGGCGAGATGTCGATCTCGCTAGGGCTCTGGTGGTGGAATAGTAGCGTAACCTAAATCAGTGTCCCTCCCAGCCTTCATATAGGAGGCGGGTCTCGGGTGATTGCTACCGATTAGGGTTTATAGGTAAGGTAGGTTCTACCGACTTAAGGTTCTCCTGCCTTGGGGCGTACTCTGTCTCCTTTGGGCCTCCTTCATGGGCCTCCTGGTACGCCGCCAGTTGGGCCCCAGTCCTTGCGTGCACCAGGTATCCTTATAGTGGGGCACCCGATAGGTAGGCCCACATCAGTTATGCTACCAGGTGTCACGGGACACCGGGTAAAATCAATTTTCTATGCTATATTTAGTAGATTTTTAGTGTATGACACCCCTAAATCTAGGCAAAATTCGGTATGTCTTATACAATGACACCGGGTTGATTTAGCTTTGGGTCCGCCCCTGTTGGGCGGCGATGGCTTCGTTGGCGGCGCGTCACTGAAAAACGACGATTGGTTGTTGCACATGGACCTTTCTCCTCCGGCGGCCCCACTACAAGTCTAGAGTTAGAATGCCTTCGAATTTTTTATTCCTGTACAATTTCTCCCTAACCACTGATAGAACTGGACAAATACCCGCGAGTTGCATCGGGGATCTCTTAAAAAAACTGTGTAAATAAAGTTATAAGACCCATGAAATGTGAATTCAATTTTTTTTACACAGATATGAGTTATTCAATTGTAATTGAGAGGCTAAATTTAATTGACATGAAATTGTTGTGTATTTGACGAGAATCAATCCCAAACATAGTACCTCTCTTGGTTGATGATATGGGTTTGATTTGAAGATATAGATTTGATTATGAATGAATAAACATGCATGGGTGTGTTGAAAAAAATTGGTGACGTGGTACAGTTGTGTGGCTTACGACAATAGATGATGTGAGTATGTTGCATGTAAAGATATACAATTATTAATAAATATAGTGGGGATGACATGGAAAATTGATTGGCTCAAATAATATTGATGTGGATAGTTTGTAGGTTGAGATAGAAACATCATAAATGCATGTTAGTGGGGTTTATTTTATAAGAGGTATAGACTTAAGACCGAACAAACAATCTGCTGAGCATAGTACGCTACATATGGCCATTTGACAAGTTGAGAAAAGTTTGTCTGCCAAAAGCATTGTGGTGCTACCGTGGTACAAACATATTCCATCGATCTAAATAGACAAGGCCCCATGTACTTCGAATTTCTCACTTTGACTAATAAAATAGTAGTAATATGTCACACCAAAATATCACTCGAAACTTTTTCAAATAAGAATATAATGTACCTTATTTGCAATTAAGCATATTCCGTTGGTCAGTCTGAGAATCTAGAAGTATACATAGTATGTGCTCAAATATTAAGAAAAAGAGAGGATTTAATGTTCATGGTGGTAGCTACACAACATGGTGTTATACGATGACGCAATCCACATATACCCGTTTTAACTTCCTTTTTACTAAAGCATGCATATTGGTGTACAAAACTAGTTTTTGAATATATATTTTTTTAAAAAATTGGCCCTGACCCAAAATTTTGTACTAGATTAGTACAAAATGAGTGAAAAGTGGACAAACGGGACCCGTTTTCGCATGCTTATATTCCACCGACCCGTTGGTAATCTATTTTACCGTGGTGTATGCGTGTCGATCAACGCAAGAGTGTGTAGCTACCACCACACGAACAACCGATATTTTTCTGTTAAAAAAATATATAAAATAAGAAAACATAATATTATGTATTTTCTATATCATAGAATGTCAAATTCAACTTTGTTTTACAAATAAAATATTAAAAAGCCAAAAGAAATTCTGAATAATAGCGTTCGAAAGATAGAAATATTGAAGATGTTTCAAAGTACAGTTGCATTTTATGGACATTTATTTGTGGCAATGTGATTTTGCACTAAACTGTCCTATGGATATCTCAACAGAGTAACCAACTGTACTACTTACTTTTTTTAAGTACAATATTAGAATATTATGTTCCATATGAATTCTCTATAGGACCAGTTTCGTTGTTTATGGTTCGAAACTAAAGTGCATTTTTCATGCAATTTGTCAAAAAAAAAAGAATCCCGTATCAAGGAAAGTTTTCTTTGTTTTTATGAAAACTACAACGTTCACTAACTGTTTAGGATAATTCATGTGTTTCTTGTGGTGAAACGAAACAACTACAATTACACATCACATGTTTTTTATTAATATAGGATCCAATATTGATATGATATTAGAATCCTACCCATTTAGTATTACAAAGTTTTAGAACCCTGCCAACCAAAAATGCCAATTTATTTCTTAGGTTCATCTAATTTTTATAAAATTGACTATTTATGTTTAGCAGGTGGGGGAGTATGTTGCAATTGGCAGATGCAGGTGTCATCATGTTTTGCTGAAATCAGACGCCGTGGGAGGCCGCCGATTTGCGAATTCCTCCATTTATGAGAACACAATGAAGTGCCACGAAATTACCTCCATTTTTCAGAACACAACGGCTGGAGGGCAGGGCACCACCAATGAGGACGGCACCCAGGAGCCAGGAGGCCTCCGGTCACGGTGTCTGTCACAACACGAGCACGGTCGGCCACAAAGGCACAGATCACTCCTCCTCCTCTACACTCTACAGACAGGATCTGCCTCCCCTAAAACCCCAAGAACCTCACGTGCATCCCCCGGACCGGTGCTGTGATGGCGGTGGAGCATGGCGAGGGCGAGGCCGTGGCTTCGGTCAGCAGGAAGAAGCACGCGGATGCCAGGCTGGAATTCCGCGCCGCGCCGGCGATGAGGGCGGCGTCCAAGGTCCAGAACGGAGGGGAGGCGACGGCTGGGCCGAGCTCCCCGTCGTGCGTGCACCGCGTCGCCCCGGGAAGCAGTATCGGCGGTGGCTCGGCACCTTCCGCACAGCCGAGGAGGCGGCCAGGGCGTACGACGCGGCGGCCGTCGGCCTGCGCGGCGCGGCGGCGAGGACCAACTTCAGAGACCCCCCGTCCAAGCTCAAGTCCATGCCGAAGAAGAAGTCTCGATCGGGGTTCTTGGGCGTGTACCGGACCAGGAACGGCAAATACTGCGCGCAGATCCGGGACCCCGCCAGAGCGCACGACGCGGCGACGGCGGTCACCAGCTTCGACCAACGCGCGGCGGCCGACGCCGATGATGCGCCGCTCATGCACGTCTCCTGCGAGGACAAGAAGAAGAAGAGGGCTGTGGCCAGGTCGGGGTTCCGCGGCGTGTACTCTGCGCAGATCCAGGACCCGGAGCGGCGAGCGAAGCTGCTGCACCCGGAGCGTGTTTTCGCCGCCGAGGAGGCCGCCAGAGCGCCACCAACTTCTTCAACCAACCTCCCACTCCCGCCACGGCTCGGCAGCTTCGCCTCTGCTGAGGAGGCGGCAGCCGTCGGGCTTCGCAGCGCGGATGCCATGACTAACTACGAGCAACCATCCACGGCCGCCATCCACGGCGAGGAGTCGTCCGCGGACATCAACGATTTCCCGGAGCTGCCGGCGCTCGACTTCTTCCCGGATAGAATCATCCCAGACGCACAGCTCGACCATGTGTTGACCGACTTGCCACCGGCGGTGTGGCAGCTGGTGGGCGAGCTCCTCCACGACATGGACTTCACCGGTACGGTGTCTTAACAGCTGTGGGGGGAAAGCTCTGCCTTTTTTTGTGTTTATCTGGCGTAATGCAAAATGGGAGGAAAGAGTGACGAACTTCGGCCAATCTTTGTGGGCGCTGAGAATTGCACAGGTGATCAAAATCCTTTTATGTTTGTTTCGGTGGTAACAAGGAGACATGAATATTACAATCAGCTGAAACTGTTGCTTTCTGAGACATGTAGTAAATGAAAAAGTTCAGGCAACAGTACACATGCTTGGTCTTGTTTGTGATCTTGGTTTGATAGTGGACGATTGTTTCTGACAGATTGTGCTCTGTTATTATGAAGTCTAGAAAAGAGTATTGACTATCCCTTTTCCTGTTACACTCTGATATAAATTCTGATTTTTGCTTTCTAAGTATGTGTTTTACTGTTAGAAAAAATTAGTAATTTCTGATAGAAACTACTTTTGGCCTTCTTTGAGTGCCCTATATATATGGACATCCAGACCAGCATAGATACCTCAACACTTGATGTACAGCTTGGTTTCCCTTTTTTACAAAAACTGATCTGGCTTCGTTATAGCCTGATGTGTGCCCCATTTTTGAACTCTGATACCCAAGTGATGTCTACATGGTTTTGTGAAGAACAAGAAGCACGTGCAGTGGCTAGAGGTAACAAAATCTTATTTGGCCAGAGTATTGTCATGCTATTCAGGATTTATACTCTCTGAACAATGCTTCTTTTGTTAGTCTGTTGGTGTAATCTTGTTTACTCGTCCAGATTCTTCAAAATGTAGGTTGCCATCGGCGGCGAGAAGTCGTCCCTGGCCGCCAACTACTTCCCGGAGCATGTGAAATGAACTCTAGCCCTGGTTTCCTTGCTGCCGGCTGTCGGCTTCTTCTCATGCCAGATAACAGGGACTGAGATCCGGTGCCTTTCTAGAGGCAAGGCACGCTGTGCCTCGAGGCACAACATCTACCATACATCCACCATCCGACGGACAACAAGGCCCAACAGCACAAGGCCTTCGCACCCAGACATTCATCGAGGAGGGAAAGGGGGAAATACGCGGGCATCTCGGTCGGAGCTCTGCCGCCGGCGCCGCCGTGGGAAAGGGAGGAGAGCAAGCTCCAGCGCTGGCCACCGGAAAAAAACAGAGCCTGCAAGCCCTCCGCCTCCCTCAGACGGGCTCCTCCTCCCGCCCCACTCCGACGGCTCCTCCTCCCTGCCCCGTTTCGACGGGCTCGTCCGCCTCGCTGTGACGGCGCCGACGACTCCGTCCGCACGCTCTGTGACCACTCCTGCTTGTAATTTATGGCTCAGATTTTTCTTTTTGCTGAATTCTAGTGCGTTTGCTGCTGCACTTGTAATGTATGTCTCAGGTTCAGTTCATTTTTATTGTTCAGATTTTGGTTCCTGGCTACAAACTGCAACGATGTACTTGTAATGTGTGTATAAGGGTCAATTCATTTTCAAGTACAAACTGCAACGATGTACTACCGGCAAGAAAATCGTGGACGCCGAAAATCAGTTGCGGGTGTCAAGGATCGGAGGGACATCGACGGGCCGTTGGAGGGGATGCCTGAAGGAGAAGACGGGGGCGTTGGAGGGTCCGTCCGACGGGGCGGAGAGAGAAGTCGGCGGCGGAGGTGCAGGCAGCTCGGATCGTTTTCAGAAGCGGAGGTGCAGCCAGCGGTGCTCCTTTCCCGCAGCCGCCGGAGGGCAGGCGGACGGAGCAGGTGGGCGGCCGTCGAGGCCGTTTCCTCATGTGGAGCGGCTCGTCCTGGAGGAGCAGCCGGAGCGGCTCGTCTCCCTTCCGCGCGGCGCCCTGATGGGAGCTGGCTTCATTTCCTGCAGCTCGGCGACAGGACCAGCAGCAGCGAGGCTCGGCGACGGGAACAGAGGAAGGGGATGGACCGAGCGGAGCGGACCGGGTCTATTTGCTGTTGACTTCTTCTGGCCGTCGGATGCAGTTGGACGGTGGATTTGAGGCCTCGAGGCACAGCGTGCCTTGTCATAGGCGAGGCACTGGATCTCGGTCCAGATAAGAGATTCAGGTTGTGTGGGGGAAAACTTCTTTTTGTGTTTATCCCCCTCCCGTTCTCTCCTCCCCCAATCGATCCACTCCCGCCTAAAACCCTAGCCTCCAGCCCCGATGCTGCTCGTCCCCTGAGCTCCGGCCCCGCCCCTTCCTCACAATGGCGCTCCAGCTCCGCCGCCTCCTCCTCCCGCAAGGCTACCTGCACCGCGCCGTCACCCTCGCCACCAATCGGCCGCTGCCCGCCACGGTAACATAACATTCCCCCCTCCCATTCGCCTCCTGGCTCCTCGTCGTCATTCGTCACTAGGTCCGTCTAATTGCCGCAATGGGTTCCAATTTTGTGTTCTTCTGTAGCACCAATTTTATCCACTGTCAACAGAACTACGAACAGATGACACCACCCTTTTGCTTCAATTTTGTGTTTTTGGGCATGATCGTGTCGAATAAACACGAAGATTATTTTCTCTGTCTCTGAGTATCGTCTTTGTGTTGTCACCTTTGCAGCTTCACTTTGGGGCTTTGAAGGCTAGCAGCAGCAGCATTGGTTGTTCTCGCCTCTTCTCGGCGGCTGCCTACGGTAAAAGGCTGAGGTCGCTTCTCATAACAAACACGAGCTCGTTTAGCAGTCTCAATGTGAATAGGGATCGTCAAAGCTTGTTTAGCACTCTCACTCATGAGGCCTCCTCCACAACTACGATTGAGAGTGGTACAGATACTAAAAAGGACACTGTCCGGAGGAAAAAATATACCAAGAAGAAGAAGAACACCAGAGCTGCTAAAACAGCAGCAAAGACAACTGAGAAAGCTAGTGTGAAGAAGAACCGAGAAGAGAAGAAGGCCGGCACATCTGAATCAAAGAAAGGGGTTGTTAGTTCTGAGGACAAAAACAGAGTAACCAGACCCAAGAGATCGTCGGGTGCAGAGGAATCTGCTGCCACTGCTTCTGCACCCGCTGTAGCCAAGAATCGGATGAAGACCTCTGCCGATGGTTCTGGCGGCGGGAGGAAGCCACTTGTACCTCTCTATCCCCTACAGCTAAATCAGTTGTCGTGGTTGAATCAGCTACAAAAGCAAAGGTTATTCAAAAATACCTTGGGGACATGTACCAAGTGTTGCCCAGCTATGGTCATGTGAGAGATCTGGCTGGAAGGTCAAGGTCTGTCCGCCCTGAGGATGACTTCAGCATGGTATGGGAGGTGCCTGCTGCTGCCTGGACACACCTTAAGAGCATCAGAGTAGCATTGAAAGGGTATGATTCATTTCTAGGCTGGTAACGAGTTGTTCACAATTCCTTCTTGACATATTATAGGTTTGTTTGTAGGTCTCTGTCACGTTTTTTTTTTTTTTTTTTTTTTTTTTTTTTTGCGGGATAGATCGGCCGAATTACAGAAGAACTACAAAGAGAAGATCCAGAAAACAGAAAGATATACAACAAAGCACCCAGGATCCCGACGAAGAAGACGATGCAACACGTACCGCCGGCGCGCCGCCACCACTCCTTCCACGTCGCAGACGCCTTGGAAACGAAGGAGCCCCTCCATGGCCGGGAAGTTGACGGAGCTTAGCTCCACTGGAGCCTCCATCCTGCGCCGTCTTTGCCATCTTCTTGCCGCAAATCAGCACGACCATCTTCAGAATCGACATCCGGAGCCGCCGCACCACGGACTCCGGTGAGGAACCACCCCACACAGCAGCTACCACGAGCTGCGAGTAGGGAAAAGGTGGAAGGTCGACGGCGAATCTTCGGGAAGAACCACCGCCGAAGAGGACGGCCCCCACCTGCAAAAGCCACTCCGGCACCGCCTCCCTCTCCACGACGCCGCCGGCTAGCAACCTACTACTCCCTACGCTATGTACACAGCGGGATCCGGCGTTCCCCCACCCTCCCGTCGCCGGAGCGACCGACGGAGAGAGGGGAAACCACCGGATCGACGCCGGCGAGGTGGGCGCAGAAGGCGAGCTCAGAAAATCGCCCCTTTTACTGTGCGGGAGGGGATAAGGTCCAAGGGTCCTTCTCTGTCTGATAGGTCTCTGTCACGTAATTAATTAATTTTATGCTCTATGGGTCATATGCGCCATCAGATCCGATTCGTGGCAAGCGGCAGACCAAAATCACGAATCTGGTAACTGTGAAGTAGATCAACCCAACTATCTAACTTAGCAGATGCTCCATACTTACAGAGTCACAGCCATGGTGGTTCGTGTACTTGTGTAAACCTTTTACCCTGGCTTTGTTTCAACTGGAGCTTCGGTTACATCCTGAATTATGGACATTTTCTTCATTGCTACACTGAGTATACACTTACTAGTCAAGCCTTTTTCTCTCTAGATCTGATTTCCACTGATACTAAGTGTCAGACTGTATATGTGTTTGAGTGAATTCTTGTAGAAATAACTCTATATACTTCATAATTTTTTTAATCTTGCGTTGTGCAAGTTGCCATGCTGAGTTTCTCTGCTTTGTGAAGTAGTTGATGCCGTACTGATTGTTTTCTGTTACAATTTGCTTATTTCTTGTCTCCAGAGCAGAAAATTTGATTCTGGCCTCTGACCCTGATCGTGAAGGTGAAGCAATTTCTTGGCACATAAAAGAAATGCTTGAAAAGCAGGGTGCGTTGGGTGGCCATGTTACTGTTGCACGAGTTGTCTTCTATGAAATTACGGAGGATGCTATTAAAAACGCTTTAATCACTCCAAGATATATTGATATGGACTTAGTTAATGCTTATCTTGCACGCCGGTCCCTTGATTATTTGATTGGGTTTGGCATATCACCACTTCTATGGAGGAAGTTGCCTGGTTGTCAGTCAGCTGGACGAGTCCAATCTGCAGCTTTGGCCCTTGTATGTGATCGGGAGACTGAAGTAGAACAGTTTAGCCCACAGGAATATTGGACTGTTGATACTGACTTCAAAACCCAGTGTTCAAAAGGCCTATGCCTCACATCCCGGATAAAACATCTCAATTCAAAAAAGTTGGATCAACCTTCTATAAGCTCTCAAGTAGAAGCACAAGCTATAGAAAGGAGGATTTATTCTTGCCAATTTGAAGTAAGAGGTGTTAAGAGAAGCAACATTCACAAGAATCCTCCGATGCCGTATATAACATCCAGCCTTCAGCAGGATGCAGCAAACAAACTACATTTTGCTGCAGGGTATACCATGGAGGTTGTTTCTTTTAATAATAACTCAGATGCATATATATCGTGCTTTACCATTATATTACTACCATTTACGTGTAGCAGTTTATTGACTCACATGGATCACTATGCGACTGTAGGTAGCCCAGAAGCTTTATGAAGGGATCAGTCTTTCTTCAGAACAAGCAACAGGCTTAATAACGTACCTCAGAACAGATGGGTATCATGTAGGTACCATCCTACTTTAAGTTGATTCCCAAAGTAGTCTTGCTACTCATAAATGTATCATGTACTACGTATGTAGGGTAAAACACACTCTTGGTCTCTTTTGTGTACTCTGTGTTTGTGGGTTAAAATGGGTGCATTCAGACAAAATTGGTCCCTCTACATGCAAGTGAACTGTAGAGAAAGATACCACATGGCGCGATGGCTTTATGGGGAGCGCGCCGCTCGAAAAAAGTAGAAATACTACATAGTAGGATGATCCTGTTTCTTGCTGACAAAGTGGTAATACACGAATACTCATCCTTAGATAGGAAGCAAAGCTTATTTAAACAGACTAAATGTAATTAAATACGTTTTTCAAGTAGAGAGGCCAACTTGATGCTATGACCAAAGATCTGATCGGGAAAATGGAGGTCGATAGTTCGTAGTAAATGCTATTCCAAATAAACTGTCTGCTCTATTGTTTTAGTATTGCTGCTCTAGTATTTTAGTCTTTCTGCTCACACTATTTTGTTCGATTTATGTATTTTTAGGACCCTAGGAAGCTACAGTACTGATATTACAATTTACAAATGAACATCTAGGAGGAACTCATGTTCAGTTTAATAATAAAAATAAATATGTATCTGAATTCAAGTGGGGATGACTTGACTTAGATGGTGGGATTGTGCCTCCAGTCGCCCACCCAAGTGAGCTAGGTGTAAATTTAGCTTGACTCAATTGCATGAAACACATCATGGGTGTATATGATCATTAACTCAATCTTGGCGAAAATTTGTGTGGTGTGTGCATGAACGATATTACTTCCTATTCCCTCCGTTCCACAATACAAGATGTTTTAGGCCTTTTCCATATTCACATGTATACATCTATCTAGACACGTTGTTGTATATGTCCACTCCTTTTAGTCAAATCTAGACAACATGTGAAACACTTAAAACATCTTATATTGTGGAACGGAGGGAGTATATCTTAATTTGAGAATTTCTTGTCATTTAGCAGTGTGATGTTTTACCCGTTTTAATAACCTGAAATTTGTTGCCTGACTTGTTTATTCTGCCTTTTCCCTTGAAGGTTTCTGATGGAGCTGCAGAAGATATTCGTTCATTAGTGAAAGAAAGGTATGCTCAATTGGAATATGTTGTCAAGCCTATTTTACTGAGTTCTTTCAGGGTTGCTAGTCTATCTTGTTTCATGTTTAAGTTGTGAGTTATGTAGTGCCCAATAATCTTTATTAGTGTTTGAGTAATCAATCTGACAGAGTGGAAATTTGCAGTCTTGCATTTTTTTTCTCATTATCCAGGATTTATGGGATGGGTATTGTATGAGGCACAATATTTCAAATTACTAATAGTTAGAACTCTTCAATCATGAGGGTTGGAGAGCTTTCTGGCATCATTTTTATGAGATTGTTTATTTTCCTGTCTGGTCTTGTCATTCTTTAGAAAAGTTTGAGACAACCAGTTTCTTGGGAGTTGAGCATTTCACCTTCCTGTTTATCAGTATGTCACATGGGGCCTCCATTCTTGTTAACAAGTATTTGTTTTAGGTATGGCGAACAGCATGCAGCAGAGGATATAAGGAAGTACGTGAAGAAGGTGAAAAATGCCAAGAGGCCCATGAAGCTATAAGGCCCACCAGCATAAGGAGATTGCCATGTAATAAACACACCTGTAGTTTTGCGTTTACTGATTACGGATGCTGCAGAAGGGCGGACCTGGTGCAGCGGTAGAGCCTCACCGCCTGTGACCGAGAGGTCCCAGGTTCGAGTCGCGGTCTCCTCACATTGCACTTCGTGAGGGAAAGGCTTGCCACTGACACCTTTCCCCAGACCCCGCACAGTGCGGGAGCTCTCAGCACTGGGTACGTCCTTTTTTTTTTTTGATTACGGATGCTGCACTATAAAAGAATATTTCCTTGAGTCTTTGGGGTTTTTTTCCTAGTTCCTACTTGAATGTATTTGAGCATTATAGTTTTGGTTTCTGGCTTTTGATGTATATAATTCTATCATATCTTATCTCTTGCAGCATCTTTGGTTGGAATACTCGATGAGGATTGTTTAAAACTCTACACTGTAATATGGAGAAGAACAATGGCTTGCCAAATGGAAGCTTCCAGATTTGAACTGGTTGGTTACCGTTTTATTTCGTTTTACCTTTTTTATTGCACGCCATTGCTTAGGATGTTATTGTAAACATCTTCACAAAGCTATATTTTCTAGAGTAATGTTCTACAGAACCTAGGTTTATCTAGATCAAAGAATCTCACTGTACACTTGTTTTTAAGATTCGAAAATGCAAATAGTATAGTATGCCAATCAACTCTCTATCTTTCCTCGTTAAAAACTGTGAATAACATGTCCTTTCTGTTGAAACAAATCTGATCAACATGTTTGCAGCCAATTGGTAGGGTGCTGCTCACATGTGCATATTATCTTTGTTGATCCACTTGACAATAGGTTAAAAACTCCTCTCAGCCGGCTTTCAAAATCATAATAGTTATTAGAATTAAGAGGGATTTGTTACTTGGTGTCTAATCAAGCAAAACCTATGTTCAGTTTTTTCCGTTCATTTTCAGAGTTACCTCATTCATATAAAGAAAAGAACTGAACATAGGATTGCATTTTTTAGGAAGCCGATAGATCTTTTTGGCAAAATTGTCTTGTCGGTCTTTTTCTGCAGTCACCAAACCATCTCATGAAAACACCAAAGAAGCATAGAAGGCTGGCCATGCTAGCCATAGAAGTGAAATGCCTTACCCATGAACCATTTTGATTTGGATTTTCAATATTTTACATATTCCATAAAACTTCATGCTTAGTTGCTTACTAATTCCATTGTAGATTGAAGTTGATATTGGTAATCCTGAAGGAGACATGACTTTTCATTCATCTGCATCAATGCTTGACTTCAAGGGATACCAAGCCGTCTATGAGAGGTAAGTTATATAAATTTATTTATCTAGGCTTCTTTATCCTCTGTCAGCTCAGTTATGTTTGCCTAGGTAAGAAAATATGTTGGTTGTCTCGTAATGTAGCCTTCCTCACTTTCCTTTATGCTACTTGGTCAGTCCATGAGTAGATTGAGTGGCAATCGGCTGTATTAATCTCATTACCGATATTATTTCATTCTTCAAGGGATGATTACATAATTGCTTTGGCCTTTATCATCTGCATAACTTTAATTTAGTTTATATCTGTTACAACTTGAAATAATCTACACAAACAGCAAAGGAGGTGCTCAGTGCCTGCAAGATATAAATGTGATTACGTTTCATTTAGTTAATTTCGCGGGCCTTAAGAAAATTAGTTAAAACATATGACCAGATTCGGTTCTCTCTATTAATTCAAGTTGTTGGTGCCTCTACCCCATTTCAAAAGGGGAGGCAATCCATTGAGTTGAATTAAGGACTATCTCGCTTCTGCCTTGCCCCAACTGGGGCTTTCTTTTCATTATTAATATAGATGAAAAGTGCACTCTCAGTTAGATGCGGATATAAATCAGGATACCGGGATCAATCAAATATTTAGTATATGATTGTTCCATCCCACATTTCCTTCTGTTTTCTTCTTCTGTATGTCTACAAATTGTAGAAATCATACTTTTGGCAATACTTATGGAATTATATGAAATAGGGTACATCTGTTGCTCTTTTATTTTGTAACTCTTTCATGTGGAATCAGGGTTTTGATATCCAGAATTTACTATAAATCTCTCAGATGGACTTTTTGGATTTTCGGAAAAGTTTATCTCTAGTGTCTCGAAAAAGGACACCTATTGCTCGCATTGCATGCAACAAGGATAATACATGTATGTGAACCAGGAATCCAGGATGTGCTTAGTGGTCTGAACTCTGAAGTCTCAATTCTCTACTGGTATTGTTTTCGAAAACCAGTGTTAGCCTGTTATGAGAAACTGGCCATTTGTTAGCGGATTCGTGCTGGTTATTTTGTCATTTTATACAAAGTCAACATGATAATTAAAATATGCACTAGGTTACAACTCTTAGTCCTGACTCATTTAGGGTGTGAATCTGTGATCAGTTTATCATTCACTCGCTAGTCTGTTATGATGTTTCTTAATGAACTTATCTGAAGTTTTATCTTTGACTGATGCAGTTTTTATCCTCACACATTCCATATTCTTATGCTAAGCATGGGAATAAAATATGCCCTGTTTCACCCCTAAATTTGTCGAATAGCTTCTCTACATCGAATTTGTTTTGTCTTGTGTTGTGCGTGACCATGTAAATTTTCATTGATTTTCTGGTGGAGTTCGTTGTCTCTTTTTCTCTAGATGATCTCTTCTCTTACCTTTGCTTAAATGGAGTTTGCTGTCTCTTTTTCTCTAGATGATCTCTTCTCTTACCTTTGCTTAAATGCACGAATTTCTGCTGATGCATCACTGTCTCTATTTTTTAGTGTTACACATAAGCTTCTAGTTTTTCCTTTATGGAGCCGACAGTTAGGCTTTAGCATAGATAGAAGATGGTTGTATTTTATGAAAGGACTGTGCCTAGCGTTCAGTTTTATGAGCTATTAAGCCCACTAAGAAGAGAATGTGCTCCTTGCAGGATACTGAAGCATGTGGGTCCTGTGAAAATCCTGAAAGAGAAGCTGCACATCAGGATAATTTTGAGGCCTTGTCCAAATTAGAGGTTGGCAGCAGCTGATTTGCCTACCCTTTCTGTACCAATTTTTTTTTTCATGTGACCACAGATTACCGGCCAGCATTCAACCCTGTCATAGCACAACTCCTTTTTCTCAGATGAAGGATTTGGTGTCTCCAGTTAATGTGCATCTTGGGAAGCACTATACTAAACCCCCGTCCCGTTATTCTGAGGGTGCATTGGTCAGTAATAACCTCTGGTTTGGATTTTCACTTGTTGTTCCTCTTATCATTATCCATACCTGAAATAAGGTTTCCTTATTATATTTTTTGTTCTGTAACCTATGATTTTTCACAGTGGTCTTATAATCTTCAGATAAAAAAGCTGGAGGAACTTGGAATTGGAAGGCCATCTACATACGCTTCTATAATGAGGGTTTTGCAGGTAACCTAACGTACTATTTATCGTTATGCCCAAAATGCGTCCATTGCGTTGAATGGCGGTGTAGCTATTTATAATGTTCTGATGATTTTTGGGTAGGTTGGCTCATGTAGCTGCCCCTGGAGTGCCATGTGGTGGTTTAGTAATGCATGGCACAGTTTACCTTTTTGTTGCTGGCAGAGTTGGTTTTTTCATACCGAGTGCTGGTAACATACTAATTATAGGCCGCCTTCGTGGTTAGTGGTTACTTACTATTATGCACAATTGGGTAGTTTACAGTTTAATAGGGCTGAATGCAAGTGACAAGTTTTGATAACAGTAACACATGGCCGAATCAACAGTTACAAAGGTTCATTCATACCATTGGTGGTTTTTTTCGTTCATTATCAACTACTTGTGCAAATGGATGTGAGTTTTTGCCATACTTGTGATATCCAGGACCGGAAATACGTGATAATGAAAAGTCGAGTTTTGCACCCTGAATTCCGTGGTCGAATGGTATGTTCTTATTCCTGTGATCTTCACCCTTCTACCAATATCATCTTTTGTTGTGATATCATCTGAAATTCCATAATGTTGGTTTAAATAGAAATAATGCTGACAGCTACGTGCATTTTTGTATTATATTATCTTGAATGCCAGTGCATTTGTATACATTGTAGCAATGAATCATCTTTGCAATTGTACCTTCATTACTCTTTCTCATGACTTATAAAGATGAATTAAATCGCTAAAACCGGGACATATTGCTATGCATATCATTTGCTCATTACAAGGGTAAATGTTTCATGGTTCTGCAAATGCCCAATTACACCTCACCAGTTATTTCATCTTTCTGAGGTTTAATTTTTTTTGCATATGGTTTTAGCCTGTGTTGCGGCATTCTTTCAGTTAACCTAGTTGAGGTTGCTTATATAAACTTATTTCAGTTTTCTTGTGTCTAATTTTGACATATGCTCAATGCCATCTGTTTCCCAGTCTCAGCATTTCTTTCACATCTTTTCTCTGAGATAGCCGATTTCAGCTTTACTGCTAACATGGAGACTGAGGTACTAAACATTTTTCAACCTATAGCTCTTGTGTACATTTTCTTCTATACTTGTTGTTTACTATGGTTTAACAAACCAGCTTAGCTGGCGGTTTAGGTAAATATGAAATTCCAAGAAATCTGGAGGTTAATATCAGTAGAAAGTGAGATCCACATACTTTGAAAAGAAAGGTTGTAGCTGTGGTCATGATTTTTTCTTGCCTTAAAGAATATTAATAACAATATTATCTAGATATTTTCAAAATATGCAAAATTGAGTAGTTTTGGCCACTTGCTGCCTCATCTTTTACTGTAGTACTAAAGAAGCATGCTATATGAAATGAATTGTGTAGAAGGAGAAACGTGTTTTCATCATAATTCACGATGGAAATACAAGACAGAGAAACTTGGGGACATATCCAAATATGTCAACAAGCCTGTTTGGGTAGGGTGGTCTTTACGGAGGTGGACTTTAGGGATTTGGCAAGATTTTTTTGTTACTCTCCGCTTAATGAAAATAAATGATAATATGCGCAGCAAACTAACAAGGATATCTAATGCGACAAATTAAAGATAATACCTTACTGAATTATCCAGAAGTGAAGATATGCATCTAACAAATCCAAATATGAAGAAGCCGATTCCAGCAGGGTAGCTCCTATTCCATGTGCACATTCTCCTATTGAGCTTTGTTGAATAATCCATGGCCATGAACAGTGTATACATCACTATTTATCCTTTCTTAAAATATTTTAACAATAATCATAACGGGATCAATATGCTTCCTAACTGGATAGGCCTTTTCATTAAATATCAATATGACTCCTAACTGGATAGGCCGTTTCCTTAAAGATGAGTGAGGATGATGTAATGATGTGCTGAATAGAAGACATGGGAATAGAGATAGTTTTCTTGTTATAGTAATCCTATTAATGTTCCTTTTGTGCTACATTAATAGCTAGACAATGTTTCTGCTGGGTCAACTGAATGGAAGGGCCTCCTAAAAGATTACTGGGAACGATTCAACAAATATTGCGGAGCTGCTAGTCAATGGATGTCAGAAAGGTAATGCTTTTGTGGTACCTGGGAAAATATCGGTTGCCCCCAGATGGTTATTCTCCTAGAACAACTAGTACTTGCATGAGGATATCGCTCTAAGTTTTTTTTTGACCATGTCACTCTAAGTTCTATCGCAAGACACTTCAGTGTTGAAACTTGAATCTACATTTGAATTACCCACTTTGTTGCAGGTAGAGAGAATGCTGGAAGAGAAATTCTGTTCTATCCTCTTTCCAGACATTGGCAGCGATAGTAGGATTTGTCCTAGGTAATTGTTGATTAAGCTGTTTAGGAAGTCTAAATTAGCATCCCCAAACATATGTGTTTGCAAAACTTGTTCAGGTTAATTTGGCATGGGAAAACCTTCGATGTTACGACCCTATCATTCGACGCATTAACCATGTCTCTTCCTTAATACTTAGCATGCTTGCTGAATATCTGCAGTTGTTCTCAAGGAACCCTGAGATTCAAAGTTAGTACACATGGCGAAGGATATTTTATTGGCTGTGATCAGCATCCGAACTGCAAGTATGATCTTGTTATCCCCTCTAATGAACATTTAATGCCTCGAAGTTAAGCTTAATCTCTACACTACGGGAAACCCACAAAACGCCGACGGCCAGGACATACGCCGACGGCCAAATGTCGGGGCCGTCAGCGTAGACCCCGACCAGGCCAACCTTGATGTTTTTTTCTTTTTTTAGCTACGCAGACGGCAATGCCGTCGGCCTATAGATTTCGGCCGTCGGCGTAGCTTTTGGCCGTCGGCGTAGACTTTTCCAATTTTCTAAATTTGATACGCCGACGGCAGCCGTCGGCGTATACTTTTTCAACTTTTTACATTTGATACGCCGACGGCAATGCCGTCGGCGTATACTTTTTTCTATTTTCCATTTAATATGAAATAATTCATATCTTTAAATCCGTAAATCGGAATTTAACAAATTAAATGTCTAAATCGATTAGAAAAATGAGAGGAATCCAAATATGACATCCTTAAAATCTTTTTCACCGTGCACATGACATTTTGTAACATATGTTTGTTATTTGCTTAATTAAAAAGTCATTTTTTACACTTAAAAAATGGGAAATGATATTTATTAAAATATTTTGGAAATTGTTTTTGGCAACAATGTTTTCCACACCAAGACACCCCTATGTGTCAAGTATGGACACATTATCACAAACTATGGCATGGGGATGGCCATAACTTGGTCATTTGACACGAAAGTTATACATGTCTATAGATGATAGACCTTTTTGTGAAGCATTTTTTTGAAATATTTGTCAAAACTCATGTTTATCATTTTTTCTAGCAACTAGTACACATAAAAGGACTCCATGTCAAAGGAATTCATCTTTTGAGTATTTTCTCAATTTATTTTATTTTTGTGAAAAAACAGTCGAAATGACCGTCGTGTCTATTCATTAAAAGGGTCACATTTTTCAAAACTATCAATGTTTCTGTGATAAAGTCACTACTATTATCCATAAAATATGTAGTACCCTTTGTGACAATAAGATGGATGCCTTTTGCAACATATTTTTGGTAATTACTCCATAACAAAAGTCATTTTCGGCACTTAAAAAATGGAAAAGGATATTTATAAAAATAATTTGGAATTTGTTTTTGGCAACAATGTTTGCCATACCAAGGCACCCCTATGTTCCAAATATGGAACATAATCACAAACTATGGCCTGTCATATTTTAATGCAAAGGATGATATGGATGTCATATTTTAATTCCTCTCATTTTTCTTATTGACATAGACATTTTGTTTTTCAAATTCCGATTAACGGAATTAAAGATATGAATTATTCCTTATTAAATGTAAAAAGGAAATAAAAGTAAAAATAATTTTATTTTTCATTTATTAAAAATATATCCTATTTTACAATCATTGTAACTTATTCAAATGAATTTTCGAAATTGAAACAATGAAAAAGTGTAACATTCTAAATCAGGGGTTAACATGATTGATATGATATAAGTATCAGTAAGTTCTCATTTCTCATTTGGAAGCTAACAATGAAGGAACTCAAAGGTTAAGCGTGCTTGGAGTGGAGCAATTTGAGGATGGGTGACCGAACGGGAACTTTGACCAGCGTAAGTACTTTGACCTATGATTAAATGTGTAATTAGAGATTTAGTATGTAGCTGAGTTAGAAATTCGAAATAGAAAAAAAAAGTTAAAAAATTAAAAAAAATTCAAATTTTTAAAAAAAATTCAAAAACAATTAACTTTTCTGCATTCATACGCCGACGGCATTGCCGTCGGCGTATGAGGGCGTACGCCGACGGCAACAGATACGCCGACGGCAAATTTGCTACGCCGACGGGCCTCTACGCCGACGGGGATACGCCGACGGCCGCCGTCGGCGTAGGCCTACGCCGACGGCATACGAGCGTACGCCGACGGCGGCCGGCCGTCGGCGTTTTGGGCCTTTCCCGTAGTGCTACTGCAATCCTTGCTTTCTCCTGTTACAAGCTGTAATTTCCACTGCAGTTTCTTGACTGTAACTGGATATCGTCATATCTTTTATTGTATGGTCAAATATCAATCAAGCCTAGTGACTTAACTAATTATGATAGGTACATCGCTCGCACATTATCAGATGAAAATGATGAAAATGAAGCCTCCGAGGAAGTTCCAAGGTCTTTTGAGCCTAGGTTACTTGGTCTCAAGCCTGATACAAGCGAAAAGGTTCTTCTCAGTCTGTAATGTATCTGGCTTTATTTGTATCTCAGGTACTAAGTGTGTAACATTTTGCTCCTTCGTTCTACAGGTCTTTTGAAACAAGGTCCTTATGGTTACTACATCCAGCTTGGAGAAGATAGGAAAGGAGCTTCTCAGAAAAGAGCTGCTCTTCCGGGGGTAATTAATACCTTACTTTGAAAATTGTCCTTCCAGAATACTTGCCACCGATATCTTTTAACCTACCTTTCAGGTCAAAGATGTCAAGTCTGTCACTATCGAAGATGCAATTGAGCTATTGCAGTATCCGAAAATTCTGGTGTGTTTTTCTATAATGTTAGCATTTTGTGTGCATTGTTGAGTGGAATCATGACGTTGTCGTTGCCAACAGGGAAAACATCCTGATGATGGGCATCCAGTACTTATGACACTTTCTCAAGCTGGGTTTAGCGTGCGGCACAGGGGAACCCTTGCTCCGGTGTCAAAGGTACGGAGGTTTGTTAATACCGGAAACCAGACGAAAATGCTATGCTGTTGGCATTGTTGTTAACTTGTTATGAAGAAACTTAAATGAAAATTCTGTGCGATTGTGATTTACAGTTTCCAATTTGGAAATTCTCATTGCATGTCTAACAATGCCTTGAATATGGCTGATTACAGAAAGCGGACCGAAAGAAGATTACCCTTGAGCGCGCACTGAAGCTTCTGACGAGTAAAGCTGCCAGAAAATTTGGTCGACCAGAGGGAAAAACTAACAAAAAACGAGAAGTCCTTGAATGGCATTAAGTGATGTGTTGTTACAGAACTTGCACGCTCAGAACTAGTAACAAAGGTCAACATAAGCCCTGCGCATAAAATTCAGAGCGGATCAGCAGTAAGAATATGAAGTCTGTGTATTATACAAGTGGTTCTATGTGCCGTCGATACATTCCTGGTTACGCTTTCTGAAGAGAGGGGACTCAGTACGTGACATGGCAGCTGGTCAGAGAAGCACACAAAACCTTTGCTCAGATGGTCCTGTCTTCTGAGTTGTATTGTCTGCTGGATTTCTCCATCCTAAGAGCATACATACCGCAGATAGTCAAGGCTGATATCTTTGCGTGCATAATTTTTTGAACTAGAAAGATACTGCGCGTTGCAGTGGGGATTTTTTAAAGAAGTGTGTTATAAAAGAAAGGATATTTGAAGTATGAAATGGAAAAACATTCAAAAATATGGAGAATTTGATTTGCCACAATTGTCGAGAATCTAAATTTAATCACCGTCAAATGTTCGTATATTTAACCTCTAAAAAATGATTATATGTGGTAATTGTATGGTAAAAGATAAAGTGATTAGATTGAATGTATGAATAGATTTTCATTAATAATTGTGGGATGACATGGATAAATGAATAGCTCAAATAGTGGATGATGTGGATACCTTGCATTTAGAGATAGACTAATTTAATACACGTTAGTGAGGTTTTATATTACAAAAAGTATAGATAGATAGATAAGACGAATGGTCACAGGTCGAACTGAAAAGTCAACAATGATAAATATGTTTGAATGGAGGAGTATCTTGTTAAGGCTTATCAGATTTTGTCAGTAATTATCTGTCTGTTATGTGCCCATTTATTCTGACTGAAAATTCTTTGTTCTCTCCCAGTTTAACTATGGCAATGGAGGAATACGTAAGATTATATTTACATTGTTTTGTACTTAGCAATATGCTAGATTGCTCGGTTACCTTGTTATTCGTGACATGTGAAATACCAATGCTTAACTACAGCCGATCCCGGTCAACAAAGCCTTGACCGACCAAGTGCAAGCTCTTCTTCGTGCTCTACCAGAACCCAGGCTCAGCTCGAGCTTTGGAAGCTGTGTTGCAATGTCGAATGTCTTCACCTTAGATGTTGCGGACAACATGAGCAGATGCTGGGTAGGACTTCTTTTACTCCATGTTTGAAGCTTGCATCAATCTAAATGATATGTCGTGGCAACATGATAGGCATGTTGTAGTGAGATTTTTTTTAAATGTGGTGGGATTTCCGTCGTGTTTGAATCTCATATTGTGGCATTACAATTGGATGCTGTGACGGGAATCCCATACCATGGCATTCTCTTAGTTTTTTTTGAATCATTGAATTCATCACTCGGGGTAGTCTAACAATTCGACTCTATTTGAGAGACCCAATGAAAATGTAATTTCTGTTTTTCTTGAAGACGAATACGATATTGCTCTTCTTTTCCAAAATGGAATTTTCTTCAGATTACTTCCGGATTTAGATGTTTTTCTAGTGAGTCTTGGTAAAGATCCCAAACGACTTATTTTTTAAACGAGGTCCTCGATAACGGGACATGAAGACTCCTTTTTTATTTTATTGAAATTTCTGTCCAAGGTGAATTATTGCCGAAGTCTCCTCTCAAGAATCATGATGGACGTGACAATTCAAAAGGAAAAGGAATGGATCCAACATTATGTTACCGATCGCTAATTTATCTCGCCCACAATTAAGTTCTCAACTAACGTCAAGGTTGCCCCCGTTAGACCTTCCAAGCCATCAGCCATGCTATGTAGGCCCAGTCCAGCAAATAGATTAGCATAATAAGCCAATAACTAGCACTACCAGGCCCAACCGTTTCAACTACTAGCCCATTTAACTCGGAAAGGTCGAATTGGGTAGCGAGATGGTTTATACATAAGACACGTGGCCAGCAGAGGAGGCAGCAAAATCAAACTTCGCTACGTGTAGCCAGCGGCGAACACGCGACAGGCGACGGCGCGCGACTAAGCCGCGGTCCGAAGCCCCGCGTACTCCCGAGCCCCGCGCGTACATCGCAACGATCGGTTGCTACAATACCGCGTACGGTACCTTTGCTCCTTACGTCCAGCTTTGATCGTTGGTCACGGTCCTTGCTCTGATTGGATGAAAGTACAAAATTAGTATGATAGTACACAGGAATTGTTCCGACGTAGCAGTATAAATTTTGATTAAATAGTAAAATTTAATAATATCTTGACGGGTATATTTGGTTAGCGTATTCTTCGCGGCGTACAACTACACACATACAGTCTGTACAACTATATAGACACATTTTGTACAACTATACGTATACATATTGTACAACTAACAAGTTGTACAACTACGCAGACACAGATTGTACAACTAACACGTTGTACAAGTACACAGAAATAGGTTGTACAACTAACATGTTGTACAACTACACAGAAATATGTTGTACAACTAACAGGTTGTATAAATACACAGGACGAGTACAAACTATACAGACACAGGTTGTATAACTACACAGAAAACAAAGTACAAAGTACACAGACCAGAAAATACAAAAGTACACAAAATTGGGAGTACAAAGTACACAAAACAGGATGTACATACTATGCATAACCTGAAGTACAAAAAAAAAGTTCGTCGAAATCGACATGGGATTTAGTTTTGAAGATCTCGACGCGAGGAGCTCAAAAGTGAAAAAGGTTCGTAATTTGGATAAACGATTATCAAGATATTTCGTTTCCAAGATTCAGATTTGAAAAATAAAAGGCAAACAGGGAAATCTACATGCCCACGCCCCTTTCTCTCTCATACTCTCCCACTTTTAATCTAATTGTGACACTTGGCAGACATGAACACAACCAAAATTAGAACATGTGAGGAGAAGACGACGCTTGTCACGATTAGAACGATGGTGGAGTTTCCTTTGCAAAGGGAACCCTTTTTCTAGTGATTGCCCATTTAACTCAAAAAAAAAACTACTAGCCCATTTAGAAGCAGCAACAAGAGAAAGAGATCAGGAAATAGCGATCGTCCTCTCAAAAAAAAAAGGAAACAGCGATCATATTCCTGCAAAAAATAAAGAAATGGCGATCGCAAACTAAGACGGCAGATCGCATCGTCTCCTCGTTCGGCCGCCGTCTTGTTTCTTCTGCGACCTCCGTGTCGCCCAGGGCTCCAGTTGAGAAATTCCAATCGAAATAAGAAACTGAGAAGGGTGCGGCAATCCGCAGCCTGGGTGCACGGCGGCGGGCCGGCCTCAGACGTCAGTGTGAGAGGACAGACGGAAAGGTAGTTCACTCGTCTTGCTAATTTCGATTTTTGATTGTGTCGTAGTTAGTTCTTAGCCCATCCCTCAACAGTAGATTAGTTTTATTCGTTCAAAAATTTAGTTTGGAGTGACTATATTTTCTATGGTTTTGATCCTCCTACTTCTCGCCCCCTCCAACTTCAACTCCTGGCTCCGTCCCTGCAGTTAGGGCACGGTGGCAGGGCTGCACACAGGCAACGGCGGAACGGCGCATGAAGACGCCGCTGTAACCTGTAAGCTGCAGGTAAGGGCATCTCCAGCCGTTCGGCCCCCCCAGGCCGAAAAACGGCGCCCTTTTGGACGGCCTTGGGGAACGCCGGCGCAATTTGACGTCCTGGGTTCGGCGTTTTCCTAGTCGCCGAACCCAGGCCGCACCCAGCCGGCCAATTTTCGGCCATATTTTCAACACACAAATCAACACACACATGAACTTTCGGCCAAGTTTCGGCCAAACTTTCGGCATACAAAACAACACACAAATAGTTCAACATACAAATCCATAGACAAATAGTTCAACAATGCAAGCAAATAGAACAAACTAGGCATCGGCATGGCCATTGCCTTTGCGCCTCCACAGGTGCTCCACCAGATCATTCTGCAGCTGTGTATGCACTGCGGAGTCTCGAATCTCCTGACGCATAGTCATGAAGTTTGCCCATGTTGCCGGCACCTGGTGATCAACATCTGCAAGAGGACCCTGCCTGTAGTACTCAGTGTCAGCCACCGGATCATCCCGCTCGCTCTCAATGATCATGTTGTGCAAGATCACACAACAGTTCATCACCTCAGACATGTTGGCCTTGGACCAAGTCAGAGCTGGGTACCGGACAACAGCGAATCGAGACTGCAGCGCACCAAATGCCCGCTCAACATCCTTCCTGCAAGCCTCCTGGCACTTGGAAAACCAAGCTTTCGCACTTCCTGGCACAGGGTTGGAGATGCTCTTCACAAATGTTGACCACTTTGGGTAGATGCCATCTGCAAGATAGTAGCCCTTGGTGTACTGGTGCCCATTGATCTCATAGTTTACCGGGGGAGCATGACCCTCAACAAGGCTGCTAAACACAGTTGAGCACTGCAGAACATTGATATCGTTGTGTGTTCCTGGCATTCCAAAGAAGGCATGCCAAATCCATAGATCTTGTGTAGCCACAGCCTCAAGAATCACACTGCAAGCTCCTTTGTGCCCCTTGTACATGCCCTGCCATTCAAATGGACAGTTCTTCCATTGCCAATGCATGCAGTCGATGCTTCCAAGCATCCCTGGGAAGCCTCTTGCTTCATTGGTGGCCAGGATCCGGGCAGTGTCATCCGCATTGGGTGATCGCAAGTATTTTGGCCCAAACACTGCCACCACTGCACCTGTTCAAGCATTCAATGGCGCAAGACTCAGACATGCGCAGATAGTCATCCTGAGCGTCAGCGGGAGCACCGTATGCAAGCAATCTCATCGCCACCATGCACTTCTGAATTGAGGTAAAGCCTACCGTGCCGGTGCAATCCGTCTTCAGCTTGAAGTAGGTGTCGAACTCTCGGATGGCATGCATGATGTCGAGGAAGAGTTGCCGTTTCATCCTGAAGCGGCGCCGGAACACAGCCTCGTCCTGTGTGGGGTGCTCGGCGAAGTAGTCGGAGTAGAGGATGCAGTAGCCTTCGTAGCGCTGCCTCGGCTTGCTCTTGCGGCGACCGGGCTTTGAGCCACCACGCCGCGGCTTCGCCTTGTCGAGCAGGCCGGCAAGGCAGGCGAGGACGAGCAGGTGCTCTTCATCGTCGATGTCGTCCTGGGCTTCCTCGTCGAGCAGTTCGGCGAGCAGATCCTCGTCGTCGGAGTCCATGGCTGGGCAGACAAATCGCCGAACACCTAGTAGGCAAGGTGGGGCGAGCCTTCCCGAGAGTCTTCTTTTGCGGCGAGATGACGGCGGAGGGAGGAGGGGCGGCCGGCGGCAGAGGATTGGGCGAGAAGGCGGCTTCCTAGCTAGTTGTATGCGGCGGAGGTGGGAGGGGCGGTGCCGGCGGCGACATCGCGGCGACGCGAGGGATGGGGAAAAGAACTCGGCGCGGGGGGTGGGATATGTGTTATCACGCCGACATCGCTGGCCCACGCGCGCTTTTACCCCCCCCCCCCCCCAGGCCGAACCCGGTGGGCTGGGTTTGGCCTGGGAGCGCCGGCGCTAATTTCCGCCGATCCGGCGCTATTTGAGCTCCTGGTGGGGGGGAGGGGGGCGACTGGGCGAAAAACGGCGCTCCCAGGCCAAAACGGCGCTAAAATCGGCCCTTGGGGCGCGCTGGGGGGGACGGCTAGAGATGCCCTAAGAACGGCAACCGGCGGCGTAGTTTCCATCCCTTGCCCGGGCTTCGCACCTGCGTCATGCCATTCTTTGAACCACGCCAGCGATTGCATTTGGTCAAACATCCACAGATTAGCTAGCTAATGCGGCTGTGCCTAGGATGGTTCGATGGTGCCACTTCATGGACCGTGACTAGTGCCTAGCTACACACATCTCTATTTGGCCTCCAATCCTCCACGAAGGCAGGCAGTCCATCAGCACAAATAATACAGCCAAACCAGCACAAGACATAAAGGAATGTTGTGTACTTTCCAATTAAATTTAACTTCAGTTTGGGTGCTAAGCTCAGTAGAACAAATCAGTGGCTCAGTTCTGTTTGAATTGTATCTTGTAACATTTACATTCAGCTTATTTTCATTCAAATTATTTTTCTCCAATTTAGTACTCATATTTGCATTATATGTATCCAAATTAATATCCGGTTACTATTCTTGGTTTTTATTTAGCTTGTTGTCCGCCCAGGCTCCTATTGTACCTGGCACCGCCACACCCGGGAAGGCAGAGGAGAGTAGCAAACGCTCTGCCGAGCCAAAATAGGTAACAAGGTATTTTCTTTCTGTCATCCTTTATTGACGAGGCAAGAATTATGCTCATAATTAATTTAGTAAGTATTTGAAAAGATGAGTACTCCAATTCAAGGGCCTATTATACACACAACGCTGCATGCTCTTCTCCACTAGGAACCTTGCCAGTCCACCACTTGCAAAACTATGGAGGACAAACCGAGGGAAGGGGAGATTAAGGCGGCGCCGACGTCCTATGAGGCGGCGATGCTGCCGTTGAGCATGGTGCTGGTGCAGTTGATCGTTGTCGGGATGCTTGTTCTCTCCAAGCTGGCCCTCAACGCCGGCATGAGCCCCTTTGTCATCATTGTGTACAGGAATCTCATTGGCGCCATCGTTGTCGTACCACACTCGCCATCATCTTTGAGAGGTACGTACGGATCCGTAAATGTTGGTGTTTATAAATCCCACGATCTTTCTTCGGAGCCGTTCTAACTATACTTTCGACCCATGGAAATTTAAAATAAATATAATTATACTAAAACTTAACATTTATTTATATTTTTAAAACATTGTTGTTTTAACAAATATAAGTTTTATATTGCGTAGTTAGCATTTTTAACCATACAATAATGTTTCCCCTATTTATTCTTGTCTTTTACGGGCAATGTATATCATTAAAATATATCTTAGTTTCACAAAAAAAAATCCAAGATAATGTCTTCAACAAGATACATAAACAACATAACAGGATACATAGCGTATTATTGTGATAAAGTTTTCTCTATTTTTATTATTAATAAATATCTTGGTTTGAGATTACAAAGCATATCCAAATAGAGGCACATATATAGAACTTCTACATTATAAATTGAATAGTTGGCAAGATCATGTTCTCGGTGGCCAAATGTACCTTACAAGTTATAACGGGTTCAATGATAAGTTGAAAATATGTTAAGAGCATCCACAACGTAGGAACCCTTGATGCGGGGCTTAAGCAATAAAAGTAAATATCCTAGAATCGAATGATCATCTAAGCGTCCGTCATTGCAACGCTGAGCGCTTTCCTAATCCGCTAGCCAACTATTGCATGCAGACTCCTGGCGTCCAGACGCCCAGGCCGCGAGCAAATAAAAAAGGTGTAGCGTCGAGCGACAAAATCTTGCGTCCGGTGCCCAGTACTAAGGGCTCAAGTCAACTGCCGAGTTGGCCGGGATTGCAATCCTAGCGTCGGGGCCTTAGCGTCCCATTGTGGATGCTCTAATGATCTATACTTGTTATTCAAATAGCATCAATTATAGTAATCACCAACAAACATTTTTTTTATGGATTTTGCTACTTTGCACAATTTTTTAAAAATTATTTTATATGATCAGTGCAAGGTGCCTATGTATCACATGGAATATGGAGTTGCTTATGCTAGTTTCGCAAATAAGAAAGTTAGGCATGAAATTAAAATATATCTTTAGAGCATTTTAATACAATAATTGTAAGATATCCATAAAGGAGACTAGCATCCAAATTAGCCGTGCCACTATCAATATAGGTTATTTGTTCTTACATGGAACATTGTATTTCCCCATCATGTGCAATTCGTAGTGTAAATCGAGGTCGACATTAATTATAAATAAATGAATAGTCTCTTGAAAACCTATAATAGAACCCCAGCTACATGGAGCTCGTTATTTTGAAAAATCAAAAATGACATTTTTGAGTTTCCAAAAATCGCGAAAAAAATCACAGATGTAGATACTGTCGAGATCTACAAACGTGCAAATTTTACCTTAAAATCCGTTGTATTTTGGACTGTACAAAAAAGATAAATTGGTGGATCTGGGTGGTGAACAACACACAATTTCAAACATTTGAATTTGTTCACCGATTTGTCTTTTTTGTACAGCGCAAAATACAACGTAGTTTAAGGTAAATTTGACACGCTTGTAGATCTAGATATTATCTAACTCTGTGATTTTTTCACGATTTTTGAAAACACAAAAATGTCATTTTCGAATTTTCAGAAAAATGAGCTCCATGTAGCTCGTGTTCCAAAAATTCACACTCATAGTCTCTTATATATGACTACAAGAGTTGCTCGTATAGTTAGCGTCCGAGGCCCTACTCCTTTTGGGGCTCGCGAGCGGTCTCCCCGTTGGTCCACCCTATGGATCTAGTCCTGTATTTTTTAGATCACTCGTCATGGGGTTTAGGGTCCAGTTAGTACGTAGTGGACCCAGAAATAAATAGCCCGGGCATTCAAACGCGGTTGGGCCATTTGTGGAGACCGCCCTTGAGCTCCATGCTAGGCCTCGTGAGAGAGAGATTTAGGGTTAAGGGTAGAATTGATGTTTCTGGATGGTTTGAATTATGAAATTTGATGGGCTGCTTATGGATGTTTATTCTTGCACCGTAGAAAAATGAGAAGGCTGCTTCATGTGTTGTCTGTCTGTTTCAATCAGTTATAGAATGTGCAATAAGCCTGAAGGATTCTTCAACATGATTTGATTTTACAAATGCTTGAAGGGATTATATAAATAATTTTAGCTGCCATTTGATTCATCTCACTAGTAGAAAAAGGACTTTTGGTCCGGAGTACTGTTTTGCCATTAGCCCCGGTTCAGGCAAAAACCGGGACCAGTGCCTGGCACTGGTCCCGGTTCGAGCTGCCAGGGCCCCGTGGGGCATTGGTCCCGGTTCGGTTGGGGGCATTGGTCCCGGTTCATGCCAAGAACCGGGACCAAAGCTCCAGAGCCGGACCACGTGGCATGCCGCGGAGCTTTGGTCCCGGTTCGTGCCAAGAACCGGGACCAATACCCCTCCCCTGCCTATATATTGTTGCCCCCACCCCCCTCTCCTCTGTTTTTTTTTCCTGGATTGGTGGGAAGTGGGGGTGCTAGTTTTTTTTCTCTTTGCCACGCACAAGATGTGTTCGATGAAATGCCCGACCCGCACCGAGGTTAGCAACTTTATCCTTTTCGTCTGTAATTGATACAGAAATATTGCACGTGTCGATGTACGGTGGTCATTTCACTATTCAAGATGTTATTGTAATGGTATTTGATAAACTTAATTATATATATGATGCAGATGGATGCACGGATGCGATGGATGTACGGCGAACGACGCAGTTCCGAGTTTATTGCAGGCCTGCATAAATTTCTCGATGTGGCTGAGGCAAACAAAGTGAATAATTTTATGCCTTGTCCATGTGAGAAGTGTCGGAACGTCAGGGAGTACTCTGACCCGAGAACCATTCAAGACCACGTGATTCGGAAAGGTTTCATGCCCAGCTATAATTGTTGGACCAAGCACGGAGAAAGAGGGGTTACGATGGAAGACAATGAAGAAGAGGAGGATGATGACAACTATCCTATGTTCCCTGAGGAATGCGGTGATACTGTTATGGAAGACGTTGAAGAAGAAAGAGGTGAACATCGGGCATCAGATGAGCCCGCTGATGGTCTTGGTGGGGTCATTTCTGATGCAAAGCGAGAATGCGATACAGAAAAGGAGAAGCTAAAGTTGGAGGCCATGCTTGAGGATCACAAAAAGTTGCTGTACCCAAACTGCGAAGATGGCAGCACAAAGCTCGGTACCACACTGGAACTGCTGAAATGGAAGGCAGAGACTGGTTGTTCTGACAAGGGATTTGAGAAGTTACTGAAAATAATGAAGCCGAAGCTTCCAAAGGATAACGAATTGCCCGAGACTACATACGAAGCAAAGAAGGCTATCTGCCCTCTAGGATTAGATGTGCAGAAGATACATGCATGCATTAATGACTGCATCCTGTACCGCGGTGAGTACGAGAACATGGATAAATGCCCGGTATGCAATGCACTGCGGTACAAGATAAGACAAGATGACCCTGGTGATGTTGAGGGCGATGACGAGCCCCCCCGGAAGAGGGTTCCTGCTAAGGTGATGTGGTATGCTCCTATAATACCACGGTTGAAACGTCTGTTCAGAAACAAAGAGCATGCCAGGTTGTTGCGATGGCACAAAGAAGAGCGTAAGAAAGACGGGAAGTTGAGACACCCCGCCGATGGGTCCCAGTGGAGAAAAATCGACAGAGAGTTCCCGACATTTTCAGATGACGCAAGGAACTTAAGATTTGGTCTAAGTACAGATGGCTTTAATCCTTTTGGGGAGCAGAGCTCCAGTCATAGCACTTGGCCCGTGACTCTATGTATCTACAACCTTCCTCCTTGGTTGTGCATGAAGCGGAAGTTCATTATGATGCCAGTGCTCATCCAAGGCCCGAAGCAACCCGGCAACGACATTGATGTGTACCTACGGCCATTAGTTGATGAACTTTTGCAGTTGTGGTCCGAACCAGGTGTACGTGTGTGGGATGAGCACAAACAACAGGAATTTGACCTACGAGCGTTGCTGTTCGTAACCATCAATGATTGGCCTGCTCTTAGTAACATTTCAGGACAGTCAAACAAGGGATACAATGCATGCACGCACTGTTTAGATAAGACTGAAAGTATACATTTGGGAAACAAGAATGTGTACCTGGGGCATCGTCGATTTCTTCCGAACGGTCATGCCGTAAGAAAGCCCGGCAAGCATTTCAACGGTGAGGCAGATCGCCGGAAGAAGCCTAACCTCCCTGATGGTGATGTTATATATGACATGGTCAAGGATTTAGAAGTAATCTTTGGAAAGGGTCCTGGCAGTCTATCTGTTCCGAATGACGCTGACAACCACGTACCCATATGGAAGAAGTGCTCTATATTCTGGGAGCTACCCTATTGGAAAGTCCTAGAGGTCCGGTCTTCAATCGACGTGATGCACGTGACGAAGAATCTTTGCGTGAACCTGCTAGGCTTCCTGGGCGTGTATGGGAAGACAAAAGATACACCGGAAGCACGGGCAGACCAGCAACGTATGAAAGACCCATACAACAAGCAGACGGATAAAGGGCGTAATACTTAAGCAGATACGCTCTTACCAAAGCAGAGAAGGAAATCTTTTTTGAATGCCTGAGCAGTATCAAGGTCCCGGCTGGCTTCTCGTCAAATATAAAGGGAATAATAAATATGGCAAAGAAAAAATTCCAGAACCTGAAGTCTCATGATTGCCACGTGATTATGACGCAGTTGCTTCCGGTTGCATTGAGGGGGCTTCTACCGGAAAATGTTCGAGTACCCATTGTGAAGCTATGTGCATTCCTCAATGCAATATCTCAGAAGGTCATCGATCCAGTAACTCTACCAAGTTTACAGAAGGCTGTGGTCCAATGTCTTGTCAGCTTCGAGTTGGTGTTCCCCCCATCATTCTTCAATATTATGACGCATCTCCTGGTTCACCTAGCGACGAGATTGCCATTCTCGGTCCTGTATTTCTACACAATATGTTCCCCTTCGAGAGGTTCATGGGAGTCTTGAAGAAATATGTTCATAACCGTGCTAGGCCAGAAGGAAGCATCTCAAGGGGCTATGGAACAGAAGAGGTCATTGAGTTCTGTGTTGACTTTATTCCTGACCTTAAGCCGATTGGTGTTCCTGAATCGCGGCATGAGGGGAGACTGAGTGGAAAAGGCACGCTAGGAAAGAAAGCACTGATATGTAGGGACGGGCATTCTTTAACTCAAGCACACTACACAGTTCTACAAAGTTCCACCTTCGTGGCTCCGTATATCGAGGAACACAAGAATTATGTACGCTCCAAGAACCCGGGGAAGGATGACTCCTGGATTAAAGAAAAACACATGGAGACCTTCGGCAGTTGGTTGCGATTACAGCTCATGAATGACACCACTGTCGGAGATCAGCTCTACTTGTTGGCCGCGTCACCATCTTCGACTGTATTGAATTTCCAAGGGTACGAGATAAATGGGAATACATTTTACACGATCGCCCAAGATAAAAAGAGCACCAACCAGAACAGTGGTGTCCGCTTTGATGCAACAAACGACGATGGGCAAAAGGACACATACTATGGTCGCATAGAGGAGATATGGGAACTTGACTATGGACCTACTTTTAAGGTCCCTTTGTTTCGGTGCAGTTGGGTCAACATGAATGGAGAAGGGATAAAGGTAGACCAGCTGTACGGGATGACAACAGTGGATCTCAAGAATCTTGGTTGTTACAAGAACGAACCATTCGTCCTAGCCAATGATGTGGCTCAGGTTTTCTATGTGAAGGACATGTCCTCCAGACCGAAAAAAAGAAAAAACAAGCAAACGAATACGAAAAAAAGAAACAAGCAAACGAATACGATGAGCCAAAGCGTCACGTAGTTCTTTCAGGGAAAAGAAACATCGTGGGAGTCGAGGACAAGACAGACATGTCAGCAGATTATGATAAGTTTGATGAAATTCCGCCCTTCACAGTGAGAACTGACCCAAGCATCCCGTTAAATAATGAAGATGCTCCATGGTTACGGCTGAAGCGATCATAGGCCAGGGACATACGCGAAGAAGGGTTCATGGCTTTTATGTAAATCAATGTAATGTATTAAACCTTTATGTGATGTGTAGTAATGTATTAAACCTTTATGTGGTGAAACACGCGTGGTAGGTGGTTGTCGGCTCCCACACCTCCCGTGGGAACCTCTCAAACCTCAGCTTCGACCGTCCAAACACAGTTCCCCCTGCATACAGCCCGACGGTGGCTCGTGAGTTTGAGCGCCACTTCGATCCAAGCAGCGGTAAGACGTCTCTGATGATCTACAACCGTCCGGCAAGACGTCTCTGATGATCTGCAACCGTTTGGAACGGTCGCAGGTCATCAGAGACGTCTTGCCACTGGTTGCCCAAAGATGCCTCTCCGAGTGACGCTGGAATGTTTTGTGTTTGAGCACCACTTCGATCCAAGCAGCGGCAAGACGTCTCTGATGATCCAAGAAGTGGTCGTGATACTGCTGATCCAACAGCTCACAATCCCTCAAAAGAAACACACCCCTGATCCAACGGCTCACAAGCGATTGAAAGAAACACACGATCTGTGTGCTTCTTTAGTCCCGGTTGGTAACACCAACCGGGACTAAAGACGGGCTTTGCGGTCACGACACGTGTCCTCCCCCAGCGCTTTCCTGGGCACCTATCCTCCCCCAGCGCTGCCCTGGAGGTCTTTATATATTGTCGCCGACGGGGTAAACCCTAATCCACCATTCCTAGCCACGAACGCATCGTCTCCACGAGATGGATCCGCCACGCCCGCCGCAGCGCCTTCTGGACGAGGTCGAGCGTGCTCGGCAGAGCGCGCTTGGGCGCAACCGCGGGAGTCTATCCCGCCGTATGCCCACGAGCCCGGCGTGGAGAGGAATGCCCAGCTACCGGCCTCCTGCTCCACCAGGTGCCGCCACACCTCCACCTGGCGCCGCTGCACCTCCACCAGGCGCCGCCGCTCCTCCCGCGGAGGAGGAGGAGGACGACGACTTCGACTGGAGCGACGACGGGGAAGAAGGTTGTGGGTTGCAGATACAGGAGGCCATGGAAGCCTCCTTCCAGTCTGTCCGCGACTACCCTGTCCAGCGAGCCAAGACTTCCTACCAGCTCAAGGCGAAGGAGGCTTCCGATCTGGATTGGGCGCTGAAAGACTCATCCTCCATGGATCTTGCCCTCCGCCGCAAACGTGCGCGCGAGAACCGGGCGGCCGCCCACGGGGCTGGCTCCTCCCGCCGTTCCCCCTAATCCTACGGCCTTCGAGCCAGCAAGTCCGTTTATGTAGAATAATGTTGATGATGTTGGATCAGGGGTGTGTTTCTTTCAAGCGCTTGTGAGACGTTGTATCATGTGTAATAATGTATTAAACCTTTTATGTAATGCATTAAGATAAATGAATTAATAATTTTTATCTGCTTTCTTCTGCATTTTACAACACCAAACATTCATCTTACAAATATAGGTTTTCTGAAATTGTTCTGCATTTACTTCTGCTTGCCATGGGATTTTACAACACCAAAAATAGAATTATCTGAATTAATAATTATTATTACTTAATCATAAATCTTACTTAATCAATTTTTATCGATTTATACGTATTATTAGTCGAGTTTCGACTTACGGATTTAAAGATATGAATTTATCCATATTAAATTGAAAATGACAATAATAATGTAAAATTTATTTTGGATTATTTATACAAATTCAAACACTTTTCATGTTGAAAGTTTTGTCAATTCAAAATATGCAATAAAGTTAATGCATTTTTAATTGAAAATGGCAAAATGGTTAATAGTTTGTATAGTTAGAATAATTATTTTAGAAAACAGAAAATGGTTTTGGATTATTTATTCAAATTTAATAACTTTTCATGTTGAAAGTCTTTTCAGATTCAAAACCATTTGAAATTCATATTCAAACACCTAAATAAGAAAAAAAAAGGCGGGAACAACATTTCAGAACTGAAAAGTTCGAAATAGTTTTGAAAAAGGACTCTTTGGTCCCGGTTTCTGGCAAGAACCGGGACCAAAGAGTCCATGAACGCGTCACTGGATCTGGCATTAAATGACCCACTCTTTGGTCCCGGTTGCTGTAAAGAACCGGGACCAAAGGGTCATTGGTCCCGGTTCTTGCCAGCAACCGGGACCAAAGAGTCCTAGTATAACTTCCCGCGCCCTCTCTTCTTCCCAATTCAGGCAAAATCGACTAAGGACTGGAGAAGGCGCGACCGCACGCGAAGCCGGCGAAGCCCTGCTCGTTTTTCCGGCGGCCCCCGCCGTCGCGCGCCCCTGCTCCGGCGGCCGTCGCGCGCCCTGCTCCGGCGGCCCTCCCATCGCGCGCCCCTGCCCTCCGCCGCGCCCCCCGCGCCGTCACGCCTCTCCCGTCGCCGGCGGCCTGCTCCTGGCCTCCGCCGCGCCCGCCCCTTCCCTCTCCACGGCCAGGTGATCGCCGCGGCGCCCACGCCCTCCCTCTCGTGCTCAACACCGAGCCGTAGCACCATTGCTAATTAGTGTTGTTTACAATTTAATTTGACAGAATTTTTTAGATAGAATTTGGTAGTGTTGTTTAAAATTGTTGAATTTTAGATAGTTGTTTAAAATTGTTGAATTTTAGATAGTTGAATTTTAGATAGTTGTTTAAAATTTTAGATAGAAAATATTTTAAATTTTAGATAGACTTAATTTTAGATAGAATTTTTAGATAGAATTTTAGATAGAATTTGATAAAATTGTGTATAAGAATTTAGCTACTGTTTAGTTAGTTTTAGCAATTTTGAAACTTAGCAATTTTGTTTGTTTATCAGAAAAATATGAATAATATATCAAAATGCCAGAAAATGATTTAAACTTGTAAAATCAATATCTTTTAATCTGTTTATCAGAAAAATATGAATAATATATCAAAATGCACAGAAAAATAAATTGTAGCTATTTATGTCAAAATACAAACATTTTGGAACATTTCAATTTGGTGAATATTTGGAAATAACTTCAATGCATTTCCTTTAGTTATGGAGCTAATTTAAATAAGTGTTTATATTTGAAATTTGACTTCTATTAAATTGGTCATGCATGATTGAACAATGTTAAATTAGAAGAACTAAAATACCTTCTTATATTAAATATGGAATTTGTGGAAATGATTTTATTAGTCATTGCAATTCCATTTAAATTGACCTACATGACCTAGGATGTATCTTGACATATGGAACAAGTTACCCAACTAAAGTTTTGTGCATTGTTCTTAATTTGCAGAAACTATGGAACGAGACGAAGATCAGGAAAATATCCTCCAGGATATAATCCGCGGGCCGGAAGATATTGTCGATGTCACCACGGAGTTTTTGAACAACTCCGGTGAGGGAGATGAGTCTCTCAACCGAAGAGACGGCTCCGGTGAGGTAGAACCCGACGGCCGGGTGAGGGAGAAGTCAGCGAGGGAGAAGCCGACGAGGGAGAAGCCGAAGGCTCCGGTGGAACATTAAATGTTGCAAACTCCGGCGAGGTGCATATACATATATTAATGAAGCCGAAGATTGTATTAATTAAGTCTCTGATGTCTATATACATATATTAACGCTCTTTCTTCTTTTAGCCCTCCGGATCGAGCAAATCTTCTGTAAGGACAAAACGAGGCCCAGCCAAAAAGTTGGGCGACCAAGAAAGGTACACGATCGAAAGAGTCGCTGAAGACGGCACACTGACTGCTCCCCCTGGTGTTAAAAATAAAATGGTAAAGCAATGCGGAGTTCTTGTTAGGGACTTCATCCCGATCACCGTTCGAGAATGGCATCGGCCAAACGAGAAAGGACAGCTATATGTCAGCGATGAGGGCAAAGAAAGACTTTGGAGAAAGCTCATGGTTAATTTCACCCTGCCGGCGCCAGAGGTGGATTCAGATGAGGAGGATCCAGATGAGGCAGAAAAGATTGCCCGGAAAATCATGGAGCAAAAAGTCAAGGACTGGGCACTTAAGAAGATGGCCGAGCTATTCAAGAACTGGAAGAAAAGATTGAACAAACTGTTTGTCAAGAAAAATAAGACTCCAGACTTCAATAAAGGGTATGAGAAGATAAAGGACTACTGGGAAGAATTTGTGGCGTACAAGAAATCAGAGGAAGCTCTGGAAAAGTCTGCAAAAAATGCGGCAAATGCTGCTCTAAAGATGTACCACCATACTATGGGGCCTGGTGGCTACGCTGGTAGCATGCCTAAGTGGGAGAAACTTGAGGCGGACCTGCTTCTATTATATTATCCTGCCTATATATATATCCTTTTGTACGCTATTATGCAGAATGAAGATGCTGGAATGCAAAAGATCTAAAGTTTTTGAGGTTGGGTTCGTTGACCCATATATCGTGAATTCACATACGTTAGTCAATCACCCCAAAGACGTGGAGCATGACCTGACCACCTTTTTAACCATGCAACATTTCTGTACGGAAATACTATTTCCTTACAACTTCAGGTGAGTGTTTCTGTCTTGTACATATTTTTATTTGGCTTTCTCGATGTTAAGTGTAATTGATGAGCTATGCATGTCTGCTTTATGTAAACGTCCGCAGGTTCCACTGGATTCTGCTAAGCATTCAACCTGACAAGTCCACAGTTGAAGTCCACGACTCATTAAGTTGGGACCAAGCGTTGTGGTCCGACATGAAAGAAATGCTCAACAAGTAATTTCAATCATTATCGCATTATATCGCCCTCTTTCGTTCGTTCCCTGATGTCAAGTAATTAATAACTCCTTTGTTCATTTTCTTTGCCAAAGCAGGTGTTGGACAATTTTCAAACAGAAGGTAGAAGGTCCATTCAAAGATGAGCTAACTTATAAAACGGTGGAAAGTCCGCAGCAGCCACCGGGGTGTAATTTATGTGGATTCTACGTTTGCGAGTTCATTCGCGAGTTGACCACTGAGCGGAGAACAACTGCTTTCAGCAAAATGCGGGAGAAGATCGACCCAGAACTGCGCGTAGGAGCAATTCAAGAGGAATTGGCGGGATTTCTGCTTAGGGAGGTCATCGATGAAAGGGGAGAACATTATGCTTCGGACGATGAACTACATATGCCTTGATGGCTTGATCTATCTCCATGTAATTAAATAGTTGTATTCTCGCAAGAGATCGAATATTAATTATATATGCATCAACATGTACTGTGTATATAGTAGAGCGTATAATATGCGTACGGAAACGATGGAGAGCACGTCGGCGATGCGAAGAAGGGGGAGACGACGGAGGCACCGGCGAGAGGGAGAGGGGGCACCGGCGAGAGGGAGAGGAGGCATCGGCGAGAAGGAGAGGGGGCACCAGCGAGAAGGAGAGGGGGCACCGGCGAGAGGGGGCACCGGCGAGAGGGAGAGGGGCACCGGCGAGAGGGGGCACCGGCGAGATCGAATCCTAAACCCTAAATACCAAAAAAAAACACTCATTGGTCCCGGTTCGTATTAAGAACCGGGACCAATGAGTCTCCCCCCACGAGCAGCCAGACCAGGCCACGTGGACAACCATTGGTCCCGGTTCGTGGCCCAACCGGGACCAGCATTGGTCCCGATTGGCCAGTCCCGGTTGGGCAACCGGGACTGAAGGCCCAACCGAACCGGGACCATAGGCCCATTTTCTACTAGTGTCTAGATGATCAGATGGAGATTCTTTTGGCCCCTTGCAGTGCTCCTATTGTATTTTACAATTAAAAGTAACGAATTCTCATATCCATAGTTGTTCTATACAAATTTCAATATCTGTAACTAACATAATATGTCAGCACCTACTCATGCATTCTGGTGTGCCTAGCATGCTAATGGAAAAGAGAAATTGGCCACAAGATGAAGATGACTGCTCAGCATTTTGGAATGACTAAACTATAATAAATCACACCAATGTTGTGAGGCAAAGAGCCACATATCTCTTCACAATAGGGGAGCACTTAAATACCCATACATCGTTTAGTATTTCTAATATCACCCAAAAACAGGCCCAAAATTGCACTGCATACAAGCAGGCTTGAAGAATATGCTTCAATCACATTGTGACTACATACTGAACTTCATAACATGTTTGGCTTCAGAGATAATTGATATCGCGGGAATTTGCTATCAGTATTGGTACGTGATTTTTTGTTAGCACATCAGCTCAAAACTCAAAACAAGTCATGTGTACTTGGCCAAACAAAGAATCAACACACCTTGGACAGAAAGGTTTAATTTCCAGATTAACTATAGTTATTTTGAGCAGCAGAGTATGGTGAAAAAGAACTTCAGAAGTACTGAAGATCTCTCTTAAGAAAAAGGATAGTTTACTAAAACTTGACCCTTTTTCATTAGCAATGGACCGCAATCGAACATAACAGTACATGCAATGATTTGGTTGCAGTATTTCATTAGTAGATACTGTATCCTATTTCAGAGAGAAGAGACATATATATTTATCCATGTTCGTTTAGGGAACTCGAGGAGTTGTTCCGCTGCGTGTGATGACATCTAATTTTGCAAGAACATGGGCGATGATGATAAGCATAAATTAAAATATGGACAATAACATCTGTATCCCTAGGTTGTACTAGCTAGTATGTTTCTTCTCAGATGTAACTGAACCTTATTGAGTGAGGAATGAATGGGATTGCAACGAACAAAGTTAAAATCAATTTTGATATATATGCTTTGTCCGTGCCTGGAAAACGAATCCATGGGGTTTTAGTTTTAAGAAAAGAAGAAAGAGTAGTATCTGTCATTTTTATGAAGCCACCTCTGAAAGGATCATGTCCGGAGCTGGAACTGCAGTGCGTACAAGTAGCCAACTCACAGGCTTGAAGATTTTCCTTTTCTCAAGCACCATTTTATAAATAGAAAGACCCATTTATTTTCAGAGGCCATGTGAAGGAAAGAAGTATCAATGATCCATTTACAAATGGATATTTCATCATCAATGAGCTTCCACCCGCTAATCGCTAATTGTTCAGCACTATCAGAAGAAAAAGAAATCCACATATATCTTTTTGAACAACCAAACAATGAATGGCTAGTGACCCATCGACTCTTTTTAAGAATTGAATAAAACATCCTATGGTCCAATCGCGTTGCGTTGCATTCCCACGTGAGTGCTAATATGTTGGGGGTTTCAGAGCTAACTGATATCACCGGCATGCATTACAGCTAACAAAAAAATGTTCTAGTTGTGCTGGTATGTGAGCGCCGTACATTTAGTTAGCACATCAGCTCAAAACTCTGAATAAGTGATGTGCACTTAGTATAACAATCAACAGACCTTGGACAAATAAGTTTACCGAAGAAAACAACGATACTAGTAGTTTACTCCTAAGCATCATTCAATATTAGAAACTAGAGATGCTCTCCTGGAATGACATAGACCTCCATTATAATCTGCTTTCTATTCAACGACTTTAGTGCAAAAATGCACATACCACCTTCCTGTAGCTGTAGGCCAGTCTTCTGCACTCCACTTCCATGCACGGACTCGTCCCAACCTGTAGTAATAAACAACCTGTCTTTCTTGTCTTTCCTACACATCATCCTGGTTGACCATATCTTCCCCGTCGACCAAAGAATTTTCTTCCTTTTTTGCACTCCTTCAACATAATTTGTAGTGGATTACTAGTATTTTGCGGATACAAAAATAAGTTTAATCTTTCTAACATAAATTGAAGACATAAAAAGAGTTGATCTTACAACTTGCTCCTCCATCGACCAGAGAATTATCTCCCTTTCTTTGTTTGGAAGATGTACAACTTCAACGTATTTTGTGCTGAATTCCTGATGTTTTGTAGATAGAAAATAAGTTTAATATTTCTAACATAAATTGAAGACATTGAAAGAATTGAGCTTACAAGTTGCTTATCCCAAAGTTCACCCTTCAAAACTAATACGTAAATGTCATTTTTTGATTTGATATCTCGCCTTATCTCATCAACCCTCTTCTTCTGTGATGTAGTTAGACTGGTGTGACTTCGTAAGATCATACCAACCTGCTCAGAAGGACCATGAACGTTTTCCGCATCATCCAGGAGTTCAGGAACAACACCATGAATGGTGATTTCCGATGGGCCATTTCCTCATGCAGATAACTTCAGATCATAAAAATATATAAAACGTTTCTAACTGTACGATATCATGAATGTGTTTCTATGATAGTATGATACAATGCGCAAGCCCTTCCGTATTAGATACCGTTCCAAGTGTTGTACCATTGTTTGAGAGAGCAATTTCAAGAGGACCAACTTTTGCACGAATTAGATGGACCATGAATGTGGACCTTCCCCGGTCTTTTTCCGGTACAAAGATGCATATGTCTTCCGCCTGCACTTGGTTGTTAGTTAGAAGTCTACCCAACTACCCGCAAGCATGCACATGTCTTTTTCTTATGACAAATTTCAGCATCCAGTCCTTGCCTGCCATCCAATTTGTTTATCTTCAGGTGGATATTTTCCCTAAATTGCATAAAACAGAAAGGTAAAACATCTCATTCAACAACATATAGCTCATGATGGAAGAATGGCAAATTTACCAAAAGAGCGCTAGGTTGAATGACAACAATGAATACAACAGTTTCACATTGAATTTCACGGATTGCATAATGATGGGAAAAAAGCGTACATTCAATTTGTTCAGCTTCTTTTCCCTCGATTGCATAAAACAGAAAGGTAAAACATCTCATGCAACAACAGATAGCTCATGATGGAAGAATGGTAAATTTACCAAATAATCGCTAGGTTCAATGACATCAACGAATACAACAGTTTCAGGTTGAATTTCACGGATTCGGTCTGTGACTCTCTCGTACTGTGCTCCAGTTAGATAACTCCCAAGAATATTCAGTTTCTAATAGCTCCAAAGGATGGTACTGTCCTGTACAAAATTCTAAGAGAAATAAGAAACCTTATTGATTTATGGTTTGACAAATATGTACATACAAGTTGGACATTATAATTTAAGGTATGAGCAACTTTTCAGATGAAGATGATCTCATAGCTGTATTTGCAGTATTTATGCAATGTATTAAAGACACAATTGCACAGCAACAACCTCTTGTTTAGGGTTGGCTTTTACCATTGCAGAAATACTACAAATACAACTATGATATCATCTTTATCTGACAATTTCATCATACCTTAAATTATAATGTCCTACTTATATGTACATATGTGTCAAACCATAAATCAATAAGGTTTCTTATTTCTCTTGGAATTTTGTACAATACAATCCTGTGGAGCCAATAGAAACTGAATATAAGCTTATTCTTGGGAGTTCTCTGACTGGAGCATAGTACGAGAGAGTCACAGACCGAATCCGTGAAATTCAACCTGAAACTGTTGTATCGTTGCTGTCATTCAACCTAGCGATCATTTGGTAAATTTAGTATTCTTCCATCATGAGCTGTCTATTGTTGCATGAGATGTTTTACCTTTCTGTTTTATGCAATCGAGGGAAAATATCCATCTGAAGCTGAACAAATTGGATGTACGCTTTATTCCTATCATTATGCAATCTGTGAAGTTCAACCTGAAACTGTTGTATTCATTGATGTCATTCAACCTAGCGCTATTTTGGTACATTTGCCATTCTTCCATCATGAGCTATCTGTTGTTGCATGAGATGTTTTACCTTTTTGTTTTATGCAATCGAGTGAAAATATTCACCTGAAGCTAAACAAATTGGATGTACGCTGTTTTTCCTTGGTTGAAAATTTGAACCATGCATTTTATGATCGGCCTTGATTATCTTTTTTGCTTGTTTTTTTAATAAGACTACATCTTGTCAAATGTGTAACCAGGTCATTTCGCAGGAAAATTTACTGGCCAAAGCTGCACATTTTCCGTGTGAAAATGGAACTATCACACTTCAGATGGCAGGCAAGGACTGGATGCCAGAATTTGCCATAAGAAAAGACATGTGCGTGCTTGCGGATAGTTGGGTAGACTTTCTAAGTGACAACCAAGTGCAGTCGGAAGACATATGCATCTTTGTACCGGCAAAAGACAGGGGAAGCTCCACATTCATGGTCCATCTAATTCGTGCAAAAGTTGCTCCGCTCGAAATTGCTCTCTCAAGCAATGGTACAACAGTTGGAAGGGTATATAACACGGAAGGACCTTCGCATGGTATCATACTATCATAGAAACACATTCATGATATCGTACAGTTAGAAACGTTTTATCTTATGTTCTTATTATCTGAATTTATCTGGAGGAGGAAATGGTCCATCGGAAATCACCATTCAGGGTGGTCTTACTGAACTCCTGGATGATGAGGAAAATGTTCATGGTCCTTCTCAGCAGGTTGGTATCATCTTACGAAGTCACACTAGTCTAACTACATCACAGAAAAAGAGGGTTGATTAGATAAGGCGAGATATCAAATCAGAAAATGACATTTACGTATTAGTTTTGAAGGGTGAACTTTGGGATAAGCAACTTGTAAGCTCAACTCTTTCTATGTCTTTAATTTATGTTAGAAATATTAAACTTATTTTTCTATCTACAAAATATCAGGAATTCAGCACAAAATACGTTGAAGCTGTACATCTTCCAAACAAAGAAAGGGAGATAATTCTCTGGTCGATGGAGGAGCAAATTGTAAGATCAACTCTTTTTAGGTCTTCAATTTATGTTAGAAAGATCAAACTTATTTTTTCTATCCGCAAAATACTAGGAATACACTACAAATTACGTTGAAGGAGTGCAAAAAAGGAAGAAAATTCTCTGGTCAACGGGGAAGAAATGGTCAACCATGATGATGTGTAGGAAAGACAAGAAAGATAGGTTGTTTATTACTACAGGTTGGGACGAGTCCGTGCATGGAAGTGGAGTGCAAAAGACTGGCCTACAGGGAGGTGGTATGTGCATTTTTGCACTAAAGTCGTTGAATAGAAAGCAGATTACAATGGAGGTCTATGTCGTTACAGGAGAGCATCTCTAGTTTCTAATATTGAATGATGCTTAGGGGTAAATTACTAGTATCGTTGTTTTTTTGGTAAACTTATTTGTTCAAGGTCTGTTGATTGTTATACCAAGTGCACATCAGTTATTCAGAGTTTTGAGTTGATGTGCTAACTAAATGTATGACGCTCACATACTAGCACAACTAGAATTTTTTTTTGTTAGGTGTCATGCATGCTGGTGATATCAGTTAGCTCTGAAGCCCAACATATTAACACTCACGTGGGAATGCAACGTGATTGGACCATAAGATGTTTTCTTCATTTCTGAAAAAGAGCCGAGGTCCATTAGCCATTCATTGTTTGGTTGTTCAAAAAGATATATGTGGATTTTTTTTCTTCTGGTAGTGCTGAACCATTAGTGATTAGCGGGTGAAAGATCATTGATGATGAAATATTCATTTGTAAATGGATCATTGATACTTGTTTCCTTCACATGGCCTCTTAACATAAATGGGTCTTTTATTTATATACTGGTGCTTGGGAAAAGAAAAATCTTCAAGCCTATTAGTTGGCTACTTGTATACACTGCATTTCCAGCTCCAGACATGATCCTTTCAGAGGTGGCTTCAACAAAAAGATAGATACTACTCTTTCTTCTTTTCTAAAAATGTAACCCGATGGATTCTATTTTCTCTTCCAATCCAGTTTTCCATGCACGGACAAAGCATATCAAAATTGATTTTCACTTTGTTTGTTGCAATCCCATTCATTCCTCACTCAAGAAGGTTCAGTTACATGTGAGAAGAAAGATACTAGGTAGTACAACCTAGGGATACATATGTTATTGTCTATAGTTTAATTTATGCTTATCATCATCGCCCATGTTTTTGCAAAATTAGATGTCATCAGACGCAGTGGAATAGCTCCTCGAGTTCCCTAGACGAACATGGATAAAGAGATATGTCTCTTCTCTCTAAAATAGGATACATTATGTACTAATGAAATACTGCAACCAAATCATTACATGTACTGTTATGTTCTGATGTTGTCCATTGCTAATGAAAAAGGCTCAAGTTTTAGTAAACTATCATTTTTCTTGGAGAGATCTTTCGTAGTTCTAAAGTTCTTTTGCACCATACTCTGCTGCTCAAAATAACTATAGTTAATCTGGAAATTAAACCTTTCTGCCCAAGGTGTGTTGATTGTTTGTTTGGCCAAGTACACATGACTTATTCAGAGTTTTGAGCTGATGTGCTAACAAAAAAACACGTACCAATACTGCTAGCACATGCCCGTGATATCAATTATCTCTGAAGACAAACATGTTTGTAGTCACAATGTGATTGAAGCATATTCTTCAAGCTTGCTTGTATGCAATGCAATTCCGGGCCTGTTTTTCTGTGCAACATCCGAGAAGGAGAGACCACATTTGTATCCAGTATGTGGCCCTGTTTGCAACCTCTAAGTAGTGAGGAATCTGGATCGTAGTAAAAATAATATCGTTCCGGAAATTCCAAATTGCCCAAAGGAAAGCAGAAACACCTATATGTAGTCGTGCATTTGTTTGTTTTTCACCCCATTTAACCAGCTACCGAACATATTTGAAACACTAGTTGGTGGATTAATACTAAAAGTAAAATGAATTAACCTCCAAATATGTTTAACAAAGTTACAAGATATGAAGAAGTGCCCTGCATACTTTTCTGTATCATAAAACACACATTTCTTACACCTTGTCGATCTTCTTTTAGCAAGGTTATCTTTAGTTAAAAGAACACGTCTATTTTTAAAACCATAAGAAGATCTTCATCTTCAAAAGAATTATAAGTTTCCATAAATATTTTACGCACAAATATGATATGACCATTCATAAAGTCGGCATATAAGGATTTAGCCGTGAACATTCCAGTTGACGTTAAATTCCATCTGAAAGAATCATCTTTCTGTGAACATTCCAGTTGACGTTAAATGCCATTGATGGAGCTATCAGAATTGGCGCCAACAGGATCATTCTTGAATCTGATGCTTCAAACCTTGTCCAAGCTCTGAAAAGTACGGACTTCGATAAATCGACCATTGGGGTTTTGGTGAAAGAAGCAAGAAGTTTATGTCGTTTGAACTTTGTTTCTTTTCACTTCTCCTTTGCTAGACGTGCGTGTAACTCTGCGGCACATGAGTTGGCCAAATTTGACGTGAGTAGTGAGTCTCCTGACTCTTTCTGGGAGGGCTATGCCCCTCCGTGTATCTCTGATATTGTAACCAGGGACACTGCAGTTTAATTGAAAGTTCTGTTACCATTCAAAAAAAAAAAGATGCAACCAAGCCTTCCTCTTATCACCTATAAGAGTGTGCCTAAACTGAATATTAAGTGGAACCATTGCCATAATGTCCGCAAGTAAACTATGTTTATGACGCACAATATTATAAAGGGAAGGATATTGGGTAGATAGCGGCCTATCTCCCAGGCATATGAATCCACCCAAAATCTGGTCCGTAGGCCATTACCTACAACAAACGAACGATGAGCAAAAAAATCTTGTTTAACACCCATGATCCCCTTCCAAAATGGGGAGTCAATAGGTTTGGATTGCACTTGTGCAAGTGTTTTTCAATTCAGGTATTTATTAATTATGGAGTAACTCATGCCAAAGTCCTTCCGTTTGTTTTTGAATTTCTGTTAGTAGTATATATATGTAGTGTTTTGGAGTACACACCTGGTTTGTGGCGGCTCACAGCAGCAGGGGAACCTGCTCGACTAGAACTAGGGCAGCACCCTCACGTACATGGGCCTGGGCCTCCTGGGCCACTATTCAACACTCCCCCTCAAGAGGGGTGATAGATATCTATCATTCCCATCTTGTCACACGCCAGATTGCATTCTTTAGGTCCCAATCCTTTAGTCAAACAGTCGGCAATCTGTTGTCCCGAACTCACATGCTCTATCTTGATAATTCCCGTATCTAGTTTTTCTTTGATGAAGAATCTGTCTATTTCCACATGCTTGGTTCTATCATGCTGCACTGGATTGTTTGCGATGTTGATTGCTGACTTGTTATCACACCAAACATTCACACAACTAGTTTTCAATATCTTCAGTTCTTCAAGCAAATTTCTTGTCCACAACATCTCACTTAGCCCTTGGGCCATAGCTCTATATTCAGATTCGGCTGTGGACCTGGACACAACAGCCTGCTTCTTACTTCTCCACGAGACCAAGTTTCCACCAACAAAGACACAAAACCCCGATGTTGATCTGCGATCATCTAGACAACTTGCCCAATCTGCATCACAATACCCATCTATCACGAGATGCTTGTTACTTTCAAACAACAATCCCTTTCCTGGAGTTCCCTTCAGGTACCTCAAGATCCTGTATACTGCTTCAAGGTGATCACTCCTTGGTTCATGCATGTATCTGCTTACTACACTTACTGCAAAGGCGATGTCAGGGCGTGTATGACATAAGTACAACAACCTCCCAACTAATCTTTGATATCTTTCTTTCTCGACTAGTTGTCCTGATTGAGCTGTCACTTTGTGGTTTTGATCAATTGGGGTTGCGGCTGCCCGGCATCCTAGCATTCCTACATCACTTAGGAGGTCTAAAGTATACTTCCTCTGAGATAGCACAATCCCCTTGGCAGACCTAGCCACTTCTATACCCAGGAAGTACTTGAGTCGGCCTAGATCCTTAACTTCAAATGCCTTGCCTAGGCACTCTTTCAATCTTGCAATTTCTTCCTTGTCATCCCCTGTGATAATAATATCATCCACATATACAGCGAGTATGGTGATTTTCCCTTTGTTATGTCTATAGAACAGTGTGTGATCACCATTACATGGCCCATAACCCATACTACATACAACACGTCTGAATTTGTCAAACCAAGCTCTTGGAGACTGCTTCAGTCCGTAAAGGGCTTTCTTTAGTCTGCATACCTTGCCAGTAGTCTGAGAGGTCGAGAAACCAGGGGGGGATCTCCATGTAGACATCTTCCTGCAAGTCCCCATGCAAGAAGGCATTCTTCACATCGAGTTGATGCAAAGACCATCCAAAGTTCGCTGCACATGAGATCAGAATCCTCACAGTATTCATCTTTGCTACTGGAGCAAATGTCTCATCATAGTCAATGCCGTAGGTCTGACCATACCCCCTCGCCATAAGCCTTGCTTTGTACCTTTCAGTCTTCCCTTCTGCATTCTGCTTCACAGTGTATACCCATTTGCAACTGACAGCCTTCTTCCAGTCAGTTGGAACCGATACAGACTGCAGAGAAGCAACAAATGCTTTATAGGTTGGTGATAATGCTTCATAGGAAACATAGTTTCCAATATCATTTTCATTGAACCCATATCGTTCTGGTGGTATCCCTGCGTTTGCTCGAGTAGTTCTCCGCAGAGCAATTTCTACATCAATTTTCCCTTCAGCCCAATCTTCATCAGAGGAGATGGAAGTCACATCAGCACTACCTTGTTGTTCAGTTGGTGACTGATCAAGTTGCTCCCCCTGATTTGCAACACCATTGCCGCGCTTTCGTGAATACACCTTAAGTTGCTCCTCCTGCTCTGTTGTCCACCTCGGTATGCTGCCAGGCACACTACCGATATGAGCCGGTGCAGAAACCTGCACACCACCAGTGTCGGCCGGTGGCACACCACCAGTGTAGGCTGGTGCTGGCACAGAATTCTCCCCCTCTTGACCAACTTCATCTTCGTAAAATTGGTCAAGACTGTCAAACATGCCACTTAAATCAGTTTTCTCACCATAGAAAGGTTCCGACTCACGGAATATCACATCCATGCTCACAAAGGTCCTTCTTTCAGACGGACTCCAGCATTTTTACCCTTTTTGCCCTGAAGAGTACCCAATAAAGATGCACTTGACTGCTCGAGGATCCAACTTGTTGACTGATGGCCTATGATCACGAACAAAACAAGTGCAACCAAACACCTTGGGAGGAACTGGAAATTTATTTTTTGCGAAAATCAACTCACACGGTGATTTCATACCTGTCACCCGGGATGGTGTACGGTTGATCAAGAAGGTGGCCATCATGACAGCTTCACTCCAAAGGAACTTGGGCACATTCATGGTGAACATCAAGGCCCGAGCAACCTCCAAGAGGTGACGATTTTTTCTCTCTGCTACCCCATTCTGAGGAGGTGTATCCGGACAAGATGTTTGATGCAGGATGCCTTTTTCGGACATGAAGGCACCAATGGCCTTGTTAACATATTCAGTACCATTGTCTGATCGGAGTGATTGAATCTTCACATTAAACTGAGTCTGAACAAGGGCATAAAAGGTTTTGAAACACTGAAACACTTCATCTTTATGTTTCATAAGATAGACGCAAGTCATGCGAGAATGGCAGTCAATGAAGGTAACAAAGTACTTCATACCACTGACAGATAACACTGGACATGTCCATACATCAGAATGAATTAACATAAAAGGAGATATGCTCCTTATCCCCTTACTCACATAGGAGTTTCTAGTATGCTTAGCAAACTCACACGCATCACAGTGCAGCTTGCTCTTGTCCACACCACGCATTACATCAGGGAAAACTTGATACATTTTGTCAAAAGACACATGCCCCATCCTACAGTGATGAATGATGGCCCCAGTCTCTTTATTCTCAGCAACTGCAGCAAGCATGTGCATTCCCTCCTGCTCCGTCAGGCTGCGATCCATGTACCACAGCCCCTTACGCCTCACTCCAGTCCCAAGACTCCTGCCCGTCAATCGCTCCTGGATCAAGAACACAAAACGGTCCACAATGAGTCGACAATCAATTTGATCAACCAGAGCACTCAAGGACACTAAGTTCACGGGAAAAGCTGGCACATGCAGCACTGAGGATAACTTTATACTCTGTGTGCAGGTGACTGTCCCAACACCTGTGATGGGCTGGGCTGTGCCATCTGCTGTGTAAATGGTTTTCGAATTTGTGTGTGGAGTGTAGGTTGTAAACTCAGTAAAGTCTCCAGCGACATGTTGTGATGCTCCAGAATCAAGCACCCATTCAGATTTTTGTTTATGGACAGCTATTGATGCATGTTCATTGTTACCTTCATTTGTATCGACAAAGTTGGCGTAGCTAGTAGCAGCCTCTTGTCCTCCTGTAGGCTGCTTCACCTCAGCAGGGGCAGCAACATTTGCCCGGGGAGCATTCCAAGGAGCAGCATTCCAGTAACCGCCACGTCCATTCCGACCACCTCTGTTATTGTTGCCACCATAATACCCTCTGCCTCTTCGAGGTGGTTCAGTACAGAAACGGCTAATATGCCTCGGGCTACCACAGTTAAAGCATTCCCTAGAACCATGGTGATCCGCTACTCTGTAGGCAGATTCGTTCCCAGCTCCTCCTCTAGACTGCAGGCGTACCTCTTCTTGAGACATCGCAGCAATGGCCTCATCTAGAGACACGAGTGTAGACTGATGGAGCAGAGCAGCACGCCTGTTCTCGAAATCTTGATTCAGACCCTTTAGGAACTGCATCACACGTCTGCGCTCAACCCAAGTCCTGGCAATCTCCATGGACTCTACATGTGGAAGCTCAAGGGGATCACACTGATCCAGTTCTGCCCAAAAATGTTGCAGCTCGTTCACATACACCATCACACTTCTGTCACTTTGACGTACAGCATGGATCTTGTCTTCAATTTGAGACATAAGCATCAAATTTCCTTTTCCAGAGTACCTCTTGGACAACAAGGTCCAGACAGCAGATGAACATGGCAGTGCCTCAACGGAAGCTGCAATAGGTGGACTCAAGGAGTTCAGCATCCATGCCAATATCAGGGAGTCAGTGATACTCCACTTCTTCCACTCCGAGCTCTCCTTGTCAGCCGGTTCTCCAACAGTTCCAAGAACATATTCCATGAGACCCTTTGTTTTCAGGATCAACAAAGCCCGCCTAGACCAGCTCAAGTAGTTGCTCACCCCATTCAGCTTGACATCATTGGGCATGAGCTCGAGCTTTAGAACCTGATCTCCTTGAGACGCAACAAGTGTGCGCCTCCTGCTGCACCATTTGATGAAGTCCCCGCAGCATTCGCTGTCATCATCTGCGCCAACTTCTCCAGGGCAGCGGTGAGTTCAGTCCCCATGATAGCCTCTTGATGTAGTTGACCTTCACCAACAAGTCCACGCAGCTGCTCCCCCTTGACTCCTCAGCTGCACACAGACGTCTTCCCCGCCTCCAGGACCAAGCTCCTGCGATCCCCTTCACTCGCGCATCTCTGTTGCCGCTGAAGCTGAACAACACCTCTGCTTGGTGCAGCTCCTCCTCCCAAGCTCGCCCCACCTGCCCTGAAGCTCTTGGTGACCAGGAGCTCCGCCTCCTGCTACTGATTCACCGCCGGCAGCCTCCAGGACCCAGCAACCCTAGCTCTGATACCATGTAGTGTTTTGGAGTACACACCTGGTTTGTGGCGGCTCACAGCAGCAGGGGAACCTGCTCGACTAGAACTAGGGCAGCACCCTCACGTACATGGGCCTGGGCCTCCTGGGCCACTATTCAACAATATAACATTTGCTAAGCAAACACTTATTTCCCAGTATCATCTGAAAAGGGCTCCGAGAAAAACGGTTCGGCTCCTCGGAGGGGATTAGGTTTTCTCGAGTGGCTTTGGTGGTGCCCATCGATTCTCGCTGGTGCGCGGGGGAGGGATCGTCTCCGGTGGGCGATTGCAGGCAAGATATTGGTTCCCGAGACAAAAATCTTTCATATCAATACGATTTTTGCTGCTCTCCGCCCGGCTTGGGGAAAGCCGAAAGGGTTATTTTTACGTGACGGTGAACCTAAGCTGTTCATCGCCGAATTGGGATCGGAAAGGGATCGCGATCGCATCTGGGAGAGGTCTCCTTGGACAGTTTCCGAATTTGCTGTGGTGCTGAAGAATTTTGACTATCGTAGTCGTCCCCTAGAGCTGCGTTTTGATAAGCTTCTGATCTGGATTAGGGTGATTGATTTACCCTAGAACAAACTGAATGATACTTGGGGAAAAAGGATTGCAAGTAAAGTTGGCGATTTTCTCAAGCTGGATACGAATAAGACGGTTTGGTGAGTGCTCAATATTTCAGAGTTGGAGTGTGCATCTAGGTGAAAGAGCCTATTATGCAGTGGGTTGGATTGGACTCAACAGGTCTTCAGAAGACATTCTGGTATGCAGACCAATATGAATTTCTGCCGTATTTCTGTTTCGCGTGCGGTTTGCTGGGACATCCTGATTCTCATTTTCTAACACCGGCGGATAGAGATGTTAATGGTGATATGTCATTGGGACCAAGGCTCCGAGCTCCAAATGACAGAAAGAAAATGAGGGGTCCTCCATTTGCGCGAGAGATGAAGATTATGAAATTGCTTCTGCCTTTACTAGCGAAGATCCTACTGAGAAGCAGCCCCAGTTTAAGGAGAATCAGTTCTATGGGAGGGGCAGAGGGAGGTCATCTGGTGGAAGCGGAGGAAAGCTGAGTCAGGTATACCGCAAGCTGATTATCCCTCAAGCTGAGGGGACTGACTCTGGAAGTGGTGAGGCTCATGCTACCTCTGAATATTTAGTGTTGTTCGATGCTACAATCACAGGATCTAAGAGGGAAGAAGCGGAGCTGAGAAGTGGTAAGGAGGGTTTAACTCCTGACCCGAAGAAGAAACGTGCGACGATCAACACAAATCAAATGGCGTCGTCTGCTCAACAGCCACGCCGAGAACATTGAATTGTACGAGTCTGAACTGTCCGGGGCTTGGGAACCCCGAGGTAGTTCGAGAGCTTTGCGGTCTAGTGAAGCAATGGGATCCCGCTCCGCTCTTTGTAATGGAGACAAAAATGAAAGGAAAAACAGTAGAGAACTTAACTAGCACCTTCGTTTTGCTGGAGGATTTGCAGTAGATAGTGAGGGTTTAAGTGGAGGAGTGGGCCTTTTTTGGTCATCAGTAGTAACAGTGGATATTAAGAGTTTCAACTTACACCATATTTATGCTGTTATTCGATGCAAAGATGGTTCAGTTCCTCCTTGGTGTTTTACAGGGATGTACGGTGAGTCTTGGAGAGAAAATAGACATTTAGCATGGATTTACTTCGTTGCTTACATCAGCTCTGAAGCCTTCCTTGGCTGTGTATTAGTGGAGATTTCAACGGAACACTATATGCCACGTAGCACTTCAGTGAGCATGCTAGGGAAGAATGGAAAATGAGAGCCTTCCAAGAAGCTGTCAGGATTGTGATTTGCAGGATCTGGGGTACTCGGTTTGCTGTATACCTAGGATAATAGACAGGATGGGCTAGCAAATGTCAAAGCCCGAATTGAGCAAGCACTTGAAAGCTCTGCTGAATTTGTTCCAAGTTGTAAGTGAAACATATTAGTATACTGTCCAGTCGGACCCCACTGTATGATTTTCACGGAGTTAAAGAAACATCTTTATCATAGGCCTGCTGGAACAAGGACTTTCCACTATGAAAATGTATGGCAAACTCATGGTGACTACGACAAGATGGTGTCCAATCTTTGGCAGCAAGCGGAGAAGGGTGCGGGGATGGCAGGTTTTGCCAACATTTTTACCTGTATTGACAAAGGACTGTCAACTTGGGGGGACGGCGACCGTCGGAAATTTTAAAAAGAAACAGAATAATCTCGGGAAGAAGCTGGACCGAGTTAGACGGGGTTCACTGGGCCTAGGCCCATCTGCTGAGGAGAAAAAGTTTATGGAAAGAATTAATGAAGTTCTGTTCCAAGAGGAGATTTGGATTAAGCATCGATCAAGAGTGAAGTGGTCAAAATCAGGAGACCACAGTACGGCTTATTTCCATGCGTATGCTTCGCAGAGAAGAGGATGAATGCTATTCTACTCTCTAACGCGATGATGGCACGTGGTGTGTAGAGGCCTTGGAGGTCAAGGAAGGAACAAAAAGTTTCTACAAGAACCTGTACACATCTGATGGGCCTCCAAATATGGAAGGGCTGCCAAATATTGTTGGGGAGAAGATTGTGTAGGAGGATCGCGATAAACTTGATGGAGAGTATTCCAAGGAACAAGTAAAAAGGCACTTTTTCATATGCATCCTTCGAAGGCACCAGGAGTACATGGATTCACGGATGGTTTCTATCAGCGCCATTGGGATCTTGTTGGTCCGGCTCTTTGTGAAGCCGTATTGGGTTTTCTGAATGATGGGGACATACTGGCGGAGATTAATGATACAACCATTACTATTGTTCCAAAGGTTCGGAATCCCCAATCCATTAAACAATATAGACCTATTTCTTTGTGTACGGTTCTTTATAAGATCGCCACAAAGACTTTTGCAAATAGGATGAGGTCTGTTCTGGAACAAACTATCAGCCAAGAACAAAGTGCTTTTGTGCCTGGGAGATTGATAACTGATAATGCTCAAACGTTTGAGTGGCGTTTGAGTGTGTACATGCCATGAAAGAGAAAGAACAAAGGAAAAAAGGGCACTGTGCAGTCAAACTTGATATGATGAAAGCTATGATCGGGTGGAATGGACTTTTGTTCAAGCAATGATGATCAAGTTAGGTTTTCCACCTAGAATGTTGCAAACTATAATGAAGTGCATCTCTATGGTGCATTTTTCAGTTAAGGTTAATGGAGTGTTGATAGACTCCCTTACTCCTTCACGTGGGATCAGACAGGGAGATCCAGAGTATCACCTTATTTGTTCCTTTTCTGCTCGGAGGGTCTCTCTGTTTTACTCCATTATAACACGGGTTTTCTTGACAGAGGTATTCGTGTTTGCAACAGATCGCCATGGACCTCACATCTGCTGTTTGCGGATGATAGCTTGATATTCATAAATGCTAATAGTGCAAGTGCGTCCAGATTGAATGAAATTCTGAATATTTATAATGAAGCTTCTGGGCAGGAAGTAAATAAGGAAGTGTGATATTCTTCAGTCCTCGTACTTCAAAAATCCATCGATAAGAGGTAAATCATGCCTTGAATATCCAGACAGAAGCCTTCGGTGAGAAGTATTTAGTTCTACCAACAGCGGTTAGGAAAATGACCAGTGAAGTTTTTGAGTATATAGCTGAAAGAGCTAGAGGAAAGGTTAATGGGTGGGCGGAGAAACACCTCTCCTATCCTGGTAAAGAGGCTCTTCTAAAATCAGTGATTCAGGCGATGTCCACTTATAGCATGAGTTGTTTTCTCCTTTCCAAAGGATCATGCAATAAACTCACGTCTTTGATGAGCAAGTTCTGGTGGAGTGGAAACTTAGATAAACGATCTATGCACTGGATAGCTTGGGAAAAACTTGCTATTCCAAAATGCAATGGAGGCATGGGTTTTCGCGATATGCAAGCCTTCAGTGTAGCTTTCTTAGGGAAGCAAGCTTGGCGGATTATTATGAACCCAAGCTCCCTATGCCCTCAGGTTGATATTTACACAACCAAGAGTTCATGGTGGCGACAGCACCGCAGACGACATCGAGGACCTGGAGAGCAGTCTTGGCGGGAAGAGATGCTTTGAAATTAGGGCTGATGAAGAGAGTGGGCTCGGGAGAGACCATCTCGATCTGGGAAAATAACTGGCTCCCTTCCTCTGTAACTGTTCTTTACGAATTCCCAAATATGTCGCTGTTCTTTACAAATTCCCAAAGCTGTAGCTAACATAATATGTCAGCGCCTACTCATGCATTCGGGTGTACCTACCAGCATGGTAATGGAAAAGAGAAATTGGCCACAGGATGAAGATGATTGCTCAGCATTTTGGAATGACTAAACTATACTAAATCACACCAATGTTGTGAGGCGAAGACCCACATATCTCTTCACAATATGGGAGCACTTAAATACCCTACATCCTCTCGTCTTTCTAATATCTCCCCCAAAATGCTTGGAACAAGCCATAGAGCTTGACAAATTGATTATATATTGGTCACTGTCAAAATAGTTGATGAGATATTGGATATAAACAAAATGCAGTAATGGCGTCTCTTCTTGGATATGTTGCTGACAGATGCCTGTAATCCATGATGACATGAACAGGGATATGTTCTTGTCAATGCTGGCTCTCGCATTAGCTCCCACGTCGTCAAAGACCGTGAACATCTCTTGTTCACCTGCCCTTCTATTTGGTAATTAGCTCCCAAGATTTGTCAGTAAAACAAATTGTTATGTATATGCCAGAGTAGATGATATACCGACATGTCTTTCATTTTTGGTGATTTCTTTGTTAATTACGTTTTGTTTGTCAATATTACGTCATGAGTTGTTTTCTTACCGACTCATATTAAGTTCATATTAGTAATTTCGTTCCAAGTTTATCTATTGCAGGGAAACGTTGAAAAAGGTGAACTGGGCTGTTGGGGGCTGGATTTTTGCAAATGCTGCATTTGGGTATGTGCTGGCACTCTGCATTGGATTTTGGTAGTCATATTCGTTTATTCAGTGAACATTAGATTAGACGCAGGGATAAAAATAAGAATATATAGTAGAAACTAGGCATATTTGCACTACACAGAAGAAATGAGCCCAAATTTGAGGTAAAAATAAGTTTATTGGTGCCATAATCTAAACTAAAATTTGGACTTTGTCATCAACTCATCATATATAATTTGTACAGTCTGCAACGGAATTTCATGGCACTGATAAATTGTGAACTATCTCCCACTCTGACCTTTTTGCAGATTTGAAGTATATGTTAAATATAGAAACCCTCTCTACTCTTAGTTCATACCATTGCCACTATCTGATTTCAGATTTCAACTAGTACAGTACAGCAGGTTTGGCATGCATGTTCTATGTTGCTGTCTGAAACCTCATATAAAGATGACTAGAGGGAATATATACTTTGTTAAACCTCCCTTTTCCTACAATCTTGTTTCGATTATTTTTACTTCATTTATTTATACATACCTTGTCACAGTTTTGACTTTCGATAGTAATATTTGCCTCTTGTGTTGTAGAGACGTTCTGGCAATGGGGCTGTACTTCTACGGGCTGCGAATTACTAGCGCCACGTACTCTTCTGTCTTCCTTAACCTGATCCCTATTGCCACCTTCATGATTGCCATAGTGCTACGGTATATGATCTACGACGCATGAATCCACACAATGTAATTGGCACGTCCCACCGTTAATATATTTGCATCTGCATATGTGGTTCAGGGCCGAGAAGCTGGCGCTGGCAAAGTGGTCTGGCAAGATAATGCTGATGGGCGCTGCTGTGTGTGGGGGGACTATGATGGTGAGCCTATGAAAGGCAGGCTGCTGCACCTATGGCCTGAGAACCTGCTTAAATCCCACGCCGGGGCACCAGTCAACCCCGCCACCCTCACCAAGACATGGTCGTTGGTACACTTTGGTTGTGCGGCAGCTGCCTGAGCTACGCTCTGTACTTCATGTGCAGGTACTTACTTGGAATCTGTGGCTAACTCAATGTACTGTCTTGTTTCTCACTTGCCATTGCGAGCTGATGGGAAGAAAAATTCAGGCAAGGCTTGTGAAGGTGTTCCGATCAACATACTGGATGACGGTGCTGACCAGTCTAGTGGGAAGCATGCAATCTTGTGGTGGGAGTCTTCCTCGTCCATGACAGAGCAGAATGGAGGCTCAAGTGGGACCTTCAGCTCCTCACGGTCGTCTACTCGGTAATTAGCTAATCACAAGACCTCATGGGAATTGCAAAATGGATGCAAGTGTGAACTTGTTTAATGCACCCTAAAATTATGTTTGTGTTCCATGTACTCGTGATGATCAGAGTGTGTTCAACACGGGCCTTGGATTCTTGCTTATCTCGTGGGTGATCAAACGGAGTGGACCGATCTATCCTCCGATGTTCAATTCTCTGTCCCTGATCCTCACCACGATCTTGGACTCGATGTTACTAGGCAACAACATCTACCTTGGGAGGTGAGCAAGCTATGTAACTCTTGATTTGGTATTCTCATGGAGCTGCAGGGATCAGTAAACAATTAATTTGTTAATTGAGATTACCAGTGCTTGTGAATCTCTCTATACACAATGTGATGATGAATGTACCAATTTATATCTGCATATGTAGCGTGCTGGGGACAGTATTAATTATCGTGTGACTGTATGCGTTCCTCTGGGGTAAAGACAAGGAGCTGAAGCTAGCTGCCGGTGCGGCCGCTGCACAGAAGCAGGAGCAGCGAGGTGGAGTATGATTGTCTATCATAGGTAGCTGGCTTCATAGGCTGGGTTTTGGATATTAATTTCTGATAATGTAATCATGTGTGATATACTGATACTCTGTTCTTAGAGCTTTACTGGCATGGCTCTGAGCAGCAAAGCGTGATACTGTGTTCTTAGAGATTAACTGCCATGGCTTGCAGCAAGGCGTGATACTCGGTGCGTAGAGTTTAACTGCCATGGCTTTCAGCAAAGCTGGTATAACAGTCAGGAAGGGCATGGCAAATGTTCGATATTTGGTGATCTTATATGTTCGGTCTTTGCCATGGTTCGGTGTTTGTGATGGGCAATTGATTTCTCTTGTATCTAGTAGCCTGCCTGAATCTAGAGTATGAAAAACTGTAGTTTTGGGAGAATGAGCATGTCTAGTTATTGAGTTGGATTATTATTATGTGTGACTAACTGGGGTCGGTAAAGGTGTTGGAAGTTGTTGGGTTCGCATGGTGTATAGGTCAATTAGAAAAGCCACTAACATGATGATCTCAATAACATGTCACACTTTGGTTGAAGAAAAGCTCAATGTTCCGGATTTTTTTTCCATGTATGTTTACAACCTAACCATATTCTGTGATCTGCCATTTCTTGTAGCGTAAACAAATCCTTTGTTGGTAACCACTATGCATTAATCATTCCTAGGACTTCTCTTGTGGGCTCTGGATGCTTAGATGGAGATTGTTTGGCCCCTTCCAGGGCTCCCATCCTATTTTGCAAAACAAAAAAGTTAGCAGTTCTTACAAATACAATTTGAAACAATTCTTTACGAATTCCCATGTCCGTATCTGTTCTATACAAATTCCCAAATCTGTACCTAAGGGGCAACTCCAATGCGCCGACCCATTTGGTCCGTTTCGGTTCGTTTTGTTCAGCGTGGCCAAAATCACGGCCCAGCGTGGGGAAACAATTTGGACTTTGACCCGCTTTCTGTCCGTTTCGTGCCCGCGGCGACCCATTCTTGCAGCAAAAAATGGGTCAGCTTTACGTCTGAGGCGGACAGGAGATGGACCGACCACGCATCTGATCGTGTCCTCTCTGGCCCCGCCTGGCAGCGACCCGACCGCCCCGTCGTCTCCCTCTACCAGTCCTTTTTAACTCGGCCGTGTGGATAGCGACGGCCGTCCACACTCCCATATCCACTCCCAACTACACCCCTAGCCCCACCGTGCTCCCCCGCCACCAACAACAAAACCCTAGCCGGCGCAATGCCGCTACAGTGGACCGACAAAGGTAAGCACGACCACGAGGCCGGCTTGTCTTTCGGCCAGCGCAGTGCTCCCCCTCCTCATTTGCGCCATGCCCATCCCCTGCCCTGTCACCTCCGACCCCATTCAGCATCACGCCGCCGGGGCCATGGTGGTAGGGGGACCGCCGCGGCGCCGTCAAGGAGTGCTGGTGGCACTGGAACCACACGACGCCGGTGCGCTGGGCCGACGTGCACCTGCCGGACTTCTGACATCTGAATCCATGACAGCGACGGCGACGAGTAGGGCTTTTTGTTATTGTTTTGGGGGGCATCCGAACAAATCCTGGTGATCTGGAGCGTGCATATGTCCGACCCTACGGTCACAGTCGGTTGATTATTACATCATCTGCAAAGTTTGTATTTTTCGAGGAGGTTTAAAATATAAACCGATTGAGGATTATTTTCCGAGTCAGTTGCGAAACCGACGCCAAAAAACCATACTATGGCACAGCTTATAGATGAGCCAGGTTGCCTGTTACACTTTGCAAAAAAAACAGCAAATCTAACTTAAAAGCCAACACTACTTAGGGGACACCATCCATACGTTAGTGACCTCGGGGACGATCTGGCCGCCCTCCTCCGTAACGTGACCGCCATCCTTTGCATGCCATACGCTGACGACCTCACCAGCGATCCGCCCGCCCTCCTCCACGACGCGTTTGTGACCGCCACTCTTTGTTTGCCACACGCTGAGAGCATCTCCAGTCGCGGCGCCCAAATGGCCGCCCAAATGCCTTCCGGACAGGCCTTTTGGGCGCCGTCCGGACTACCTTGCCCATTTGGGCGCCGTCGATCCCCACTCGCGGCGCCCAAACTAAAAAAAATTAAATTTAAACTTCGACGAATTTCATTCAAATTTTAGGAAATTTTACAGATTTGAATGAAATTAAAAAAACCTAAACCTAAATCTACTGGCGGCCCCGGTAACGGCGGCTGAAGGCGTAGTAGGGGTCTTCGTCCTCCTCCTCCTTCTTCACGCCGCTTGCTCCTGCGCCGTCGTCTTCCTTCTTGACGCAGCTAGGGCCGGCGTCGCCGTCGCCGGTGAGGTCGACGAACGGCACGCCAGTTTCAATGGCGTGCATGTACGCCGACCAGGCGCAGGCAGATGGCCCGTCCATGGGCGTCCTCCATGGACGCGGCCTCCGTGGCCCGCAGGAGCTCGTCCTCGTCCTTGGCCGCCTGCGCCGCCAGGAGCTCGGCGTAGAGCGTCGTCGGCTCCGCCTTCACCTTCATCGGCTCCGGCTTCGGCGAGAGCAGAACGCGGGAGAGGGAAGAGGTGGACCGCGTTGAAGACGCTCGCGAGGACGACGCCCGCGACGATGACGCCCGCGACGATGACCCTGTCGAGCGCGAGGAGGGCGACGTGCGCGGTGCCAACGCAGCTGGCGGCGCCGGAGGCGGAGCGTGGGGCCACTCCAGCAGGGAGCCGCCGTTGGCGATGTGGTCCATCACGGCCTGGAGCGTGCGGCCGTGCACGCTCCAGAACGCCTCGCGCCCGGCGACGTTCTTGTCCCTGGGCGCCGGGCCGGGGCCTTCCCACCGGTTCATCTCCTCCTCGAAGAGGCGCTGGAACGCCTCCTCGTACCGGGCGGCGTTGCCCGGGTCCTCCGGGTTCCAGCGCGGGTCGTCGCGCATCTCCGGCGTCAGTTCGCGCCAGTAGTGCGCGATCTGGCCGCGTGGAAGTCGCGGTTCAACCGCGTCAGCGGCCGCGGCACCGGATGCCGCGGATGGAGATGGCGTAGCCGTGGCCAACGCGCATGTCCGGCGGCACTGGGTAGCCGTTGTCGCGCAGCGCCTCGGTCTGCTCCTTCAGCAGGGTGCGCGTCGCGAAGCCGTTCGCCGCGGCGCCACCGGTACGCCTCCAGTTGTTGCCGGCCATCTCTAGGGTTTGCGGTGGCGGCGGCGAGTGTGGCGTGTGGGGAGAGAGGGGAGCGGTGGCGGCGAGTGTGGCGAGTGAACGCGGGGGCGACGGCCTTTTATTGCCGCCGGAGAGCGGTGGCATTAACGCCGCTCGCCTCGAAAAGGCGCGCTAGCTGCATTCACGCCGGCGAGCAGAGGACGCGATGGCTCACTGGCCACCCGCCGGCCGTGAAAACGAGGCGTCGCCACGCGGCACGCGCCTTTGACGACGCCTTTGACCACGGCCGGGCGTGGCCGTGTGTCACTGCCAGGCGTGGCCCGCGCGTCGGAGGCGTACGTTTCCTTCCGTCCGGGGCCGCCCCAAGCCTCCCCAAGTTGAGGGCGTGGGCTGGGCGTGCCGGACACAAAACTGGGCCGCGCCGGACCGAATTCGCGTTTGGGCGCCGCGAGTGGGCGCGATTTTGTGTCCGGCACGCCCCAAACGGCTTTGGGCGGCCGTTTGGGCGCCCCGACTGGAGATGTTCTGACGACCTCGCCGATGGTCCGGCCGCCGCCCTCTCTGAGTCTGTCCTTCCCGCCATCCTCCCGGCAAACCTGAAAGAAGAAAAATGAGAGTGATCAAGAAAGAGAAAGAGTGACAAGACGAAACGCGATCTGTAGAACGGATGAAGAACATATATATATACCTGCACGGTGGAGGACTCCGGTTTGGCTTGAGCGTGTGGGGCGACAGTGCCACCCGAGGAACGCTTAGGCATACCCGTACTGGGGTGGGGAGGGCTGACGGGAGAGTCTGAGATCGGAGAGAGGAGTTGTTTGAAATCTAGGATTTTGAGCGGAGAGAAGGGAGGCGGCGAGGCAGAGGACACATATGATGAGAGGGTCGCTATATACCATCTGGAAGAGGCCGGCCCTCGATCTGATAGCACTTCTTTCTTACCTCGGAGGTTAATTAGGTTCCCAAAAAAAGGGCGCCACCTCGGAGCTACTGGCGCTATCCGACAACTCTCTCTCTCTTATCTCTATCGCGAACATCCACCATAGTGTCGTGCAGCCTGTGCCACGCGACACCATTTCTCTCCCTTCGCCTACCTCGAGCCGTATTCTACTGAAAACAGCCGTCCCTACGCAAAGTTTGCCTGTCTATCCGCACACTCACCTCTGTCTCCGTCAAGCACCTGGGACTACAGGGCACCTCCATCCCTGATGTCGCGCCTCAAGGGCACCTCCATCCCTGATGTCGCGCCTCAAGTCCATTGTTAACTTGCACGCCACGTGCGCTCCCCTTTTGTGGCCACCCAACGCCAGTGAACTGAAATACTTCCTACAACCCTCGCAGTAGTTGCACGTGAATACCCATGTCGCCTCTCGCATCGGTCGCCGCTGTCACTGTTGCTGTTAGTAGTGCTCGACTCGGTGGTGGTGGCAGCTACGGTTAAAACGGTGAATGACAAATCGATGGTGAATTGGGGTGGAAGGATGAGTTATACTACTCGTTGTTGGATGCCACCTATTACTGATGAAAGATGATGTGGGTATTTATCCGTGAACTTTTTTTCTGCGGTATATTTGCTTATATCTCTCTTGTATTCAGACAACGAGCCAGATTATGAAATAAAATGCATGTGTGTATTTTGTAGATGGTTGAATGTGTACACTATAACGGACCTATGTTTGCCTAACCTCAGTTGCAATCATTAGTGTAGAAAAGTCATGACCATGAGGGTACAATAATAAAATTGCTTGTGGTGTTGAACCGTGTGACGAACATGACAAACTATATGTTAAGAGAAGGGCAATCCTGTAATTAGATACTAGAACAACACCCCGCACGTTGCAGCGGGTATCTTTAAAAAAAATTAATAAACTCATGAAACCTAAAGTTAACGAAAGAAGTATGCAAGATTAGTTAATTATGGTTACAGATAAGATTGTATCAACAGTTGAAAGAAACAAATGTTGTGGATGACTTGCCTGAAGATGACATGCACATTGTCGTAATATTTCTAGAAACTATAGAAGAGCCCATAATTCCAAATAGCAAATATATGATTTTAATTATGAAAATAATTGGCAAAAAGTTCACGGACGAAACTAATTTCAGTGTTATACTTGAACATGATTTACTTGTGTAACTACATAGCGACATGGTGTGATATTATTATTCGAGCATAAAAAATAATGTGAACAATTTGGTGGGCAAAAAAGATGTTGTGGATGGTTGCATGTAGATATATAAAATAATTAATATATGTTAGTGGGGAGACATGGACAATTGATTGGCTAAAAGAGTAAGTGACGTGGACAGTTTGCATGTGAAGATAGAAAAATATTAATTGCACTTAGTGGGGTTTTGCTTTATAATAAGTATAGATATAATTGTTGGTGGCATTCATGTCAGTTTATTTTTGTTTATATTTTATTTTATGGAATCTGGATCCAATGCACTGATTTATATGGCATGTAAACAATTTAAGATCTTAGTTTGCTCTATATTTTGGTGAATTATTTAGTATTTATTGGTAGAATGTTCCTCAGTTTTTATATAGTATCGATAGTGTTCAATGCAATTTATTTAAATTTTCAGGACATAATTACGCCAACTGTTATTGATTTTGGGATAATTTCTGTCAGAAAAATCTACTTAGTTTCATTATATTAAAATCAATGACCTTCATTGTAGGGCCTCGATGGTTAATCAAATCTTGGCTAATCTATCTCTCTGAGTTCGCAATGTTCATCATATCGTACAGTGTCTGCAAATTGTTGGAACTTTGATCAATTTATTTATTTTGTTCAAATCATTATAGAACCATGTACACAATTTAACTTTCATGACATTTCATAATTGTCGTTTTATCCTAATTGTCTAAGTGAGTGTAACTTTTTAAAGTGGGGTCATGCTCTTTCTGTTGAGTGGTGTACTTCTAACCTTACTACAACTAAATAATTGGGTCCCATCTCTACTTCTCTATGTTTATGTGAGGATGTCTGACTAACCGTGTTGTAAAATAGTGAGCCAGTGATACTATTTTCTCCATCATTAGTACTATTTTTTATATATGTTTCGCTAAAAAAATTGTTTGTTCATCTATCGTTGTTCGTAATTGGACAGACGCGGCAACGCGCGTCTTTTACTTCTAGTATGTGTTTAAGTTTGGAGGAGAGAGTGCACTGAAGCAGAAGCAAATGTTTACACGCTCGAGAGAATCAGAATTATCAATACAAAATTTACCTACAAGCATGTTGCCTTTAACATGATGATTTCAATAACATGTCACACTTTGGTTGAAGAAAATCTCAATGTTCCGGATTTTTTTTCCATGTATGTTTACAACCTGACCAGATTCTGTGATCTGCCATCTCTTGTAGCGAAAAAATCCTTTGGTGGTAACCATCATGCACTTATCATTTCAGATGGAGATTATTTGGCCCCTTCCAGGGCTCCTATCGTTTTTTGCAAAAAAAAATAAGAACAATTAACAGTTCTTACAAAAAGTACAATCTGAAACTATTATTTACGAATTCCCAGATCCGTAGCTGTTTTATAGAAATTCCCAAATCTGTAGATATGTCAGCACCTACTCATGCATTCTGGTGTGTGCCTACTGCCTACCAGCATGCTAATGGAAAATAGGAATTGGCCACAAGATGAAGATGACTGCTCAGCATTTTGGATTGACTAAAACTATACCAAATAACACCAATGTCGTGAGGCAAAGAGCCACATATCTCTTCACGGTGTGGGATCACTTAAATACCACTACATCCTCTCGTCTTTCTTATCTCCCACAAAATGCTTGAAACAGCCGTCAAGGCTTGACAAATTGATGAGATATTGTTCACTGTAGAAATAGTTGATGAGATATTGGAGATAAACAAAATGCAGTAACGGGGTGTTGAAGCAGTGTTCTGGCCCATAAGGCCCAATCCCATGTGGCTGATGGGTGACCTAGAAGTGAAGGTGCTAGAGGAGTGTACGAGTCTAACCAACAGAGTACCAGCCGCCATTGCCGCCTGGAGGTGAGCTGCTGTGAGCTACAGCTGCTGTAGCGACATGGTATCAGAGCCAGGTTGGGCACCAGGGACGGCAGCGAAGGTGGTCTAGTTGCCGGCCAATGGCAGGCTCCGGCGCGGAGAAGGCGGCGTATCCGGGCGTGGCTGTGCGCGCAGGTGTGCGCGGGAGTGCAGCACAGCAGGGCTGCGCGAGAGAAAGGAGGCGGCAGCAGCAGAGGCATATGGACTGCGAGAGGGACAGGACTGCAGGGGCAGCAGCTCCTCGTGCTGGAGATCAGTCGACGGCGCCGGCGGGTGTGAGCGCGAGCGTGGTGGTGTGTCGAGGAGCAGTTGTGATGGCGCCTGTGGAGGAGGCTGCGCCAGCAATTGGAGGCTACCGGAGCACAATACGAGAAAGTGAGGACGATGGCATGCTCGAAGCTGGAGATTGCTGGAGCAGGGGACAGAGCGGGTGTTCTCTGTCCTGTGAGGCTGGGGTCAAGGTGGACAGGCTAAATGGCGCACAAGTTTTTCACGAATTAAAGGATGATGTGACCAAGATGTTAGAGAAGCTTGCCAAGATGAAAACGACGTCTGGAGCTGGTAGCCCATTTATAGGAGTTATCCAGAAACTCAAGTTGATGCTGAATGAAATCGAGATGGAAGGTGTTGCAAATTTCGTCTACACAAACGAAGGTACTGAAAAAGCTACTCTGGCTACCCATAAGATTGATCCGAGTGTATTCTTGACTCAGGTGCATCCAAACATGTTGCTGGTGACTTTAGAGAGTTTGAATCATATGATCAACGCACTTCCTCAAATGCAACCATTTATACTGCTGATGGTACATCGCAGCCGATTAAGGGCATTGGGATGGTACAATGTACTCCTGCTATCAAGCTGTTATTAGTCTTACATGTACCAGCTTTTCCTGTCAATCTCGTGTCGCTGAGTGCGTTGATTGACTAGTTGGATTGTCAAATAACTCTTGACAAAGAAATGTGTGTGATCCGAGATAGGTTGTCCGATAGAAGAATTGGGGCTGGAATTAGGCGAGGAGGACTGTGGTATATGGATCGTGAGGGGTTTGGTCAGGTGAGAGACTCAATATTTGCAGCAGTTGTTGAAGGAAAGGAGGCTATGGCGATGAGGCATCACTGCAGAATGGGACATGTATCCTTGATAAGATGTACAAGTTGTTTCCTGATGTGATGAATGGGGTAGACAAGAGAAAAAATTTATGTGATACTTGTGAGTTTGCAAAGCATACGAGGACATCATATGTGAGTAGAGGACTTAGGAATATTTCTCCGTTCATGCTTATTCACTCAGATGTATGGACATGTCCCGTGGTGTCTGTTAGTGATGCAAATTACTTTGTGATCTTCATTGACTGCCACTCACGTATGACATGGGTTTATCTGATGCGGCATAAAGATGAAGTGTTTGACTCTTTTCAAAATTTCTATGCTCTTGTCAAGACTCAATTCAGTGTGCAGGTGCAGGCAATGAGAACTGACAATGGAACTGAATATGTGAATAACAAGTTTGGGGCTTTCTTGTCAGAGCATGGCATTCTTCACCAGACTTCATGTCCAGACACTCCACCGCAGAATGGAGTCGCCGAGAGGAAGAACCGCCATATTCTGGAAGTTGCTAGGTCTCTTATGTTCAGCATGAATGTTCCAAAGTTCTTGTGGAGTGAAGCCGTGATGACCACAACTTATCTGATTAATAGAACCCCTTCAAGGATATTGGGTATGAAGTCCCCATGTGAGTTGCTCCTAGGAGAGACCAAATTTGTGGTGCCCCCAAAATTATTTGGTTGCACATGTTTTGTTAGGGATCATAGACCGGGCGTGGGAAAATTGGATCCAAAGGCCGTAAAGTGTATCTTCATTGGGTACTCTTCTGGACAGCGAGGCTATAAATGTTGGAGTCCTTTAGAGCGAAGAACCTTTGTTAGTATGGATGTCACATTTCGGGAATCTGAACCCTTCTATGGTGACCAGACTGATCTAAGTGTGCTATTCAAAGACCTTGACCATTTGTCGTGCCCATCAGGAGGTCACGAGGGGGAGAGTAGTGGTACTGGGGTTGTTCCAGTGCAGCAGCCAAATTCAGCGCAGCAGCCAATTGTGGGTGATGGGGCTGTTTCGGTGCAGCAGCCAATTGAGGGTACCATTCCGGTACAGCAGAGTGAGCAGCACCAACAGAAGCCAAGCTTGCAGCAAGACATGTGGGGCAAGATAAATCAAGAACAAAATCCTCGAGTTTATGCTAGGAGACAGATTCAGGGGGAGGTGCCTGGCTATGTGCCGAGGTGGACATCAGAGCAAGAGGAGCAACTCAAAGTGTATACAAGGAAGCGTGGTAATGGTGTTGCACATCAGGGGGAGCAACTAGATCAGCCACCAACGGAACAACAGGGTAGTGATGATGTGATTTCCATCTCCTCAGAAGGAAATCGGACTGAAGGGTCAATTGATGGGAAATTTGTTTTGAGGAGAACTACTCGAGCAACAGCAGGGATACCGGCGGAACGGTATGGGTTTAATGTCAATGACATTGGAAACTATGTCTCCTATGAATCATTATCTCCAGCCTACAAAACATTTGTTGCTTCTCTTCAATTTGTGTCAGTTCCAACTGATTGGAAGAAGGCAAAGGAGGACCCAAAATGGCGTATGGCCATGGTGGAGGAGCTAGAGGCTCTGTGTAAGAACAAGACATGGGTACTAACACCTCTTCCAACGGGAAAGAAGGCAGTTAGCTGCAAGTGGGTATACACTGTGAAGCAGAATGCAGAAGGAAAGATTGAAAGGTATAAAGCAAGACTGGTGGCGAGGGGGTATAGCCAGACGTACGACATTGACTATGATGAGACCTTTGCACCGGTAGCAAAGATGAATACTGTGAGGATTCTGATCTCCTCTGCAGCGAACTTCGGGTGGTCTTTACATCAACTTGATGTGAAGAATGCTTTCTTGCATGGGGACTTGCAGGAGGAGGTCTACATGGAGATCGAGACTACTGGCAAGGTATGCAGGTTAAAGAAAACCCTTTACGGACTAAAGCAATCTCCAAGAGCTTGGTTCGACAAATTCAGACGTGTTGTATGTAATATGGGGTATGGGCAGTGTAATGGTAATCATACAGTGTTCTACAAACATGAAAAAGGGAAATTCACCATACTTGTTGTATATGTGGATGATATTATTATCACATGGGATGACAAAGAAGAAATTGCAAGGCTGAAAGAGCGATTAGGTAAGGCATTTGAAGTCAAAGATCTGGGCCGGCTCAAATACTTCCTGGGCATAGAAGTGACCAGGTCTGCAAAGGGGATTGCGCTATCTCAGAGGAAGTATACCCCAATTGATCAAAACCACAAAGTGAGAGCTCAGTCAGGAGAGCCAGTAGATAAAGAGAGATATCAAAAATTAGTTGGGAGGTTGTTGTACTTATGTCATACACGCCCTGACATTGCCTTTGCAGTAAGTGTGGTACGCAGATACATGCATGAACCTAGGAGTGCTCATCTTGAAGCAGTGTTTAGAATTTTGAGATATTTGAAGGGGACTCCAGGAAGGGGGCTGTTATTTGAGAGTAACAAGCATCTTGTGATAGATGGGTATTGTGATGCTGATTGGGCAAGTTGCCTAGATGATCGTAGATCAACCTCAGGTTTTTGTGTCTTTGTTGGTGGAAACTTGGTATCGTGGAGAAGTAAGAAGCAGGCTGTTGTGTCAAGGTCGACTGCCGAGGCAGAATTTAGCTATGGCTCAGAATTGAAGATATTGAAGACTAGTTGTGTGAACGTGTGGTGTGATAACAAATCAGCAATCAACATAGCAAACAACCCAGTGCAACATTATAGAACCAAGCATGTGGAAATAGACAGATTCTTCATCAAAGAAAAACTAGATGATGGGATCATTAAGATAGAGCATGTGAGTTCAGGCCTACAGATTGCAGACTGTTTAACTAAAGGACTCGGAACTAAAGAATGCAGTCTGGCGTGTGACAAGATGGGAATGATAGATATACATCACCCATCTTGAGGGGGAGTGTTGAAGCAGTGTTCTGGCCCATAAGGCCCAAGCCCATGTGGCTGATGGGTGACCTAGAAGTGAAGGTGCTAGAGGAGTGTACGAGTCTAACCAACAGAGTACCAGCCGCCATTGCCGCCTGGAGGTGAGCTGCTGTGAGCTACAGCTGCTGTAGCGACACGGGGGTATTAGCATCTCTTCTTGGATATGATGGGAAGAAAAAATCAGGCTAGGCTTGTGAAGGTGTTCCTGTCAGCATACTGGATTGCGGTGCTGACCAGCCTAAGTGGGAGTCTTCTTCGTCCATGACAGAGCAGAGGAAATGGAGGCTCAAGTGGGATCTTCAGCTCCTCACAGTCGTTTACTCGATAATTAGCTAGTTACAAGACGCCACATCAATTGCCAAATGCATGGAAGCTGTGAACTTTTGATTAATGCATCCTAATATAACGTTTGTGTTCCATATTTTATGTTATGATCAGGGCGTGTTCATTACGGGCCTTGCATTCTTGCTTATCTCGTGGGTGATCAAATAGAGTGGACCAATCTACCCTCCGAGTTCAATTCTCTGTCCCTGATCCTCACCACGACCTTGAACTCGATGCTACTCGGCACCAACATATACCTTGGGAGGTGAGCAAACTTGGAACTCTTAATTTGGTATTCTCATGCACCTGCAGGAATCAGTAAACAATTTATTTACCTGAGATAAGCAGTGGTTGTTTTTTTTTTTCGAAAGGGGAATAGCACCAGCCTCTGCATCGACCAATCACACAGCCTTATAATGTGATGATGAATGTAGCAATGTATATCTGCATATGCAGCGTGCTGGGGACAGTAAAAATTGTTGGGGGGCTGTATGCGTTCCTGTGGGGAAAAGGCAAGGAGCTGAAGCTCGCTGCTGGAGCGGGGGCTGCACATAAGCAGGAGCAGCAAGGTGGAGTATGATCGGCCAGCATAGGTAGCTTTTGCTTGATTGACTGAGTTTTGGATATTAATTTCTGAGCATGTAATCCTGTGGGGTACCCTGTTCTTAGAGCCGAACTGCCATGGCTCTCAGCAGCAAAGCGTGGTACTCTGTTCTTAGAGATTAACTGCCATGGTTTGTAGCAAGGCGTGACACTCGGTTTGTAGAGCTTAACCGCCATGGCTTTCATCAAAGCTGGTGTAACAGTCAGGAACCGCATGGCAAATGTTTGGTTTTTCGTGATCTGGTATGTTCTCGGTTTTGCCATGGTTCAGTGTTTGGGATGGGCAATTGATTTTATCTTATATTTTAAATCCACACCCCTCCAGCGAAATCCAAGAAAATGACGGCTGCTAGAGGGGTGTGGATTTACATATTATGTCCATCCTCTGAAATCGTGGATTGAATTCCTACACTAGATTCCATGGAGCCGAAAACGGTACTCTCGGAATTTCAAAATGAATTCCAGCCCCAATTGATGGGAGCCAAACAGCTCTAATAGATTTTATATATGAGGAATTTCAATGGAGTAGCGGCTGTCACCATGATTACAAAACCTTGTTTCCATATGCTTTATCTGGGGCATTTTGTCTAATAAACATATGAAGTCCAAAAGTTCTTGAACAATAAACCTTGTGTACAATAAACCTTGTGTGGAGTCCAATCTTTCTGTACAGGATACTACAGGTTTGTCAGCCATCCTTGGCAAAACAGAATTTACCAAAAATTGTATATCCTGCACAGGTTTACATGATAAAATGGTATCTTTCTTTTTACCCAGATACAAAATCTGTACAGGAGCGGCAGATCACTCGAGTTGCGCAACATCTGCTGGCTTCATAATCTGACATGCCAACAACTAAATGCAAGATTAGCTGCTCAGTTCCCGCACGGGTTTAAACACATCAGTGAGGTTCCTTTGTTCTGGCCTTTGGCGAGTTGAAAATAACCACCCGTTTCCTTTTCTATTTCTTTTCTTCTTGTCTCGGACTCTTTAGCTTCCAGCTATACTTACTGCTCGCGCAATCGAAGAACTATACAGGATCTGGAGACCTTTCACAATTCAGAGCACCTCCTTTTCCAGTTTCAGCACAGCCATGAATGCCTCTTGAGGAACTTCGACCCTTCCGATTGCTTTCATTCTCTTCTTTCCTTCCGCCTGTTGGCAAATGTTAAACAGCATATTATCGATCCTGTCTACCATAAAGAACTGTTTGCACTAGAAATGTTGAGGAAAATTAACTTCTACTGAGCACAATCAGTCAATTCTCCAAAGCTAACTTTCAGCGCAATAATAGAGTCACTAAGAAGAATTACCTGTTTCTTTAACAATTTCTTTTTCCTTGATATATCACCCCCTGCAAGTGAAAGAAAAATAATGGCGTGACTAATCTTTTGCAAAGCTGTGAGGACAAAGAGTAGCGATCTTTTCTTTTAAGAGAAATACACCAATTGCAATAGCTGAGATTAAAAAAATGTTTAGATAGGTGTGCAGAGGATGAAAAACACAAGATAATGAGCACAGCATTTGATTGGCTTTATGAAAGTGTCAGAGTGCAAGTTTTAGTATTTCTGTTTACCGTAGCATTTGGATAAGACATCCTTCCTGATGGCTGACAGGGCTTCACTTGCAATGACCTTTGCACCAATACATGCCTGTGAAGGTGCTGATTAACACATGATTGCTAAAAACAGGAGTACTAACTGAGTGGTTCACTGAGCGGTTATGACTTATGATTCTCTGAGAACATATGGCTGCTCCTACTTTCCACCAAGTTGCTGAAGTGGTATTTTTCTGAACTAACCTTGGTCCTCCTAAGACCTAAGCCAAGGGAGAGGTGGTGCCAGGTTGCCCCTTTATTGTTTGTGCTTAAAATATACGATCAAATCACTAAAGAAGAATTTGATTGATGTCATTTCTTAATATAGGTTGCCAAAAGTAGGTTGACATGTTATGTAACCCTGATCAGAACTCACAATCTCTAATGGTCGACTTGGCTAGCTTGCTATGCTATTATATTGTAAATATATATATATGAGAACAAGACAGATGAGCCTCACTTGAATAGGTATTTTAAACATTTGCCGAGGTATAAGTTCTTTGAGCTTTTGAGTGAGCGCTCTTCCAACAGTGTATGCCTAGAAAAATAATTCAAAAAACAGATTAGCTTGAGACACTACTGAACAGCGACCGATACATATAAGCTGTTCTAAAAAAAGTCTTAAAAAGAATCCATTGCAATGAAGTACAGTTAATTGCACAAGCATACAGTTAATATGCATATTTGGTGTTAGGATTAGAGGACACCCGATGCATAATTGTTGTCCAAAGGTTTAGTAATTACCCTAGAGTATATAGGTTCAGCAAAATGTTAAGAAAAATATGGGACTAACGGTCAAAAATACGAGACTAGCCCTAGACAAACACAATCTTATCTTTAACAATGAGTATGGTTTCATACTGAAGTGCGTGTGTATTTCCAAGTTTTTTTGGCGAACACGCACCCAAATGTGTGACGTCTTGAAGAATAAGTGTCAAGATGACGCAAAACCCTACAACTCCCATTGTATGCATGTGTATTTTTAAGTTCTTACTATCGTTTTGCACTTCATGTTAACTTTATGCTCACATCAATGGTGTTTCTAGACAATATAAGTATCTTTCTGCTTTTAGATCTATATCTTTTAACAGAGTGATTGTGCATAGACCCAAGAACTCCAGCTTACAAAGACTCGTGGAAGTGAGTAACACAAAGTGCGTCTGCAGTCTGCACAGACAAAAGATTCCTATATATGATGATGTAATCAAGGATATATGCTCGAGAGAAAAATCAAAGGTTAAATGCTCGATAAAATAAATCGAAGGTTATACGTTCGAGAGAAAAAAATGGAAGTTCTGATGAGTACAGTTTGATTGGCTACTTAGCTAGTAAGCAAGTTACTCTAGTAGGTAAAGCACCTTTTCTCTGTGTACAATTGTCGACAATGCTTCCACAGGCTCACCATTGATTTGTATGTCCAGCTTTACTAGGTCACTTTCCCTGTACCTGCCAATTAGGTACAGATATATCTCAGCTGATTTTGCACAAGGAACTATTGAGCACTAACAAGCAACAAGAGATGGCTAAGGTGTAACCTAATATACAAGCAACCACGATTCTAAAATCCAAACTAGAAACAATATTTTATGACCGCAGTACAACTTAAAATCTAAGTCATCCTTATCAAGACATGTAAAAACTAAAACATTCGAGAACATTGATCTATTCACATAAGCAACCGCTACATAATGATCATTACAGTGCCTTGGACTCAAAAGCTAGATGGGAAGCAACCTTGTAGGCATTAAGGCAACATATATACTGCACGTACAATATATGCAGCATACAATGGGATAAGACAGAACAGGTATAAAGTATAAACAGGTAGATAACATGTATCTAACAGTATATGTACCCGACAACTGCATATTCCATGCTAGCATATCCTTTGCTTCGAGATTTCAGTTGATCAAAGAAATCACCAACCATCTGCATGACATTTACAAATAAAACTCTAAAGAAAATCCACCAAATAACTGGATTGGTTTCTTGAATGGAAAAAACAACCGAGAGGGCCTTCAGTACAATGCATGCATATTCACCAGAGTAAACGAGGCTTATCGGTATATAGTAGAATTGATGAATAATCAAGAAATATTCTTTTGAAGAAGCTCTCACAAAGTCGACCACAAAGGAACAATGTTTCATAAGCAGCAATATATACAATTATCTGAAGTGAGGGAGTCCATAAAATGCACAATCAGGTTGGCAGGTTGCCATTGGATGAAGTTAATAGTGAATGTGATGCTTGATTATTAAGAAGTAGCAGACTTCCAATCGGCCTACACGATATCGATAAAATTATTATATCATGTGTACTGAAATTCTTCTTTGATAATGTTTTGTATGTTATGCAGATGCATAGATGTTACTTCTCATAGTTTTTCTTTTCATTTGCTTCATGCAAACAATTCCATTTGACAAGTTACAAAGGCAGAAAATGTACATGTTTTTTGTCGCAATAATGTTTTCATACCTCTGCTAATGGTAGCATATAAATTAGTTTGGCCCTGTTTTCTGTAATGTAGTTCATTTCCTTGAATTCACCTCTTCTCTCTTGACCCAGCTCCATTATTGGGCCAATATAGTCCTTTGGTGTCAGCAACTCAATCTGAAACAGGATAGAGCAGATACCATATAGGAGAATCAAACACATGTAGAGTACAGTACTCCCAAAGTTTAGGAAAATTAATACATGACTGTCAATGAATGGTGGAAGACCGTATCCAGCAACAACCTTTACATATGGTTCTTCAATGGACCTCCGTTTACCGGCTTCTGGAAGCAAGGATGGATTTGAACATTCAACCTACAACATCTATAAGTAAGCATATGTTTACATTAACATCGCAATGCCAAAATAGATAAAGCTGGCATGTTTACAACTCAAACTGGATCAATGACCATTTGATTTACTTTACTAAAAGGATGTCAAGTTTAGCAACCTTGACAAAGGCAGTAAGCAAGAAAAGGTAGAAACGTTTAAATTGGCGGGAAATGCTTTCCGTGTCATGTCGAACAAGTACTAATCTGAACAGTGGGAGTTATCTTACATAAAATTAAGCACTAGATAGATTCCAAGAAAAGTCAAAAAGTTCAGCATCATAGAACTTACAGTTTCATTATTGGCACAGTTGACACGGTACACCACACTAGGTGCAGTAATTATTAAGTTCAAATTGTATTCCCTCTCAAGCCTTTCCTGAAAATAGATAACATTACAATGTAAAAAATCAGGTCACCATGGTTATATGTAAGATGCATTGTTAATAGCCAGTAGATTGTAAAAACCTGGACAATTTCCATATGAAGAAGACCAAGGAACCCACACCTGAAGCCGAACCCCATGGCACTAGAAGATTCCGGTTCAAACTGCGCCAATAACCAAGATATGACCAAACAAAAAATCCAAGAAATGCAATACAAAATGCTAATGGGTGATCAACAATCAACATCACAGATTACAGAGCCCAAGAGAATAATTGAATTACAATGTTTCATGTGTTTTATGCGATCTCTTTCACTCTATGCTTAAATGTTGTAAAAATGAGATTACAAATCTAACACTGTTTTCTTACCATGTAGAAATAAAGTTGATCAGCTATTCATAAATGAAGGCACTGCTTTTGTTAGTTATTGGTGTTGCGCATGTTTTAACACAAGAATATTAAGTCTTTCTCGTTTCTGTTATACAGATCATGAAACATGGGTTTGGGAAATCCAGGCTCCTGTTACAGTACTGACATTCAGTTGACTGTAGAATGTAAAAACTACAACTATATTTGTAATCACTTACATCAATGTAGTTATCTTGTGGCATCATTATTTTTTAATAGTGAAAGTACAAATTTAATATTCCTTGCTAATTTAGTTTTCATAGATTGCTTTAGAACCTCTATGTCTTTCTTAGGGTAAATAAAATTACAAGCTAGTCTGCCAATGCAGATCCCGTATACAGCAATCACGGTCTACATGTATGTTGCATCTAGTATAAATTATATTATATCAGATTCTCCTTTTGAATGTTCATACAGATGCACTACGATATGAAGATGTGGGTCAAGAAAGAACGTCCCAACCTTCAAATATTAGAAACATAAACAGCCAAATTAGTTTGACAACACACTCATGCTAATCTGATGATCTTGTATCCATAGAGTCAAAGGCATGATATGAAACCTACCTTTAGGGCAGCATCATTTAGCTGAAGTTTTCCCAATGCTTCCCGCAACTCCTCAAACCTATTGCCAACTTCAATGTCAATACAAGATAAATTATGCTTCTGTAGAGAAGAACAAAATTCATTTCAAGGAGAAAGTACAGTACTGATCTGCCTCTAAAGGAAATAAGCCGCAGAAAACCATTGGAGTAGCTTCTGAATATCCTGGTAAAGCAGATTCCGCTCTTTTTGCGAAGTGAGTAATTGTATCACCCACCCGAGCATCTGCTACTGACCTTACGGAAGCAGAGAGATAGCCGACCTGTGGATTGGTCAAGACATAAAGAAATTTGGTTTAAAAGAATTATCGCAGTACTATGAATATAATTAGGGTGAATCACACCGGAGTAGGAGAAAATGAGGATTGAGGTATCGCTGGTTTACTCAATCCTGCATGAAGTATAATCACATGATTTTGCAAACTACTCCCTCCGTTCCACGATATAATATGTTTTAGGTTTTTTCCACATTCACATGTATACACATGTATCTAGACACGTTTTAGTCTATATGTGCACTCATTTTAGTCCGAATGTAGACAACATATGAAACACCTAAAACATCTTATATTGTGGAACGGAGGGAGTAGCTCTTGGGTGCTCCCTAGAAATTTACAAGAATTTGAAGAGATAGAAAAGGTACATGTGAGACACAAAGGAAAATTTCTAAGGGGTCTAACCTCTTGCTAGATTCCTAATTTCCATCAGGATTTAAAAAAGGAATCCGTAGGAATTTTGATGATCTCATTTCTTTGAGGAAAAGCGCTTTTATAGGAAATTTGAACCTTTTGACATCCTACAGAATTTCTTTAAAGGCCTCATTGGAACGCAGCATTCTAAGAATGTAGGAACATCAGGACGTAGGATGAGATGGTGTGCCATCTAGGACGTACCCAGTGCTGAGAGCTCCCGCACTGTGCGGGGTCTGGGGAAAGGTGTCAGTGGCAAGCCTTTCCCTCACGAAGTGCAATGTGAGGAGACCGCGACTCGAACCTGGGACCTCTCGGTCACAGGCGGTGAGGCTCTACCGCTGCACCAGGTCCGCCCTTCATGGTGTGCCATCTAGAAGGAAACTAAAACAGAGGAACTTTGATGCTTCACAGGAAATTATAGAAATTTGAAGAGAAAGAAGTGCACGCATGACACAAAGGAAAGCAATTATGATTTATGAAGCTTAACCCCCTGCTAAGAATCCTATAAAATTGGGGTGTAGAAAAGAAGTACGTAGGAAATTTGATGCTGTAATCCCTATTATCTAAGGGGGTTCCATTGGAAAATTTTGGATGCCCTGAAACCTACCAAATTCTAATGGAAATCCATCAATCCAAATGGGACCTTAATGTGTGTCATTTTATGTTGTCACGAACAGCTTAATTAATGGCATCTTCATCTCATCGAAGTTCCAATGCAACAGCAACCTGCCCAAGGTATAGTCAAGGACACGTGTCGTGCAATCCGTAGATTTTTTAAGGAATTTTGTAAGATCACAATCCATACTCTTTTTTGATAAGAGCCCTTTGGGTCATAGGATTGGGGTTGACAAATTGCTATAAAATTCCTTCAATCTCATGGTGCATAGATGGCATATTTAACCATCGAGACCAATAATCTGGCATTCTGGCATTTCGTAAGTAACTACAGGTTGGTACCAAGAGACAGGCAAACATCATACTAGCAAAATTACCTCGCCAGCGTGCAGTTCATCAGCTTCCATCTGATTGGGGGATAGTACACCAATTTCATCAGCAACATATTCCTGTTTATTTTGACAATATACTCAGCATAACATTCTATACCCTGTATAGCTAAGGTTCTAGGGAAAATAATTACAGAATGTCATAATACAGAAATAATTCACGGAAATAGTAAAAGACTGATTATTAGGGCAGCCCGTTGCACGTAGCTCCCACTTGCGCAGGGTCCGGGGAAGGGTCCGACCACTTTGGGTCTTTTGTACGCAGCCTTTCCCTGCATTTCTGCAAGAGGCTGTTTCCAGGACTCGAACCCATGACCTCATGGTCACAAGGCAACATCTTTTACCGCTGACTAATGGCGTAAATTTTGGTGTGGCATATTAGGATGGTAAATTTGGATGATAATTTACACAAGTGGTATTGTACAATACAATATGTTCTCCAGGAAAACCCATAAAAAAGGAAACACTACTGTAGCCTTCATGAACACGGTAGTTTACTAGAAAGGTACCAGTTTTGCCTTAGTTACCTTTCTATTGGCCATAAAACATATCTTGTCTCCTTTCTTTATACTTCCATCAATAACCCGAAAGTACACAATTACGCCTCTGTATGGATCATAATAGCTGAAATAATGTAGATAAATATGAAATAGAGTTCAGTTATATGCTGAATATTATGTAGATAAACTAATGTTGTCTGCCTGTGCAATTTTAGCACTAGGGTAATTCATTGAGAAAATTCTTGGACCAACTTCTCAAAAGTCACCTGTCGAATATAAGAGCCCTGAGAGGATTTTTTAAAGTATCCTGTGGTGGGGGGACCTTGGTCACGATGGCATCTAGTATCTCAGTGATGCCTATACCCTCCTACAGACACACAACAATAACAAGAATAAAAGGCAGAAGCTAAGAGATTATATCTGTTCGCAAAATGGAAAATAATATGTTCTGTCTAAACTTGTATATCCACTGTGTAAGCAACTCCGAACAAAAAAAACACTAAGGTAATGAAAACCAACCTTTGCTGAACACCTAATTGCATTACTGCAGTCCAACCCAATTATCTGGAATAGAAATTAAATGATGAACTTGACTAATACGAACCAATGGGGCATAACTGGAAAACAGACAACTTGTTTTCGGCAATCGGCACGATAAAGTTAGAAAAAATTAGGAATACCTCTTCAATCTCTTTCGCGATACGGTCAGGTTCAGCACCAGGAAGATCAATTTTGTTTAGAACCTAAACTAGAAACCAAAGTCATCTGTCAAATACACAAAAGCGAGAAGCTATAACAGGACATCACGCCAAAAATGTCCAATTCTCAAGGTAATCACACAAAGATTTAGGAGATTTTACCATCCTTAGTATTCATCTACAAAGAGCAAATGCAACAAGTTCTTCATGTTAAAGCTACTTTTCATTATTGTACGAATAAAAGGGAAAAGCATTTTTCTTAAACAGTATATTGGCTGAAATGTACTCATCTCATCGTTACTCAAATTTATACCTAATTCCAGCAAGGCAGACATAGAACACTCGAAATAACTCTAGCACAATTTTTTTAACAGCTAAAGGTACATATTATAAAACTAGAAAATATCAAACTCGTTATTGTGCGACTAAACTGACAGTTCGAACTGACCGGTATGATTTCGAGGTTGCTTTCCAGTGCAAGATACACATTCGCTAACGTCTGGGCTTCAACACCCTGCATTATCACATCAGATATCATTTACTATCTTGGAAAAGATGTATTGGAAGCTGGTGATAACATTTGGCTAGCCTCTGTACACTGTAAGGCAGAAGGAAAGGTCTTCAAATACATAGCTACTGAACTTACAGGAAGAAAATATATATTGCACCTGAGAAGCATCAACGACCAGCAGTGCACCCTCACAAGCAGCAAGAGAACGGGAGACCTAAGAATCAGTCAGACAGTTCACAAGATGTTTCAGTCGACTTCAAATCTCAAAAGAATGCTAGGATTAAATTACGAGTATACCATCTCAGACACTCTAAAAGACATTATAAATTTCAGTGGAGTGGAATGCTCATGCATATGCCTGTATTTCTTTTATAAAAAAATCTTTGCTGCCTGGCAGCAGCATAATATGCTTTACCTCGTATGAGAAGTCAACATGACCTGGTGTGTCGATTAAATTCAAGCAGTAAGGCTCATTGTTCATGACGTAACGCATCCGAGCTGCCTAAAATAACAAAATGATTAGATCAACAGTACAGAAGCAAGAACATGCACATCAAAACTTTCAAGTACACGGGAAACTTCATTCGATATGAGATCTAAGTGTGAGTAAATGACAGCCTAAGCTAACAAAATCACAGCAGCATTCATGTGGGGAGCAGCTAACAGCAAGTATCTGGTCTTATTTCTCTCTAGCCTCCACATTTACACAGGATAATTCTATTATGTTTGGCTAAAGAACGAGAATACATAGCATGACTCCGCATAGTTTAACCAACTACAGCACCATTTCACCCACCTGCAACTTGATTGTGATCCCCCTCTCCCTCTCCAGGTCCATGTTGTCCAGGAACTGCTGTTTCATATCCCTCTTCTGCACCGTCCCCGTCATCTCGAGGAGCTTATCCGCCAGCGTGGACTTCCCATGGTCGATGTGCGCGATGATGCAGAAGTTCCTGATGTTGGTGATGGGAACCTACCAGAGCAGACCACGCCGAAATTTGCTAGTTCCGGTTAAATTTCATTGGCGGGCAAAATCTAAACAAGTTGCAGTGTCGCAGCTCCTAGCCTCCTAGTGAACACAATGCTCAAGGTGTTGCGCTGCGCGAGGGAGGGAGGGGGAGTTACCTTCTGGAGGCGGTCCTGCCCGGCGTCGGTGGAGGAGGCGGGGGCAGAGGCGGCGAGGCAGAGGACGCGGCCGCGGGAGGAGGCGGAGAGAGCGCGCGAGCGGGAGCCGGCGGGGAAGGGCGCGGAAGTTCGGCGACGCCCCGGAGCGAGCGGCGACGGCACCGGCGCGAGGACGGCGAGGCGGGAGATGGCGGTGGTGGTGGCCATGGAAGGAGTTGGAGGTGGGCAAGCGTCGGCGCTTCTGGGCCGCAAGGCTTTCCTGGCCTTGCCGCCGTATGTCTATCCACACACGCTGTGGATGTTTGTTTTGCTAGCTAGTAAACCGTTGCATTGTTTCTTGCTAAACAAATTATTTCTTTTTTTGGGGAAATGGGAGATTTCATTGAGTACGTCGCTTTGGAGCGCGGGCTCCATGGAGCAATCTTTTGAAAAATTCAAAAATATACTTCTAATAAGTTTCAAAGAAAATAAAAAATTCCTAAATGGATGACTTTTACTAGTGTGAAAAAGGTTCTGTAAAAATGACAAATTTCCAAATTTGAGGTAGTGAACAGCAAATTTCGAAAAACTTCAGATTTCTCATAATTTTTCATTTTTGTGTAGGCTGGAATATAAACCATTTCACGTTGAAATGTTGCAGTACCGGAGAATACGTCATGGTCAACTTATAGTTTTTTCTCAAACTTTTTAAAATATTATATTTGCTACATACTACGGGCATAAAACCTTCCGCCAAAGGGTCCCCGTCCTATCTTTTTCGCCTTCAGCTCTAGAATCGACTATGGTTTACTTGTAACTCTGGGTATGGTGAATATCTCACCTATCAAACTCAAGCAAGAATCGATCAACAAGATTTTTTTTAGAGATTATCATTGTCATTGATTGACCAGCATAAAATAGTATTTAGTAAATGGATATGTTTGACAATAAATGAATTCTTAGTCGTAGAATATTATTATCCTCGGACTTGAACTTTAAAATATGGATTTCAAAAAAAATTATAAAACAGGATTTGTGGAGCCTGTGCTCCAAAGCGGCTGTTGGAGGAGGGTTTCCACGCTGCCCTGGGGACGACATGATACAAGACGTCTCGCATGACGCAGGGGCCAGATGTGTCAAGGGTACCGTCAAGACAACTTATTCCAGGGCGCTCTTCAGGAGTTCGTATGATCGGTCAGAGAATGTCATGCGTGATATGCATGTCCAGTTATGCATCACGATCGTTGGGGCATTTCGCTTCTCGAAGGCTTTTGCAGCGAGTTGGAAGGGGGCCCACCCATGCGATTTGTGGCTCGACAGCTAATATGAAAAGAGCGTCACGATCACCGATGTGAACCTTTGCCGCCTCAGGCTCAATGACACCACCCATCACTGTGGCCTTAAGTACCGGGGTTGATTGCTCCTCCCAATGGAACCTAATAATATGTATTGCATACTGATTCAACATGCCGTACATCATATTCCTACGTTTCGCTACTCTTGGCCCTAAGTATAATTAGGGTGGGGGCATTTGCCCCCCCCCCCCACCCCCTACCCCGCCCCCAGTACATGGTAAAAAGTTTAATTAATATTGTTGGCTTTGCCACATACAAGAGTTGCCAAAGATTGATTGTTTTGGTGTACTTATAACCATTTTCCCTCTAATGAACCAAACTCCATTGTACTCATAAGACTTCAATGTGTTGGGAGTATTCTTTTCTCCCTTATTGTTTGCCATATTGCCCTTATACATACGCATTGATTCTAGCTATGTTGTGCTAGTTTATGCATCTATGTCAAGATTCCTTCTTCCTGACACTACAACTAGGAAAAATAGAGACAATCTTATGATGGTCTATAAATTTGTAAGATTTAAATATAAAAGTGATAAAATATATATAATTGGCGATGAATATTATGCACATGTTCATTTAAAAATAGGTTTACTCGCAGTAGAAGAAAAAAAAAATTATGTACTTAATTTTGTGGGAAATTAATTGGGAGACTTATGAGTTTGCCAAAAAAAATTGTTTTCCTAAGAGGATACTATTCTACCATCTCAGTCTAGTAAATCTGGAAACCTAGTCCTAGCTAGGTGTGCACATGTGGACTAAGAAAATGGATTTACCACCACATCCACCAAGACACCAACTATGCTCAACACACAAAGGGGGCTGCTCTAGAGTTTTAGGCATGTTTTCCCTTCATTCTAGACAACCACATCATCGAGGAAGTTCGGAAACATGCCACATGTCTAGGTACATCCACATTTAGTGCATAGCAAGTCAATTAAATTGGAACGGACGGAGTAGAACACAAGGGTCTAGTTAATGCACCACGACAAGAAAATTTCTCTGAAAACATAATTTCATGAGTGGAGTATGGCTTCAGGTGACCATGGGGAGCCGAAAGTCGAGCCACCACAATGTGCACTGATGCAACCTGTGAAGGCATCATTCCTCATCCAGCCGGAGTCAAAACTCCACGGGTATCCAAATGCCCCAACTATTTCACCAGTGACTCGAGCTCCGGGTCACACGATCAGCGGCCGAGTCGACAAAACTCCCTCCAGCGGCTTCATTAGTAACGTACACACATAATTGTTGATCTAAAAGTGTACCATGTTGTGTATTTTAATATATATATATATATATATATATACGATTTAGCGAATCTTGAGAGTGAGGGGCAGCAACACTAGGGCGATGACAATGATCTGGTTGTCATCGATGTAGAGTAAATTCAGCTCCTTGAAGTCGTGGTTCGGAACCTATTGGAATTGAGTCTGAGGTACTCAGCTATGATTTGCTAGTCAAACATCGTACATGCCCATACATTCAGTATACAGAGTCACGAGAAATAGTGTGCTATAAATGAAATCAGAAATTGCAAGTATTTACATTTGTTAGCGGAAATCCACTTCGGGTAGTAGGTGCAGATGCACCCACTACTCAAAAAACAATTTTGAAAATGTCAAAAAATTCAAAATAAAAATTACGCATATACGTCAAGACATTTTATGTTAGCACACGAAGTTTCGTGAAGAAAAAATATTTTTTGTGACATGTGCAAAAAAGACAAATCCGGACGCACCAAAATGTTTTTATACGAGTCATTTTTTTTGTCTTTTTTGCACAGGTCACAAAAAATGTTTTTCACAACGCCAATTTGTTGTGCTAACACATAATGTTCTAATGTACATCCGAGCTTTTTTCTGTAATTTTTTGACATTTTGAAAAAAAACTAAAAAAAAAATTACGTAATAGGTGTAGATGCACCTATGAGCCAAATCGCCGCCTCCATTTGTTAGTTCTTTGTCGTGTATAATGCTAATGCAGTGCAAGTGAACTTTATAAAAATGATTATTTTCTCTCAGGATCTAGAGCCGTTCCTAAACATGATAACATGTCACTCTTATTGTCATTTATCATTTATATCCATGCACAGTTGGCATCTTTCTTTGGTTCATGTAACTCAACATTTACGTTCGCTTCTGCAGGTATTTTGGTGTTGTATCTCTTCCAGAGATTTGCATAGGAATCATGTCTTGTTTGTTTCAGTGCAAAAAATTATGATTCTAGACTAGTTATCAAGTTCTCTTTGTTCTTGCAGTGACTTTTCCATGTGATTTTTGTTGCGAGCGATTCTAGTTATTGTTTGTGTCCCATTAACGTAACCGCCGTTTATAGTTATGTTGTCTTTATGTATTTTGTGACCGAAATGTAATTAGTTATTTTCATGAGCCTAAATTTGAACTGGGCCATCCAAGTTCAACCTTAAAAAATTATATCTCGAATTTGATAGGAACTGCTATAGAAACCGTTGCTATAGATACAAGTGTGCTAACCCTAAAACTGCAATTTAAATGTGCCATGACTGTTAGGAACTTGAAAAGGAAAAATATGTCAGCTCGTCAACAAAATTGCACGTAGTTAGCATGTTGGGCCAAATTTGGTATCCATGTCACATTTCCCTCTCTATGTTAAAATCCATTGTCATTGCCATGTCATCACTACATCATCATCAATTATGAGGAATAAAATTCATGAGTTGCCACATAGATTGCCATGTCAACACACACGCCATCCATGTCAAAATCTCATCAGATTATTGTGTTCAGTATTTGGATAAATGTTGTGTTGCCAGAGCTACTCGAATGTGTCACAAATTGTGTTAATACGGCTAGAAAACTATATTAATAATAATGTTACTACGCCTAAGAATTATATTACTATCTGTGTAATCATAGTTACAAAAATGTGTTACGATCATCTAGTAACACATATCATGCATGTTACTATACAAAAATTACAACACAAGTTTAGCATATCGTCGTAACAATCTCAGCAACACAGTCTAACGTAGCACCATTTTAAAATGTGTTACTACATAGCCTAGTAACACCTTTTAAACATCTAGTATAATATGTGTATTACTTACTAAAGTTGTATGCTTTTGTAGTGCTATTGTCCTCACTAACACTAAAACTCTAATTTTTACGTCTCTGCGACTCTTCTATGACCCCGCCTCACTTCCTTGTCACACCAAGTCTTCCAACACCACCCACTAATTGTCTCCCTCACTTGGCTGATATCACTACTGTGCTACCTTAGCACCTCCTTTTACCCCAACCGTAGACACCTCCAGTTTCGTTTTTGTACCACTTTGCTATTTGAACACTAAATCTTCAAAATTTAGTGGAACCTCCCACGAAGAACTCTTAGTTTGCTACATGTTCTTTCAAGCGAGCTTTGCTACCCTAAGCAATGTCGTGTCAACTCTAGCTCCTACTCAGCGCCATAATCTTTCTTGTGAGGTAACATGGGCTGATACTTCCCTCTCTGTCGCACCACTCAGATGATACGAGGTATCGACTTACCGAGATGGGGAATAAGAAGTAAGGTTACCGACATTTATATACAAATTCGGTTGTGTAGCAAACCTTTTAAGAATATGTTTGTATGCTAGATAAGAGACAAAAAAATTCAAGGCACACATCTTTCGCAAGAAGAAAACTCTCAAGGCATGCTTTGATCGTATATCAGTATACTAGTAGCCAACATTCTGTGGTCGTGCCCGCAAAGAAAGACATTCTCGTCGTTGAGGTGGAGAAGACAATTTACAAGAAAATGCTATAATAAAAATATAAATATCTAAGGTTTTCTTTGGTCCATAGAGTTCTATAAACGTGGAAATCGAAGAAGAAAAACAAGAATGTGATAGGAATTGATATGCAAAAATATGATTCCCAGAAACAGGAAAATTACGGAAGTCCTAATAAACGTGGTCAAATAAAATCAAACCACATGACAATGTATAATCAAGATGTAATTATGCCACTAAAAGAGACTGGCCTTTTTCTTCCCACCTAGTAATAATCTGGAAAGAAGACAAGTGGATTGTAAAATTCCTGCGTTTTGTTTCTTTGAAACGGAGATCAAATGAAACATTTTTTTTTGTTTTTTCCTTGTTCCAAACCTTTGAACCAAATTGATGAATAGTACTAACAGCTTAGGAAATATTACTATTTGTATAATATTTTTCTACTTTTCCTATAAAACGAAGAGGCCAAAAAACGTGGAGAAAAAAGGTGACGGAGAGATGTTCACACTCCAACAAAAAACAAATCGAGCAGCCCTTTTCAAAAAAAAGAAAAGAATCGAGCAGCCGAACGGGAATGGCCCAACTAACCTGCACAATTGTCAGTAAGTGGGACCCTGCTTTCGGTGAGCCGAGTACGGATATCCCCGGCCAGTCCCCACGCTCCCATAAAGCAACCTGCAGACCGTGTCCCCGGCCAGGGAGCTCTACCTCACCGGCGAACGTGTCTTGCACCCTCGCCGTCTCCTCCTCCTCCCAACCCGCCACTTCAGCCATGGCCGCGGCAGATCTCAACGCCTACGCGCGGCCGTATCTCCGCCGCCCTAACCACCCCCGCCTCTCCCGGCTCCAGCCTCCTCCTCCCGTGACGCCGGCGTACTACTATGGCAGCGCCGACTGTCAGCCGCCGCCTTTCAGCCTCGTCCCCAACTACTCCCATCCCACCTTCCCCGAGCACCGCTACCACCCCCTTCCGCCGCAGCCGCACTTCTTCCGCAACCACGCCCCCTCGCCGCCTCGCCACCACCGCGGCGACCCGCGCGGGCTCATGTTCCCGAACAACAGGGGCGGCTTCGTCTGCGAGAAGCTGTACGCGCAGGCGATGTACAGGTACGACAAGGCGCGCGCGCCGGCGGCCGGGGAGGGCAGGAGAGAGCCGCCTCACGGTCCTCGCCGTCGCGGGGAGGTGGCGTGCGGCCCGCGCACGTGGACCAGGGGCAGGACGCACGTTCCGCTCGCGCGGCGCGCTGGGCGGGTGCCGAGGTCGCCGTCGCCGGCATTCACGACGAGGCCGGAGACGTGGATCCCGCCGCCGCCGTGGCTCGGCCTCACCACCGTCATGATCCGCAACATCCCCAACAAGCTCACGTAAGCGCGCGACCTACGCATACCGCCTACGGCGCTCCATTGTTGTGATTAGTTCGTGTGTTCTAGTTGATGAATCTTTCGTTGTTGTGCGCCGTCGCATGCAGGCGCGGCGCGATGATGGAGCTGCTGGACGACCACTGCGCCCGGGAGAACAGGCGGCGGCGTGGTGGCCGGCCCGCCGCGTACGACTTCCTCTACGTGCCCATGGATTTCAGGTGATTAATTCATGCCCACTCGCTCGCTCAGATCCCACAAGATGTCAACTTTGCTAGAGTGATTTCCTGCCTGGATGTTTTCCTGTGCTGCTACCATTAATCAACTACAGTAGCATGTAGTAACTCGACAGTTGTAATGGAAACCTGGCCTCTTTTCGCATAGTTGTAATGGAAAAAAAATTAATGAACTTTCTTTCTTCGAGAGTAAAAGTTGATGAACTATGAACGGGAGAGAACGTTGATCCTCTCTTTTTCTGCGCATCGATCGTCCTTCCCTGCGGGGGTAAAGCTAAAGGGCAAAGAGACAAATAAAGCCTGAAAAAAGAAGAATCGATAGCGTCATAGAGACATAGAGTAACGATCTGTTTGCTGTATTTAACTTTAGTGGTAGACCAAATAAACACTTTCCCGTTTCTCTTGAGCTACTATAAAATCGATACATCTAGAACCATTATTTCTTGTTTGCACAATGATTTTGCCCCAATTCGAACCAGGCATGCAGTATTTGCTGCTTCATAGCATGTGTTCCTTAAATTGTGTTTTTTCTAGCATGCATGGCAGCATGGGTCGAGCTTGATCTTCTATTGGCTAAAATAAGATCCACTGTCGCGGTCGAAATGAACAACAACATAACATGCCCATCTCTTGATTTTGTGCTCGCATGTCCAGCAGGCAGGAGAGCAGCAACAAGGGGTACGCCTTCGTCAACTTCACGACGCCGGACGCGGCGCGCGGGCTGCACTTCGCCCTGCACGGCTGCGGGTGGAAGCCGTGGGTCGGCAGCCACAAGACCGTCCTCGTCGACGCCGCCTATGTCCAGGTACACACACACCTGCGTATCAAATCAACCTAGCTAGCTGCTATATATACACGATCGATCTTCCAGTATCAACCTTGGCATGGATGTGTTTCTAAGTTTCTTGACATCGAGAGCGTGGTGTTGTTCTCGCTCGCAGGGGAAGAGGAGGCTGGTGAGGCGCTTCAGCCGCTCCACCTTCGTGTGCCGCACCGACGAGTTCCTCCCGGCCGCCTTCTGGCCGCCCCGCGACGGCGCCGCCCGCACCGCGCCCAGGCACCTCGGCCTCCGTATCCCTCCGCTCCCCGCCGGCGGTCGTGGCACCGACGCAGCAGCAGCAGCTGGCGTCGAGGCCGTGCGCGCCGAGGCTAGCTAGCTAGCTACTCCAACCAACCATGGCCGTGATTCCAAGTCAAACGATGCAAGCTGCTGTGCGCGTGAGAGATCCCGGGAGCGCCAGTTTGTTGCGTTGCTCGTTCTTGGTAGCGTCGCAGGGTCAAGTCCGGAGTCTGGCCATGCCTTCCCTTTCTCATTTCGTGCTACGGCAGCGGAGATGGGGGAAGGCTGCCGGACTCTGTTGGACTGTAGCGTCGCACCATGTGTTCTACCACTGCATCTTCTGTTTCTACTTCAGAATTTCTATGCTAGTATCTCCGTAGTATCGGTCTCTCTTATCCGCGGTAGGCTTTAGCCTGTACCGTCCATGTAATTTGTTGTTTAGCTCTTGTCGTTTTGTGTGTTTTATTCATTGAAACTTTTAGTCGAGTCCTGCAATGCACTACATTTTTTTCCTCAGGCTTTATGAAACTTCAGCATATAATAAACCTATTTAAAAAATAATGTCCAATGTAACCCACGCAAAAATCCGAAGTAAAAAAGGGTAGCAAACCCATGTAAAATTTGGTCTAGAAATCCCAATGACACGATTATTTTTCATACGGGTCACAAAAATAATGTTGTATCTAACCCACGCAAAAATCCGAAGTCAAAAAGGGTAGCAGCCTGGGCTGAAGAGCTATACTTTTGCGGATAGCACCCTTGTCTTGGGCGCTACGCCATAAGAAATAGAATTTCAAACCCATGTAAAATTTTGGTCTAGAAATCCCAATGACGCGATTATTTTTCCTATGGGTCACAAATTAAATTATCTTTCCAATAACACCGGTCTCATGATGGTTAGACAAGTATAGATAATATATGAATTATTTTCTTATGTTGCTTTGTGTTTTAATGTTTAGATGACTTCGGAAACGAGGTTCTGAATGAAGATTTCGTCCAAAATTTATAACAAGAGTAGTACCTTGAAGAGCAAAACAAGCACCCACTTTGGTTTGATGCTTAGTTTTGATCAAGCAAGTTCATATGCCATGGTAGAGGATAGTATCAGCTTAATCCTTGTTAAATTTAGTTACTATAAGCAATCAATCTAGTTTGTACTCATGGCATACTTAATATCCATAGATGCGCCTATTAAAAATAAAACTAAGACTTGGGAAAACAGATTCGTACACTACGTGGGTGCCCCGAAGGGATAATATCCCCTACTCAAATAAATGTTTTAAAAACCTTGGGAGCCCAATGTTGACAAGAGATTTTTTTAAACAAAATGTTTATTAGAATTATGGTGATGACATATGAGTTTATTAAAAAAACAAGACTTTTAGATTTTTACTAAACTCACATGTAATCGTCATAATTCTCATAAACACCATTTCCAGAAACATCCTTGGTTAACATGGAACTCAAGGTTTAAAAAATATATTATTTGAGTATGGAAATTATCACAAGTCATAATTTCATTTTAATAAGCGCATCCATGCACCTTAACTAATATACATAAGTAGACCATGAGTAGAAGCACCATCGGATGCATGTAGCAACTAAAGTAAACACAGATTAAACTAGTAAAGTATTACCATAATCTACCATAGCATATGAAGTTGCTTGATCAATACTAAGTATCAAAATATTTTATTAAAGTAACACACAATTTGTAAATTGCTTGTAAAAAATTACATTTGAAAATGTGGGGGAAGCATTGTCAAAATGGTGCATGCTTTTCACTTCAAGGTACTCCTCTTGTCCAAGATTTTGGACGAAATCTTCGTTCACAACCCCGTTTGTGAAATCTTCTAAACGTTAAAAGATAAACCAATATAAACAAATAATCCATGAAATATTATCTATTTGTCTAACCACCATGAGACCGGTGTCCTTGGAAAGGTACAATTTAATTCGTGACACATAGGAAAAAGAACGACACCAATTAAACTTTTAGATAAAAATTACAAGCGTTTAAAATTCTACTCCCTATGTTCCTTAATATAAAACGGCTTATTAAGAAACAGATGTGTAGGTTTTAGGGTATAGCGTCCCAGATAAGGGCGATACTCTCTTTAATTCAGGATTTTCGCGACGACGTGGAGGGGTAGCGCCACCGAATTGATTTGGATTCGATTTTTTTTTTTGATATAGGTTCATTTTATGCCAAAATATCGTTAGAGTCAGTTTTATTGTTTTTCAATGCATGCAGCTCCGTTTGTACGAGAGGAATCTCTGCGTGTCTGATTTGGTGGTGGTCTGTTTACTGTTTAAAACAGGGCAAGCAAGCAAAAGCGTTCTGTTTCCTCCCTTTGTTGCGCCGTGTAGTACCTGCGTGGGTGCATGGTTGGTCTCTTCTCTTGCCGGAGGAAAAAGTACAGGCGTCGTTTGGTTGATCTAGGACGCATTCTGGCAATAGTACTGGAGACCGATGATGTACTGCTGCCCATGCAGCAGCAGGTGCTGCGTGGAGAGGAGGAGCCTCGGGTGCTTCTGCAATTTGCTTTGTCCATAGGAGCCAGAATCGAATCTGTTTGATCTTGTGATAGCCATCAAAGGAAGCAAGGAAAACGTACGTCCAGCAGCTGCCTCTCCTGTGAAAAACAGACGGCCGGCCGGGCCCTCCGTCTGCTGCTGTGTTGGGCCGTTGGCTGTAACCTCTGTGTTTGATTTTGTGGTAGCAATCAAAGGAAGCAAACAAAAGCGCATGCCAAAAAGTTGCCTCGCCATGAAAAACGAACTCCGAAAAGTTTTCACGCTGCTGCCAGCCAGTCAGCAATGCCATCTCGTGTCCAGCACCTCTGCCCGTCGCTTCGTTACAGCAATGGACGATCCGGATGCGATTGAGAGTGCCGGTAATCGTTGCCGTCCTGTTGAGACCGTTTGCCCAGCGGCGGCCTTAATAGACTCTTCTAATTGTTTTTTCTTATCAAATTTCGCAAAAAAAGACGGTGTAATTTAAGTTTCGACCACAAAAGCGGCACCATGGTCGACGATCACTTTACAAATATCAGATATGCATTGAAATCAAATGGACGACGTGGTCTCGTCTGTCTCTATATCGGACATGACCTCCGCTGAGCTCTCATCCGCTGCTTTTGGGGCCACTTCTTTTGAGCTTATGCTTATGCATAAGCTTGCTTATAGATTCCGGTGGGGAGAAACCGTGGTGGGTAGAAACTCCCAGAAACTGAGGGGAAACTTCTTTTGGGCTTATGTTGTTTTGGCTTATTTGCTATAATGAGTTGTAAGATGTCGTTTATGCCCCTAAATTTGATATGTTGTACTTGACCAAGCATTTTTAACTTACATATGCTAGTATTTCGTATAAAATGAGGTAGAAATAAAATAAAATAAAAATAATATGAAAAGGCAAATGATGTTACAAAATCTAATGTCAAATAAAATAAATGTAGTAAATGACAAATAAAAGAAATGTGTAGTGATTTTAAGAACAAGTGCCAAATAAATGGAATGTTGCACTACAATAAAACGGAAGAAAGCATGTGCAGAAGATTTCATCAAACATAATTTTTGCAATGCATACGAAAAACTGAGTGTCGCAAGCCAGCTGAGTTTAAAGCGGAAACGTACGACGCATGCATGGATTAGGCGGCATCATTACATGATAAAAATTAATAAATAGGTAATTAGCTGGGCAACTGGCCCGCGTGCATGCATATGCTGTTTTACATAGAGAACGGCTCATTGTCAGGGAGCGACGATGCGATCACGGAATCGACGCGACGTGATGCGGAGTGGCATTCCTGCCGTAAATAGAAGCAACCAACGGGGCAAATCTCTGTAACCATTCGTTTCCTAGCGGAGAAGCTCGGGAAGCTCTCCAGAAACAGGTCGGTACCAGTTTCTAGCTATACGAAGGAAATGGGCTTCGCGGTGAAAATAAGCCTGCTAGGAGCCGGAGACTTCTTTTCAGTTTCTGCTGTGAGGAACCTAGAAGCTGGCCCAGAAGCTGAAAAGAAGTGGCCTGTCCGTTTCCATCGTTTTGGCTCCGCTGGTACAAGACCAATTTCACACAAAACGTGTTGTTGATATATTACATGCCAAACTCTCACTAGACATGTCGTCCGTCCTCACATGAGACTTGCAAGCACCACGACGAGGACGCAAGGCCTGGGAATCAGCGGTGGAAATCGGCGAAGGCGTGGGAATATCGTCGTTCGGACACCTACGAACGCGTTCACCTATGGCATGACACGCCGCTAGTAACATTTACTAATGGCGGCATACTACTAGCATGCCCAATACACGCCACGAGTAGCAAAATATTTCCTAGTAGTGAATACTCAATTTTGGTATTCCTTACTCTAGAATTATCTATCAATATATTTGTTACTCTTTTATACATTGTAGGGCACATATTCATTCTATGATTACCACCATACGTAAACATGCCAAAATTCTTGAAGTGGCACATATTCATTTGTAGAGGAACTTTATTGTAAATACTTAGTGTAATATTTTTTCACAAAGTAATTTTAAAACACATTTTTTAAAGGTTACCACAAGAAAACATATTTATAATGAAGAATGAAAGAACCGTATAACAAAGTAGGGCTTCTTAATATTTAGAAACACATTTACAAGATTAATATGGTATCTAGAATTGATCATATACCAATAGCTAATATAATAAATATTATGTTAGTAACAAAGATATAATTTTGACATACCAAGCTACACAAAAGCAAAAAAGTTGTGTATAAACCAATTGACTATAAGCAGTCAAGTATAGGTCCTCGCGGGGTCCCGTTTTCCTCGTGCAGACCCCACGTGGCTAGTACCATAGGTGGAAGCTCCAGTAGAAGCGTTTGCATGGCAGTCGGGATCTCCAAAGTTACCATCAGAGGACGACGAAAATCATTGCCGATAGCCCTCCCAAGCTTACACCAAATAAACATGCAAATTGCCATCAAACACATAATCAAATTGTTTCGGGAATTCTTCAATATATAATAATAACGAAAATGTTTCACAATTGAAATAGTCAATCAATCGACACTGCGACTAATGTATGTCAGATTATCGGCCAATTCACAGAAAAACCCATTATGCTCCAACTGAATAGTGAACAAATTTGCATCATTTTCTACAATATGAACAATAATATTTAGGATTTCAGTGATACATTGTTCTGTCAGAAAAGTCAGTCATACATTGTTCAGATAAGAAATTTAGTCAAACATTGAAAACTAGAATAGCATGACATATATGTACGATACTGCACACACATCAAACAACTTAAGTACTCCACATTTGAACTTAATTTGTACTGCCAAACATAAAAGTCGATTTCCCCTCCTAAATTTCATCTCATCCTAGCCGCAATAGCTCTCAGTTCTACCATTCCTACAGCCGACGAAAAAAGCGTTTGATTATACTAGATCCATGTACTAGTGTCGGCTTAATATACATGATCCATCGCTGTTCCAGAAAGCAAAATCAATGAAAGCGATGCTCATCATTACACCCAACAAAACATAAGTAAAGCCGCCGAAAAACCATCCCAAATTCTGATCCCAATCGCGCCAAAAAATACTTACCGTAGTCTGGCGGCTCATCCTGCCATCCATGATAGCGTGGCTTCTGCGCTATCACCAGGAACTCGAGGCGACGACGGTGACCTCGTAGAGCACCGGCGACGTCGAGGCGAAGGACGAATTTCCTCAACCACTTCGACCGCTCCGACAGGGTATCGAGGAGAAATGGTAGAAAACGGGAAACAAATCAACAAAAATCACCTGGCCTGTCCGTTCCAGGGGCTTCTCTACACAAACCGAGCAATACGGAAGGGGCTTTCTGCATAAATACCAGGCTGGCTAGATCCAGCTTGGTTTCCACATGGCTAGTGGTGAGGGGAAATCAATTTTGAACTTGTGGGAATAGATGCTCCTATTATGAAAAAAAAACATATTTCGCAATTTCAAAAAATTCCAAATTAGAAAATTCGGGTGTGCATATAGACATTTTATGAAGGCTCACAAAATTTCTTCAAAAAAAGACAATTTTTGTGCGTTTTCTAAAAAAGACAAAAACATGTCTAGTAAAGAGTCATTTTTTAGCACCGAATTTGTTTTTTATACATAACACAAAAAATTTATTTTCTTACGAAACTTTATGTGCCAACATAAAATGTCTAGAGGTACACTCGAAATTTTATTTCACAATTTTTGATATTTTAAAATGTTTTTAAACCATCGTTTAAAATGCACCTACTTGAGTGAACATTCGAAAATTAAATGTAACCATTTAATTGAGTGCTACTTACTCTGTTTTTAAATATAAAATGTTTTATATCTCTAACATGTTGAGTAGGCGCAGAACCAAATGAGTGCACATGCACACTAAAACATGATACGATATTTAGACACATATGAATATGGACAAAAGGTAAAACATTTTATGTTAAAAAACGGAGGAAGTAGTACACGTAGAAAATTGCTCTTCTTTTGCGTGCAACCGGCGAGCCCCGCGGTAAACATGCGAGCGGCACAACCTCGGGCTGCTGCTCATGCCGATGCCGCCGTCGTGCTACGCAGCCGCGAAGCATTCACCGCAGGCTCCCATCTCGTGGGAAGAAAACGACGTGGCCACGGAGCTGCGGCTTTCCATAGGCTTTTGCAACGGCGACAGCCCGCCGTGGTAGAGAGTTCCGGCCATCGCCAGTGCCCGAGCCACTCGCGAAGGCAAGGCGGTAGCAGCGTAGCGCGAGCTGGCTGACGACCCCCTCATTCTTGGGAGCATGCGGCGGCTGCCATCATGGTTCAACTTTGAGTAGCCTTTTGTTTTTCCCTGAGACGAGCAGCCGACCGGCGTTGTCCGGCGGCGAGGTGCGGTGTAATTAGATGGTGCTCCTAATTGGGTGGCCACTGTTAGCATATATTTCAGTCTTTTTTTTTTGAAACATATATTTCAGTCTTCTGATCGAGCTGCATGAGAGCTAAGCAATGCTGGCGACTGTTAACAAAAATTGATCACCAATAATTAGTGCACCTAATTGACATTGACCGAGAGATTAAGGGTTACTTATAAGTAAATGGAGAATTGCGTTGCCTGCTAGATGCAGGCATGGTAAAATGATTCGTTGGACACTAAAATCTACACCTCACCGTGTTGGTAAAACTGACCACAATTTCGATAAGTAACCCTGGCATTAATAATTATTATTTTCTATATTGGTCCATTTGTGGACTTACTTTTATCTTTGCGGATTATGTTGTTCATAATTATGGCACATTCATACTTGAATACATATATTTTCTAATTGTTCACCGTAAAATGGTTCGTTGGACACTAAAATCTACACCTCATCATGCTGGTAAAACTGACCACAATTTCGATGAGGTCTCATTATACAAATGTTTTTACATATCTACTGTGCCATAGCACAAAAAATATTCATTTGTGGAGAATATTTTTTTCACCACATGGTGAGACTTACATCTAATGATTGCATTACAAACAACAATATTTCATATGAATCAACACAATGCCTCCTAATGCTATGTTATCTATTGCCTTTGTAGCAAAACCCATTAAAGCCTGTCTTCAATGGGCAAAACAGTTTTAGCATGTTCCTCAATGGAGGCCATGTACTCCTTGGATTATAATGAGTCGATAATTGCATTTTTATCTAGGGGGACATGGTATGCTTCATGATAAGGAGTGAACAAGGATTCGATTTCTCCCACTTCAGGGCCTTTTAGGTTATACTTTTGCTTCTCCTCACGAGAAATCACAATAAGAACCCTCGGCGCCTCATTACATAATGCTTGATGAAGACCGCAAATCCCCATGATGAAGAGAGTCATTTCCTTCTATTTGTAAACATTATCATCAGTATTTAAATACTCATTTCCTTCTACATGGAGGCTCGTGCTTGTCGAGGTTAGCTAGCTTGATTTGTTCTATTCTGTTGAGTGCCATATGCATCGATCGATGCAGAGGGCGGGCTTCCCCTTCTAGAAAAAAAGTTCTATTTCGTACATCTTTAGTTGTCGACTAGTTCTTAACCTTTTCGGTTAGAAATGCGCTACCGGCAAGCAGAATCAATTCAGCTTCAACCCATGCAAATATACATAACAAACAAATGATCCCCTTTCTGACATAATGAAATTCTTCTTTTATTGCTAAAAAAAGGCAGCTACAAGGAAGGAAGTTTTTTTTTATAAATAGAGTATTTAATATCAAGATATACCAATTACACCCCGCCTCTAAAACAATATAATATCGAGACATCAAGGATACACACATCCAAAGAGAATAAAAAGACCCCGCAAAGTGAATCTTCCCCCAATCAAAGATTCTCGCCGCCTGTCATCTCTCATCGGTCTGAATCTCGAAAAGAGAAATTGAGATCCTCTAGCCTTCCTCTCGTTATGATGTGGCTGCCTCAACCAGCACCATGGTAATTTTGATTGACGTGCCCTGGTGCTGATGAAAATCGTATTTCCTAGTCTAGCGGCAGTATCTTGGATCAAACAATGGAGTAATCACAGGCCCCGACTGCGTGGTGCTGGCTACGGAGCTCCTCGACAACGTATCATGTGAAACAGGAAAATTTATGCATCCAGTGCACCCAACTTTCGTTGATCATCTAAAATGTTTTTAAAAATTCCGCAAAAATGTTTAGACATTGGTACTAATACTCATATCGAACATGCCACCAAATTTCAAATCAAAATACATAACGCAGATCAAGAAATAAAATAGACAAATCCAACAATGAATAGTGCCAAAATGAAGTTGGGTTTTGAATTTGGCCCATTGTCAGTATTGATAACAAATTTTTCATTTTCAGTGTTGATGTAGTGTTTCAAATTTAGACATGAATTTTTGCAACAATGTATATTTATGATATGTTAATGTCCAAACTTTTTTTCAGATTTTTTAAAAACTTTTTGGACGGTAAACCGGAGTCGGGGGCACTGGGTGCACAGATTCGCCCGTTTCACAGGATATGTTCTCGGAGCTCCTCCTCTGCTTCTCTGTTGCGATGCTCGTCATCACCTCCCACTCGAGTCCCGCGGACGCGCTGATAGCCTTGGCCACCACCTCGTCATCGTCCTCCTCGGCGGCCAGGACAGGGCGCACCACCACCGTGGAGTTGCGCGGGACCAACTCGGCGATGTCGTCCGTGTACTAGTGGCCGGTCTGCGCGTCCGAGATGGCGATGCCCTCCCTGGGGCCGTGGCCGTGGCGGCTTGTCCCCTGGATTAGGCGTTTCACGGTTTCAGGTCGCCGACGGAGATGGAAGGCGTGGCGACGGGCAGGGAGAAGGTGTCCACGCCGCTCCGGTACCGGTAGTACACCGCCATTGCTCTCCTTCCCTCGAGATTTGCTGGTTCACGTACGAGTACGATCGACGACAGAGATGAACACCGTCACTCTGAGTCGCGTCGCAAGCCCAAAAATATTAGTACGTCTTAGAGCACGGTTCGAGTCCGAGAGGGTCTCGTGAACGGATTTTGGGTCCGATTTCGATTCGCGGTCGTGATGCGTACGCGCTTTTTTGGCTTTCGTTTGACTCCTCTCGATCGCCGGTGCCCTATGTTCTGTTTATAGACGCGCAACGCAACGCAGGTTTGGGATTTGCATGTACGCAGTAACGCAGGTTCGAGTTGGCGGCAGAGATTGAATCGGACGAGGAGGCTGGACCTGTTTCAGGATGAGGAAATTACGCCTTAGAGCATCTCCAACAGCAGCGCTAAAATCGCCGCGCGCCCAAGAAACCGCCGATATGGCGCGCGCGCACCCGTTTCGGCGTCTGCAGCAGCCGCGCTAAAACTCCGCGCGCGGTAAAAAGGGGCCAGCGCGCTGGCCCGAGCGGTACTCTCTGCGCTGAATTTGGGGCGGCCGAGCCAGCGCGCGGTGCGAAAGGAAATTGCGCGCGAGAGAGCAACCACCACCCGGAAAATTCCCCACTGCTCCCGCCGTCGCCTCGCTTCGCTTCGCCTAGCGCGCGGTGCCGCCGGCGGAATTCCGGCGATGGAAGGCAACTCGAGCGTTCCTCCGACCCCGCCCTACGTGCGCGACCCCTCTCCCGTCGGCGCCGCCGCAAACCCTAGCGCGAGCGTGACCAACCCCGCCGCCGGCGCCGCACCAAATCCCGGCGTGGGGCTCGCGCGCGGCCTTTTCACGGCGCCACGGCCGAACTCCGTCGGAGCCGTCGCGCAGGCGCCCGGTGCGCAGCGGCGGAACGTCCTCCAGAAGCGCCCGATTGCGGCGGCGACGACGGCGGCGGCAGCCAAGAAGATGAAGAAGGTTGGCGGCGCCGCTGCGGCGCCAGCGAACAAGAGGAAGGCGACGCCAGCGCTATTGGCCCCGCCTCCGCCACCGCCACCCGTAGCGCCGGCACCCGCGCCGGAGCCGTCGCTTTTTGCGCCGGAGGATGCAAATAGGGTGCTTGACGAAATGCCCATGAGGTACTTTTCTCCATCTTGCTTGACAATTCGCTTCATTCGTCCCCTTACTTGACTAGGTTCAACTTATTTGTAGTTTGAATGATGACACATATTTCTCAACAATGGGAGTTGGCTCCAACACTTCACATTGGTCCCAAACCAATGAACTACATGATGACGATCATGAATATGAAGAAGAAGTGGATGAGGATGGAGAGGGTTTGGTTGGTCCTCCGAAAGGAAGGTCGGTCAACTACACCGTGCAAGATGACCTTTTGCTATGCGAGACATACCTAAATGTGTCTTTGGATGCCTCCATCGCAACGGCCCAAACATTCAATGCATATTGGGATAGGATGAAGGAGTACTATGACACGCACAACAAGAGTGGAATTGAGCGAAGCAATAGATCACTTCGCTCCCGGTGGTCATTGATAAACACCGATTGTCAAAAGTGGGCGGGGGCAATGGCGGCGGTTGATGCCCTAAACCCAAGTGGCACAAATGACGTAGATAGGGTAAGTGTCTCATTTGTGTACCCACATCATTGCTCCTTCGCTACTATGTGTTCTTACTTGTTCTTTTCAACGTGTAGCTCAATATTGCACAAAACTTGTTCCGTGGAGAAGATAAGAAGAACAAGAAAGGCAAGGTGAAGAAAGGGAAAGCGTTTGTGTTGTCCCATTGCTATGAGAGGTTGAAGAATGAAGAGAAATGGAAGAAGCATGATGTTCTAGAGGTGCCAAGTATTAAAGAAGTGTTGAACTTGGACGGAGATGAAGCATCAAGCGACGGCGGCAATAGGAGGAGCCCGACCCCTAACTCGGTGAACTATGCAAATCCAAGGAGACCAACGGGTGCAAAAATAGCAAAAGAGAGGAAGAAAGGAGGAAGAGGAGATGATGATCTCAAGCACGCCATGGAGGAAATGGTAAAAGCAAGAAGGTTGGCAATGGAGGAGAGGAAATTGGCGCAAGAGGCGAAGCAAAAGAATAATAGCCTACACGCCGAGACCGAAGCAAGAAAGGTGGCGGCGGAGGAGAGGAGGTTGGCATTGGAGGAGAAGAAGTTGGAAATGGCGGAGCAAGCTAGGATGATGGAGTGGGAGAAATACCTCTTCTTCATGGACACGTCACACTTTGATGACAAGCAAAAGGAGTACCTCAACATACGCCGTGATGAACTATTGATGAAGAAAATAATGACAAGCATGGGAGGCGTTGGTGGTACCATGAGAGGCTTTGGAGGTATAGGAACAAGCATGGAGGGCATGGGAGGCAATGGAGGGATGGGAGTGATGAATGCACCTCCGATGGGCATGGGAGGCATGAGTTTTGGCTCTCTTTTGGGAGGCATGGGACCATATGGAGGGATGGGTGGCATGGGAGGACCTCCGATGGGCATGGGAGCACCTCCGATGGGCATGGGAGGACCTCCGATGGGCATGGGAGGCATGGGTGCATCTCCAAACATCTTTGGAGCATATAGTGGGATGGGCACCATGGGAGGAATGGGTGCACCGCCGCTTAACTTGGGTGCAACCATGGGTAGAGGCAATGCTACCATGGTGTCTCCTATGCCTTCGGATGGTGCATGTGGAAATAGTGCAAGCACCGTCCCCGTCAATGATGAAGATGGGGTTGGACAAGGTGAAGAGAAGGAGGAGGAAGAAGAGGAGGAGGACGAAGAGGAGGAGGAAGAAATTGGAGAGAAATAAGCACTTTGGTAAATTTGTGCTATGAATTTGCTATGTTGCTATTTTTGTAAATTATGCACTTTGGTGAATTTGTGCTATGAATTTGCTATGTTTCTATTTTGCTATGTTGCTATGGAATTTGCTATGCTATTTTGCTACATTGCTATCTTGCTATGGCGCTGCTCGCGCGCGCTGCATTTTAGCGCGACTGCTGAACCGCGACAGCGCCGCGCTACATTATAGCGCGGCTGCTAAAGCAAAACTGGCGACGCGCGCGAGAAAACGCAATTCTGGCGCCGCAAAAAAAATTAGCGCGCCGGCGCCTAGCGCTGCTGCTGGAGATGCTCTTAGACGCAATTTACCTATCGTCTCAATTTTAAATGATTGATGTGTTTAAAAACTCCTAAGACTAAACTCCATAAGCAATCATCCTAACAGCCGCAGTGCCTTTTTTGATAAGAGGAGAAGCTAGTCTTACCAAGGCAATCTCGCTTGCATTTCAAATAATTATCATCGCCCCTCACTCCTATCCGAATGCGGTTGAATATGTGTCTTGCCATACGGAAACTTCGCCGAAAAATAGGGGTCATTTATGTTGGCTTTGTGCGACTGAAGTAATCTTTAAAGAGTTGGTCATGGCCCTATTTGTTAAGATCCAACGTCGGTACACGGCTTGGAACTGAGCCCCTGAACAATGGCTGTTGCCTCTCTCATTGACGACAAGTGTAGCAGCCAAAACATCGGTCTCATCATCGAATGATGAATCGAACAACAAGAGTACAAGATGTTATTATAAAAATACTTGTACGAGCTATCCGCCATGAGAGGTGGTGATCGTACCTCGCAAACATCCTTGCCAAACGGCCGAACACCTTGCGGACGAGGTCGGTCCTTCTCGTGGATGAGCCTTCGACGGTTTCTCGGCTATCGATCTACGGCGGAGTCGGTGGAGACGGCGACGAAATCCGGCCAAGGTTGGTTGAAGTGGCCGTGAGCAACAACTTCCGAGCGAAGGGAAAAAGCTCTCCGGTGAAGGTGGTGGCAGCGGGCCGGTGGGATGCGGTGTGGCAGCGGCGGATAGATGCAAGGCGAAGGGGACGGACGCGGTCCGGCGGTGGCGAGGGCGGGATGAAGCTGGGTGAAAGGAGGAGGCACGGTCGTACGCTCGTGTTCAGAGTGGACGCAAACCCGGCTAAAACTGAGCAAATTGGTCGCTATGTTGGAATTGCCCTAACTACGTATCCCTAGGTTGGCTCCTGCTCCCGCCGTGGACGTGATCAAAGTCAAACGATGCAAGTTCCCGCGGACGCGTGCGTGTGAGCTCGATCCCTCACCAGTTCGTTGCTTTGCTCGTTCCGGGCAGCGTGGCAGGTAGGACTAGGGCCAAGTTCGGTGTCTGACCACGCCTTCCCTTTCTCAACGCAACGGGCATGCAGGAGGAGGGGGGAAGGCTGCCGGACTCTGTTGCTGTTCTACCACTGCGTAGCATGCATGCAGCTCTGTTTGTACCAGAGGATCCCTGCGTCTCTCTGTCCGTTTGATTTGGTGGTGGTCTGCTTACTGTTTCAAACAGTACGAACAAAAAAAAGTGTTTCTTTCCAAACGAATGCATTGTTGGTCTTGTCTCTTGCCGAAGAAAAAAGGTACGGAGTAGTAGCGTCGTTTTGTTGCAGGTGCTGCGTGGAGAGGCGGAGCCTCGGGTGCTTCTTCTCGTCTGTACCCATGCATGCGGTTACCGCGGTCCACGGCATGTATGTACTCCTGCTTTTATCTCCAGAATCTCTGTGCACGCATCTGTTTGATTTTGTGGCAGCCATTAAAGGAAGCAAGCAAAACACGTACGCCGAGCAGTAGTTGCCTCTTCCGTGAAAGACAGACGACCTGCCGGCCGGACCCTCTCTGGCCTCTGCTGCAAAGTGCAAGGCCGGCCGGTCTGCAACTACATCACGGTCTCGCCGCATGTTTGTCGCTTTGCTGCAGACTTGCAGCATTGTGGTTCCATGCATGCGACGGACTCGTACTCCCGATCTCCGCCCCTTTCACGTTATTTCATGCATATGTTTTCGACGGAAAATTGTTTCCTGTCCACTACCTCACGAATTTAGCAGTGGCGCCTTGCTAGTGATGTACACAAACACAATACACGTCACCAGTAGCGAAATCAGCGCATCACTGCTTAGACTAATTCCTACTCCCTCCAACCGGAAAAGGATGTATTGGATTTGTCTAAATTCGGATGTATGTAGAGTTGTAGACATGTTTTAGTGAACATATACATTCGAATTTGGATATATGAAAGACATCTTTTTCCAAACGGAGGGAGTTATTCCTAGTACAAGAGAGTATAGAGTACTACAATGCCTTTGAGTGTGTACTATGCTGCCATTTAAAAAAAAAATCAAATTTATGAAAGAGTGTGAATGTTCATAATAAATGTGTCAAAACCACCAAAAATTTCTGTCCAAAAATCAAAATACACATTGAGAAATAAAAATGACAAAATGAACATGCATGAATAGTGTCACAACAGGATAAAAGCAAAATTGACACTATTTACACATGAATTTGTGTTTTTTTATTTCTTAGTGTGCTTTTCAATTTTGCACCAGAAATTTTCAGAGGTTGTAGACACAATCATTTTAAACATTCACACCCTTTCTTTTTTAAAATACTTAAAAATTGATTTATTTTAGTTGGTAGCATGATAGCACCTTAGGTTTGGTCGCATTAGATATATCCTCTATTTTCTGGTACTAGTGAACACTCAATCTTGTAATTCCTTATTCCAGAAACCTCTATCTATATATGTTTTACTCTTTTGAACACTATAGGACACTATGATCACCACCGTACATAAACATGCTGAAATTATTTAAGCACATACTGATTTGTGGATGTTTGTGATTATAAGAAAATAGTGTAATATTTTGTCACCAGGTACATTTTAACTTTTTTTAAAGGTTACCGGAAGATAAGATATTTGTAATAAAGAATTAAAAGTAGGGAATCTTAATATTTAAAAACACATTTACAAAAATAACTCAGTTACTTACAATGGATCATATAATAAAAGATAATATAATGAATAATATGTTAATGGCAAAGATATATTTGTTGACATACCAAGTTCCATAAATGTAAAACAGTTTTGTATACTTGATAGATTATAAGTCAGTCAAACTTTACTCCCGTGGGAGTCCTCTTTGCCTGATGCAGATCCCGCGCGGCTTGCACCACATGCGGCAGCTCCGGCGGAAGCGCCTGCATGACAGCACCCACATATGAGGATGATGATGAGTCGGAAACTCCACTGCCCCTGCTTGAGATCTAGTACTAGGTTTTAAATATTCTTGTGCATGCATGCTCAGCGAGATTTGTCGTTCTTTACCTTTTGCTACTTTGATCTGAAGTGCTGTGAAATTTTTGGATCTTTAATCAAACTGAAACGTGAGAATTATTTTTAATTATTTTTTGAACCTGGTGAGCAAATATGCACCTGGAGCTTATTAAATAATACAAAACATTCGCATGAAAACAAAAAGTAATTCTTTACTGCTCGAGGTGGAGTTATAACCAAAATCCAGTAAACAAGAGCATGGACCATCTTATATCTTATATTTACTAATTGGAGACACCATACGAGGCTCCACGTTAATCCTGGAGGTTAGAATTTTTTTTCCATCCGATCTGCCCATAAGCTGTCTAAAGCCGTTGGATTGAGTTAATTTCTCCAACGCGCGCACGCGTGACTCTCTCGGACCTATCTTTCTGCGCTCGAGTTCGATTCTCAAACCTGCCTCGCGATTAGTCCTTAATTAACGTCTTTCCCCGTTTGCTTTATCAAACAGATGTGCGTCTCCACGTCGGTGATGGCTGGCGCCGATGCATCACGGACGGCCGGACGGCCGGAGGTCAATATGAGGAACCTATCAGCCATAGTAATTTACGTGAGCCTGATACTAGCCTCCAGGGGACCAATCTCGCTGATCTCAGGTAAATTTCCAGCAGCACAACGTTCCCAGTCAGATCTGTTCAGATCTTTGATCCATAAAACTCATGGATGCATTGGTTGGACTTGGATCGATCCTCTCGGTGCAAACACATAGTTAGTGTCCTATGCTTCATGTGCAAGTTCCCGGTCCAATTTCTCCTCTATACTCAATCCTATTACCTTGCTTCCCTTTAGCTTCATCGAATCTAATATGGTTGTTTAATATCGGTACTTATCATGTAATATTCAATCTTCTAATGGTCATGACCTACAGACCTAGCCCAGACAACGCCGTTGTCTCCTGGTGGTGCCAAAGCAACTGACAAAGAGATGGTTGTGCTATCGCCAATAAGCTTCCGGGCCATGCGCAAGTATGCCATGCCTGCATATCTTCCTGCAGGAATCAGCAGACAGACTAACAAAAGTTCCAATAATGTTTTCAGATTAAATGCCGTATTTTATTAACTGACATGGCAAGAGAAGAAGATACATTATCAATGTGCATTTCACATACTAAGTTAGTTGAGTGTACCGTTAACTAAACGGTTACAGTTTAATTCCTTAATTATATAAGATTTTTTGCAGGTGAATGATATAAAAAATAATTTGTAGCTTTTGGTCTAATTTGTCTTTCCGAAATACACATGCATGTGAAGAATATTCTGTATAGAGTGTAGCCTGCACTATTGATGCATATCAAGTTTGGGCAAGGATATCATTTGGCTGCTATACAAGTCCAACAATACCTACTGCCATTTGATCCTGCTCACCGGATAGGTACCAAATAGTTGTAAAAACCCTATATTTTCTTTTCTGCTATCCAGAATATTCAGGCCTTGGCTGCCGAGCAAGTCTAAATAACAATCATACTAATAGAAAACATTTTTCTGTGCAAAGGCAAACTATGGTTCATATCTTAGTTATGTCATCATACAAAAATATCATACATCAACACATGGTTTTCTTCTAATGAGATGTCATATAATGTTCGATACATAGATTTGTCGAGGGTTGTGTAATCATCCACGCAACATGTATCTTGGCCCGTATCTGACACGTGCACATATATTCCCCATGAAATAATTAAGGTGGGTTTCTATAGATGTGTTTCACTTTCTTACATATGCATTGTCATTTGTTCAAACCCGCGTGTAAATGAAGGTCACATTTACGTCAAGCTCGATCTTGACTAGCGTAGAGGACTCACCCACATAAATTAGAAGGTTACGGAAGCATATTCTTAATGTAAATTTTTATCATGCATCTTTTGTGTGTCTCCAGGTATGCAAAAATAAAATGGAAGGATAACTGCCAATCTGAACATGTAAAGATGAAGATTCAAAAGTACCATGCACAGGTAACCAATGGGGCAATAATCCATTAATAACCCCACTCAAAATAAATGTTGTGCGACTCAGATCCAAGTGTTAAAAATGGAATTAACATGGGTGATAAAATGGGAACATAATGGTTTCTGACACATACTTTTGGTAACCTTTTATCTGCAGCCTGCAAGTAAAAAATTATGGGAAAACAAGAGAGCAGATCTTGACTGCTCATCCTTTTGAGTGTCTTCAGCAGTTTTACCTGTCAAGATGGTTCCAAGATTTAAAGTTAGAAATGAAACCAATGCTTCCTTTACTGACCTACATATCAGATTTACGTGAGAATATCTTGGTTCCTTTTTATGAAGTTCAAGTATCGATATCCACTACCCACCATCATCGCCAACAGTCAAGCATGCATACGCAAGTAAGGACTGCTCCATTTCCTTTTGTTAAATTTTAACATGTCATTACATACATAACCCATAACCCATTCGGATGGTAGACCATGCATAATGGGAGGAAAATCCTTTGGTATTTGAATTCTCCAATGTTCATTAATTGTAAATTCATCATTTCTAATATGCTAATAATATCTAACACTGATTGCTATTATACAGACCGTGCATGTGATTGATGTGAACAAGCGATTCACGGTCAGGTTTGGTTAACTCAATCATTGGGATCGATCTACATTATTTTAAGAAAAATGTGTCATATTCTTTATAAAATATTGCATACATAGACATAATTTTCCATTAACCAAATGTGAAGTTTTAATTGTTATCCACGACAATAGTACTTAAGTTCATTCAGTCGTCATCCCAACTATAATAAGCTGAGCTAGCAATATTTAAAATGTATATATAAACTCAACTTTATATTTTACAAAAGGAGAAATTTAGGGGTTATCGGATGCAAAACCCCCTTTGACGTGTAGAAGAACCCATGTGTTTTTAAATTTAGTGGTAAAATAGCATTGTTGTGCGCCTAAAGCAATAACACTTCACTATTCTAACGCAACATAGTACCTTCGAGAAAAACAATTATGTTTGACATTTCGAATGCGTGAAAACAATAATGCAAATATGCATATTAGTATGCATTGTTCACCAAGTTTGGCTTCTCCTCTTCTAATACCTTTCACATATTTGAAAAATATTTGGCACTATACTATTCTAAAATATTTGCTTGCAAGGATTTCATCCGATAGACTCATTTCTTATTTACACACACAAAATGTTGATTTTATAATCGTGCATGGAAGTACGATCTGGTACACCATATATTCGTATTTTGGGCTTGAGCGCTAGAATTAATCGGAAGTTGCCCAACATATAAAACACATGCATAATTTTTAAGTGGTATTGTAATATGTTCACCAAAAAATTAAAGATGACAATATGTAAATAGCCCGTGCGTATGCACGGGTTAACGACTAGTCTTATCTAATCAAGACAACTTCCACCCCCGAGAACTCCCACGTCCTCCCCGCACTCATCCACGGGTTCCACGAGGCCAAGGCCACCAATGTCGTTGAGGTCGTCGTGTGGGCTCTGGCTCGCCGTTCCATGAGTTCCTGCACGTCGATGACCTCGCCGATGTCTTGATCTTCCTAGTCTCACACACTAAATTTTCTTTTGCCATAGGGGAATATTTCATAAATATACTTACCTAATCATACATAAAACCATCTATTAAGATATTTGTCATATCATGTTATTTATATGTCTAAGATAAATATGTATACGATATAGTATGTACATTTATTGGAAATTTATTGTTGAAGACAACTATGCCAAAAAATAAAATCAAACATAATGTAAATGTATTTTTTAACTATGCGTCACGAATATGTAAAATGAATGGTACAATAAATATTTAACAATTTTTATGTGGTTAACAATGTTAGTTCAAATATAAATTATCGTCATAAATATTATAGCATGCTAAAAATAAGTATGAAAGTTTAATATAAATAGTATCCACCTATGCAAATTTTGTTTGGACCGACCGCTATATGCCCCTGCACGTTTCAAAACACCGTGAGTAGCGATAGATGTAGATTTGTACTTAAGACGAATAAACTTTGGAGTAAAAAGCTTGTAACGAAACACAATAATCTTCCGTTGTACATACAGGAGATCTTGAGTGTTATCCAAATAAATTTAAATAAATCACCATTTGTCAACATTGCTATGAAATTAATAAGCAAATAAAATACATGGTCATCATTGCATTGCGCCTACAATTTTCATCTCGATATCATCTTATGACCTCACGACTTTATAATAAACTGTGATGTTAGAAAATCTTTTGACGGCTTTCTAGTGGTTCATTTGGACCATTTCTAGACTTACTTGTACATTTTTGGATTATATATGCTGGTCAAAAAAAGGGCTCGAACTCATTTTCGGATAATGGTTCATGCGATATATTTAAATTTTATATTTTGTATGACATACTGCATATGGTGCAAGTGAAATATTAAAAAGAACAAAAAATTTGGAAAAATAAAAATTGAAACAATATGTGGACTCGAACCCATGACCTAAACAAAGAAAACACAGCACATCTCGTTTGAAACACTAGGGTAGAGTAAATTTTGTGTACTAAGAAATTCCATAGAGAAACTTTATCCTACGTTAGATTTGATCCAAGGAGAGAAAAAAACAGCACGACGCCATGCTAGGCGCCGTGCTATCGACGTGCGGGCCACTCCAGCCTGACATGGCAGGGTTCACGACGCCTTTTACCGGGGCGTCGTGCAATGGAGCATGGCGCCTCAGAGCCGGGCGCCATGAAAAAAGGGTTAGCTCGTGAAGTATTTCAAATTTGGGTCTATTTTGTGAAATAAGTTTGAAAAAGAGTCAAATTTGTCAAAATTGCCTCCAACGCACGACAGTTTTTTTTTCTCCTGAAGCTTTATATGCCTGTGTACCGGAAGAGTAACCAGAATCCATGTACCGTCAGAGCCAGCATAGCATAGCATGCATGCAGCTCCGTTTGTACCGGAAGAATCTCTGCGTCTCTCTTGTCTGATTGATTTGGTGGTGGTCTGTTTACTGTTTCAAACAGGGCAGGCAAGCAAAATCGTTACTCGTTTTGTTGAGTTGGCCACCCCACCCTAGGTATTCTGACACTGGAAGAGGCCGATGTACTGCTGTCCATGCTGCCATGCTGCAGGTGCTGTGTGGAGATGAGCCTCGGGTGCTTCTTCTCGTCTTTACCCATGCACCCATGCACGGTCCACCCACGGCATGCACTCCTGCTTTTTACATCCAGAAACTCTGTGCACGCATCTGTTTGATTTTGTGGTAGCAATTAAAGGGTGCAAAAGCAAAAAAAAAAAAAGTATGCCGAGCAGTTGCCTCTTCTGTGAAAAACTGATGACCGGCCGGACCATCTCTGCAAAGTGTAGGGCCGGAGCGGCCGATCAGCAACTGCATAGTCTGCAACGACATCACGGTCTCGCCGCATTCTGGTTGCATCTGATGAACCGGTACTCCCGGCTCCTGCCGTTCCACATTATTTCATGCATATTTTAGAGTATCTCCACTCGCGGCGTCCAAATGGGCGCCCAAAGGCCGTCCGGACGTGTCATTTGAGCGCTATCCGGACAAGGTGCGCCATTTGGGTGCCCGCGTTCCCCACTCGCGGCGCCCAAAGGGGCGCCCCAAAAGGATTTTTATATGAATTTCAATATTTTGTGAAAGGAAAAAATTAAGTATACATAAATATGTAATAGTTCAAATACAATATTTAATAGTTCAAATATATAAAATAAAGTTCAAACGTCATCCTCTTCCTCTGCCGCCATGCCCCGGCGTGCCCACAAATGCTCTGCTAGATCAGCTTGGAGTGCATTATGAGTATATTCATCACGAATTTCCAAATGCACTGAGATATAATCAGCGAAATCTGCCGGCACGTTGTGATCAACCTGTGCATGAGGACCCTCAAAGTTATATGGCATATGATCATGCACTGGATTATAGCGCTCACTCTCGATGGTCATGTTGTGCAGGATGACACAACAATTCATCACCTCCCACATTTGCTTATTCGACCATGTCAGAGAAGGATACCGAACGATAGCAAACCTTTGCTGCAACACTCCAAATGCCCGCTCGACATCCTTCCTGGCGCTCTCTTGTTCAGAGGCAAAATGACAAGCTTTGTTCCCGCGAGGGTTGTGGGACGCTCTTCACAAATGTTGCCCACTTTGGATATATGCCATCGGCTAGGTAGTACCCTTTGTTGTACTCGTGGCATTGACCACATAGTTGACAGGTGGGGCATGGCCTTCAACTAGCTTCGCGAACACAGGAGAGCGCTGCAACACATTGATGTCGTTGTGTGATCCTGCCATGCCGAAGAATGCGTGCCAAATCCATAGTTCATGATCGGCCACAGCTTCAAGAACCACACTGCAATATCTTTTGTGGCCTCCTTTGTACAATCCTTGCCAACCAAATGGACAGTTCTTCCAGCTCCAATGCATGCAGTCTATGCTTCCAAGCATCTCAGGAAATCCTCTAGCTGCATTCTGTTCCAGGATCCGAGCTGTTTCTTCTTCATTTAGTCCTCTCAAATAGTTTGGGTCAAACACACCAATCATTGCCCTGCAGAATCTGTACATCGATTTGATGATTGTGGACTCTGACATCCGTAGGTAGTCATCTACAGAATCAGCAGGTGCTCCATATGCAAGCATTCTCATGGCTGCAGTGCACTTCTGGATTGACGAGAAACCAACAGTTTCCACGGCGTCCTTCTTCAACTTGAACCATGGATCATACGCCCTCACAGCTTGCACGATCTCGTTGAACAATCCACGGTTCATCCGAAAGCGTCGACGGAAATCCTTGGCGGTGGCGACAGGAACTTCGGCAAAGTAGTCAGAGACTAACATGCAATGGCCTTCCATTCTCTGCCTCGGCTTGCTCTTCTTCCTTCCGAACGACGAGCCTCCCCGTTTTGGGGCGGCATTGGCTTCCTCGTCGGCTTGAAGTTGGAGAAGGCAACCGAGAATTGCTACATTCTCATGTTCCTCCGCGGCGATGGCGTCTTCTTCTTCCAACAGCGTCGCGGCCATCATCTCGTCGTCGCTATCCATCTGCAAATACAACGCGGCCATTGATCAACGACCGGTCGCCGGCTAGCATCAATAATTCAGTAAAAAAACCAGGCGAACCTTCCGCCGAACACCTTGCAGGCAGGGCGGGTCGCGGAGAGACCACCGGGGACGGCTGTATCAAATACAGCGGCGGAGATATCGCCGGTGCCCGGAACCGAATGCCGTCGAGGAGAGGAAGCAAACGGCGGCGCCGGCGTCCAGGCTTGGGTGGAGCCGGCGGGCGGGGGGCGGCGGCGTCGAGCAAAGTGGGGCGACTGGGGCGACGATGAAAGACGGGGGATAAAATCAGGCGACGAGAAAACGACGAGACATAGTCCGTGTCTCACTGTCAGGCGTGGCCCGCGCGTCGGGAGCCGGCGTGGCGTCGCGTTTCCTTCCGTCCGGGGCCCGCTGGACCGAACTCGCGTTTGGGCGCCGCGAGTGGGGACGATTTTGTGCCCGGCACGCCCCAAAGTCGTTTGGGCGGCCGTTTGGGCGCCGCGAGTGGAGATGCTCTTATGTGGAAATTAACGGAGTGCTAGTGCATGATGATAGCTGTACAAACTAGAAACTGCTCGTCGTCTGTAACAAGATGAGCCACTTGCAGAAAAGAAAGCAAGATTGGCCGCACCCTTTCAGTTTCAGGGTCCAGACTTTTGCTTATCCTCGCCGATCGCCGTGCTGCTTCTCTGCCTGCCTCAGCGGCGCGCGGAAGGCGAGCACTCGGTGTTGCAATGTGATTGACTGAATGGCACACTGCTCTGAAGCTTTTTCCAACGAGAAATGCTAGGCTTGATTAGACAGAGAGTAAGAGTTCAACGAATACGTTTGATCGTCCATCCTACACCTTGGAGAACAGCGTAGCTAGCACCACTCCAGCTCTAGTCTATGGCTCTATGACATGCAGCTCCTCTGCAGCAGCGGCGCAGGCAGGCTGCAGCATCTCCCGTGCAGCAGCCAGCATCGCGTATTTTGTCTTCTCTTGCGGACTTGCAGTACATCTGCATGCAGATGCGGGGGCTCTACTTTATCTTTGCCGTTTCCACCAACGCGATCCCCACTGGGATCGATTTTCATTACCATCAGATAACGAAAATACAGGAGGGGTACGACAGCATCCGCGTGCAAAGTAAACACAACAAAAACGACAGACTACTAACTAAAAGAGCTAGAGGAACCAGCCTCTCCGCCGACAGCGCGAGAGAGCTAGGTTCAGCCACCGTGGCGATCGAAATTCAAAACCTAAACACTTCGAGGAGATTAAACTATACAACCAATTCAACCAGGCGTCACAATTCATCTGGCACAGAGCAACAGCAGCAAGGTGAGACATCTAGCTCCCAAAAGAGCAGCTCTGGAAACGAACGACGGGGAGAGAGCAACTTTTCTGAAGCTTCAAGCATCCTGATTCGGTCCTCCCAGCAACCTCTGACCACTAGAACTTCCAGCAGCACTCCCAGCATTATTAGAAGACGTAGCTAGCTTCAACAGCATGTCAGCTCCCACCCTCAAGTCCTCCTGATCTGCAGAATTGTGTAAACCTGCCCAATATTTCACAAAGACACAAATGTAGCAGATTAGTTCATTAGGTTTCTTGATTAGTTTCCCTTCAAAGCAAGCCGTGTTACGAATCTTCCATATGGCCCAGCAAACTGCAGCCACAAAAGTGATTTGGACATTTCTACTGACTCGAAGATATTGAGGAATCCACCAAAAGTATTGGGAGAAAGAGCCAGGGCGTGTGGGTGCCCCAATGGCTTGTGCAATAGAGGACCAAACATATTTAGCAGCTGGACAAGAAAAGAAGAGATGATGGACTGTTTCAACCTCATCACAGAACTGGCACCTATCACTTCCAGTCCAACCTCTACTCAGGAGGTTGTCCTTTGTGGCAATGGCATTGTGCCAGATGAGCCAAAGCCAAATATTGATTTTCAAAGGTATTTTAGCCTTCCAAAGATGCTTGAAAGATCTATCAATACCAACACTGCTGAGAGAATGATACATGGATTTGACACTAAAGCACCCATTCTTGGTCCATTTCCACACAGGTCTGTCCTCATCAGAGTTTAGAGCAGTCCCACAAAGCAGATTCTGCATTTCCCTCAGCTGTACTTGCAGATCAGCAGGTAGCCATCTTCTGAAAGTGAGCCGCCAACCAAGGCGAGCAGCCTGAGCAACTGATATATTGTTCTCATTGCACACTTCAAACAACTGTGGGAATCTGATTTTGAAAGCAGTTGGTCCACACCAGGCATCACCCCAGAAATGGGTTTTTAGACCATTGCCAATTATCATTTTCCTGCCACAGAGATAAACATCTCTAACCCGAAGCATGTCTGACCAGAAAGCAGAGTCAGATGGCTTGTGTTTGATAGTAAAAATGCCACCATTCTGTAAATATTTCCTCCTCATAAAGTCCTGCCAGGGCCCCCTGCCACTTTCAAGTCTCCACCACCATTTGCACATCAAACTGATATTGAACAGAGTGAGATTCTTAAGACCCAGTCCACCTTTCTTTTTAGGCTTGCAAATCAAACTCCATTTTACCCAATGCATCTTCTTTTTGCCAGTGCCACCAGCCCAAAGAAAGGATCTCATTTGTTTCTCCAAACCAACTATATTGGTTTTATGAAACAACCTCAGAGCAAGCTGATAAACTGCAGAGGATGAAAGGCAAGCGTCTACTTTTGTGACTCTACCAGCAATGGACATACTACCACCCATCCAACCACCCATACTTTTCTTAAAGGAGTCCTCCACAAAGTTCATCTCAGCAACAGTCATCCTTCTTGCACAAATTGGAGTTCCCAGGTATTTCAAAGGCCATTTTCCCTTCTGGCAATTAAAGAGATCTGCATATTCCTGCTTCTTTTCATCATCATCCAAAACCAGAAGCACCTCAGTCTTGGCAAAGTTGATTTTCAAACCAGACATTGCTTCAAAAATGTACAGCAGAAGCTTAAGGTTTCTTGCTCCTTCCAAGTCATCCTTTAGAAGCAGGAATGTGTCATCAGCATATTGTAGGATGACACATCCTCCATCAACCCATCTATCCGCAAGCCTAGATATGAGACCATTGTCTCTTGCTAAGCAGACCATTTTTGACAGGCAATTGGCAGCAATATTAAACAGAGTAGGAGCCAGGGGGTCACCTTGTCTGACCCCTTTGAAACTGCCAAAGTATGGACCTTTCTCATCATTAACTTTCACACTAAGTGTGCCATTAATGACAGTTTTCTTCAGAAGGTCTAGGAAATGTGCACTGAACCCTTTCTGTCTGCAGCAATCAAACAAGAAGTCCCAGTTTACCTTGTCATAAGCTTTCTCAAAATCTATCTTCAAAACCACACCATGTTGTTTATTAAACTTGGTATCTCTCAAAATCTCATGGAGGAGAGACACACTATCATGGATAAATCTCCCTTTAATAAAGGCACTCTGACAGGGATGGATGATTTTCTGCATGATTTTTTCCATCCTGTTTGTCAAAACCTTGGTGATAATTTTGAACAGAACTTGGAGCAGACAAATGGGTCTGAACTTTTGGATAGCATCAGCATCCTCACCCTTGGGGATGAGAGTGATAATACCATAGTTGATTCTGTCTAAGGAAATTTTTTTGTGATGGAAATCACTAAAAATCATCAACAGATCATGCTTGATGATAGGCCAGCAAACTTGATAGAATTCAATAGGAAATCCATCTTGACCTGCTGCCTTATTTTTCTCCATCTGATCTACAACAGTTTTGATTTCCCCTCAGAGAAGGCTGCATCTAAAGAAAAGTTATCCTCAGAAGACAGTTTCTCCTCAGTATTCCAAACATCCTCTCTCAACTTCACAGCAGGGATTGAGGCAGGACCAAAAAGGTCCTTGTAAAAATCAGTAGCATGCTGCAGAAGATTTGGAGTGCCCTGGATGACATCCCCATTATGCATCAGAGAGAAGATTGTTTTCTTTCTCCTACGACCACTGGCAACCCTGTGAAAAAATTCTGTGTTATTATCACCTTGTAGCAACCATTTTTCATCAGATCTCTGTCTCCAGAAATCTTCTTCTTGTTCAAAGAGCTCCATCAGTTCCTGCTGCATCTCATTTCTCCTTCTTAGTTGGTCCCCAGATAAAGGAGAGGTCTCTTCATGAAGTTCAAGATCCGATAGATCAAGAAGCAGAGATTTCCTTCTCTGTATAGCTTGACCTCTCAAATTGGCTCCCCAGCCTTTGAGGTCCTTCTAGACATTTTTCAGCTTCTTCTGAAAAAGTTCTAAGCTGTTTTTAGCTCTAACAGGTTGGTACCAAACCTTTGATACTCTCATAAGGAAAGCATCATTTTTTATCCATCTCTTATCAAACCTGAAATCTTTATTCTTTTTATGCTGCCCTTCCATAGTGTCTAGGATTATAGGACAATGGTCAGAAACCTCTCTTGCAAGTTTATGGACAGTCACCAATGGAAAAAGCAATTCCCAGTCTCTGGACATTATAAATCTGTCAAGCTTCTCAAGGGTAGGAGAAGTTTGACTATTGGTCCATGTAAAACTCCCTCCTGTCATATGGATCTCTCTCAATTCATAAGTATTGATAATACTATTAAACATATCCATCCATTTCCTGTTCACAACAGGTTTGTTTTTCTCAGCAGCTGATCTGATCAAGTTAAAATCACCCCCCACCAGGAGGGGGAGTGATTGATCACTACAGACCTGACCCAGCGCAGTTACAAACTCCTCTTTATCAGCTTCTTGGGCTGCACCATACACAATCACCAGTTTCCAGTTTCTGTGGATCTTCAAATCTCTGAGAACCACTTGTACAAAAAATCTACTGCACTGAGAATCAAGAACATCAAATCTGGAGGCATTAAAACCACCAAGAATGCCACCAGCTCTCCCAATGGAAGCAGACCATTTCCAGGAAAATCGATTCGAAGGATCAATTTTCCTGAAAAATGCATCAGAGTAATCTTTTTTAATAGTCTCCTGCAGGCCTATGAAATCCATCTCCTGCTCTTTGATGAGATCTGTCAGAAAAACACTCATACCCTTCTTACCCACTCCTCTGCAGTTAAAAGAGGCACCTATCATTGATATCTTGGGTTTTTTTCCTCACCCTAGATCCAGTGACAACACCACTCAAAGGGTGGTTGTTGATCACCTTCACCGAGGCAGCACTACACCCAGCCAGTGCTCCTCCATTTATCTTGCCAGAAACAGAGGGCAAACCCTCCACCATTAACCTGCGAGCAGTCCTGATATTTTTCCTTCTACTCTTGGAAACCACAGGAGTAAAACCATCCTTATCCATCTCTTGTTCACCCCAACCCAACAAGGCCACTTGTTTGTTATTATCAGTCGCCTCAGACACAACAGTAGATGATTTGTTAGCAATATTATGCCTAGCTATTTCAAGATCTTTCAAATAGTCAATTTTTTCCAAACTAAAAGAGGCAGGATCAACACCCATTTCTAAAGCTCTAGCATGTATATCATCAGCATCAAGAACAGCAAAAGAGTTATGAGAATCAAGGTTTGTACCTTCCAGATTACGATGGGAAGCCTGAAGCCTGGCTCTGTCTTCAACCCTACCAGTTGCATTAGCCTGATTTGCAATTCTGGAGCTAACTCTAATATTGTCCCCCCCAGCCTCATTCATGTCAGTGTCAGCAATCCTAGTATCATTTTCAGGGTCTTCCTGAGTAGAATCAGCTTCAGGTTGAGAACCATCCATCTGCAGGACCAAAGGAGCAGAAAATTCTTCACCACCAGACTCCTTGATGTTTTTGTCCTCTGAGTCACTACTGCCATAGTCCACCATTTTCTCAGAACCCAAGCAATTGTCAGACTCATTCTCAGCAATGGGGTCCAGCATATTGTTATATTTCTTGTTCAAAGTGTAGCTCTTGTCAGAACCTGATTTAGAAAGCTTGGTGACAAAATTCCTGAATTTTGGGTCAGACTGAAAGTCTGTAGAGCTATCAGAAGGACCTCCACTAGAGGCAGAGGCATCTGGATCAGCCCTTTGCAGCTCCAGGAACTCAGGAAGTGCGAGTTGAACAGGGAAAGGGACATTGATATCTCCCAGATAACCCATCTGAGTGACATAAACAGGCTCCACACTTTTAATACAAGCTTTCACTTTGGTGCCAAAAGAAACAGAGCTATCAGCAGAGTCACAGTCATATTCATTGATAACATTCTTGCCCTTCTCTTGGTCTTGAGCCACATGTTCCCCATCATCTCTCTGCTGTGCTGTGTTAGCTTCTTTAGGACCATTACCAACTCTAGGAGGGGCAGAGGAGGAACCCCCAGCACCATTTCCTCCCCCATCCATTCTCTGACGTTTTTGGTGTGTGTTCCTGATCTCCACCCTCATGATCAGACACCAAAGCCCCATAATAGGTACTGGTGTTGATATTTGGGTCCACCAACTCTCTGGTGTACTGAAACTCATATAGATCATTCTCAATTTCACCAATCCTGGTATTAGGAACCAGTGCTGGATCAATGCAGCCAATTTTGACTCTAATGAAGCCCATATTTCTCAAGTAGTTCTTGTCCAAAGCCAGAGGTTTCCCAATCAATCCTGCAGCATAGCAAGCAGTAGCTCTGGATCTATACTTCATAGGCACCCCTTTGATTCTGAACCAACTCTCCTGTAATCTGGCAATAGGCTGAACATCACCCGCCCATTTCTGCATTTTGATGATTGCCCCAGGCACAGTTTTCATGAAGAATTTCTCAAAATGAGCCAACTCCTCAATGCTCTTGCTATTGGGGAATCTTGTCAAATACTCTTTATCAGACACAGATCTCACATGGAAACGCCAATTGATTTTTGCTGTCTCAGCCCAAACCTGAAACTCGTGTTCTATATCTCTGCTGGTCACTGCCCCTTGTTCAACAATGATATGAGCATAGTTCAGTTGCTCCATGGGCTGCACCTCAGCTTGATTCACAGAAAAAGAATAGAAGCCTTGATCAAAGTCAGAAGAACCAAAGAAAGAGGCCACATACTCCCATGGATCGCGCTGTGGACACACCCTGATGTGATGATTCTTCCCACAATTGTCACACAAGGCTATGACAGAGTCAGTCAGGTCAATCACTCCATTTGCTTGATTCTCAGGCGTAGAACCGGGAACAGGTGGAGGTACAGAGGACCCCAACTGCTCTCGGGAGTGCCCAATATCTGACACAACTCCCTTAGACCCTACTGGCGCAGCAATCGGCTGTAAGCAAGAAGGATTACTGGTATTGTTTGAAGGACTCACCGTGTTCATTGGCATCTGTTGTGGAGGCGGCTGTGCTAGCGGAGCGGATTTGATAGAAACTTCAGTTGATTCAGAGCCACCTGCTTGCATTTCTGGCCTGTGAGCCCACTTGTCGCGATTGCGCTTCGCCTCATCATCAGATTTGCGCTTGATCTCGAGCAACGCCCTTTCCCTGACCAATCTCTCCGAAGTGCGGGACGCATCAGCCCGGCGCCTTTCTTCTTCCAAGCGGCGACGGCGCATGTTTTCTTCTTCACGGCGTCTGTCTTCTTCCCATCTCCACTCCTCGTCTCTCCGCCTCTGGTCATCCCAGCGGCGAGCCTCTTCTCTTCGCTCAGCTTCCGGATCCTGTCTAGGGATGTACCCATAGGGTGGAGGCCGCTGGTACCTTTGGGGAGGAGATCGCCTTGGGGCCAACGACCGCCGTTGATTCCCGAACCTCCGCTGCATCGGCGGAGATGCCGCTACCTGAGCGAACGAGCGAGTGTCTCCGGATTTGACACCCTTCCACCGGGGGAGAGGGGGGGGGGGGGGGAGGTGGCGGAGGCGATCTTGGGGGAGGCGAGACGAAAACCACCTTGCAGAAACCCGATCTAGGGTTAGCACGAAATCGGGAATTGGGGAACGGGGCTGCGGTAGGCAGCGTTTTGTCTGGAGGACGAGTTGGAAGGACAGAACTGCCCCTCTTGGCTGTGCTCCGGGGCCCATCCGCCATTGACGCACCTCTGATGGGGCAAATTCGGACAACGCCACACACGCGTACAAAGGACGGCGTGCGACGTGTCAAGCTCCATGGCGTACGCTCAGCGTCCACGGAAGGCCCGATGAGCGCCGCGTATCTCTCGCCTGAGATCACCGCGCCGGTCGAAATCTTAGCACGCATCGAATCGACGGGCTCGGCGAAAGAGTTTAGCAGCACAACACCACCGTGCGCGTCCTCGTCGATGAACCCAGCGTGGCGAGCGCGGGGGCCAGAGCGGTCTAGCGGGTAGAAAATCGCTCTCCATCTCCGGTGGAGCAGCGGCGGCGGGGGCGAATCGGTGGTAGGAGTCGCCGGAGCGGGTGGGGGCGCGGGGGAAGGCATCGTCGGAGTCATCACCAGCCGTACCACTTGACTTCCTTCCGGCACCACGGGAGGTCGCGAAATGATCCATCTTTGCCGTTTCCGTTGTTATTCTTGTCCATGTTTCTATTGGAGTAACATTCCAGAATTAAACGTGACCCTTTAATGGTGTGCTAGTACATTAAAATTGTTTGATGAAACATTCGCATAATTAAATGTGACCATTTTGGTCCCGTTTGAAACATAGGAAATAAAAACATTGTTCTGACAATCCCCACGTCTCGTCCATCTTTTCTTCCAACAGGAGCTATCCAGAGGGAGAGAACGAAGTGGCCGGTTCGACGTGACACCGCCTTATCCGATCTTCGACACGACGGAGCCGCTTCGCGGCGACACTGCACATAGAACTTCTTGGGAAACAAAAGCAATGATCACACTCGATCGTATGCGTTAAACAGTCAATCGCTTCAGTTCAGTTCAACCCATGCATCAGCTTCCGTGTATACGTTAAATGGTCAATCACGTCGACCGCTAACTGCTTCACGTGTGCACTTATCCATTCTTCCGTTCCGTCAATACCAACAATCAATCCAACATGTTTTATCTCCCTCTTCCCTGCAACCAGTCTCTGTTTTCATTTCAGCAGTTCCAGTGTGGTACCGAGCTTTGTGCTGCCATCTTCGCAATTTGGGTACAACAACTTTTTGTGATCATCTAGCATGGCCTCCAACTTTAGCTTCTCCTTTTCTCTATCGCATTCTCGCTTTGCATCAGAAATGACCCCACCAAGACCATCAGCGGGCTCATCTGATGCCCGATGTTCACCTCCTTCTTCTTCAACGTCTTGCATTACAATATCACCGCATTCTTCAGAGAACATAGGATAGTTGTCATCATCCTCCTCTTCTTCATTGTCTTCCATCCTAACCCCTCTTTCTCCGTGCTTGGTCCAACAATTATAGCTGGGCATGAAACCTCTCCGAAGCACGTGGCCTTGAATGGTTTTCGAGTTAGAGTACTCCCTGGCGTTCCGACAGTCAACACATGGACAAGGCATAAAATTATCCACTTTGTTTGCCTCAGTCACATCGATAAATTTATGCAGGCCTGCAATAAATTCGGAACTGCGTCGTTCGCCGTACATCCATCGCATCCGTGCATCCATCTGCATCATATAATTAAGTTTATCAAATACCATTACAATAACATCTTGAATAGTGAAATGACCACCGTACATCGACACATGCAATATTTCTGTATCAATTACAGATGAAAAGGATAAAGTTGCTAACCTCGGTCGAGGATATCATTTTGTGTGAACTTAAGTGTGGGTCGGGCATTTCATCGAACACATCTTGTGCGTGGCAAAGGAAAAAAAAAACTAGCACCCACTTCCCACCAATCCAAGCAAAAAAAAAACAGAGGAGAGAAGAGGGGGGGTGGGTTATATATAGGCAGGGGAGGGGTATTAGTCCCGGTTCGAGACACGAACCGGGACTAATGTCCCCAACCGAACCGGGACCAATGCTCCACGGAGCCCTGTCAGCTCGAACCGGGACCAGTGCTAGGCACTGGTCCCGGTTTTTCTCTGAACCGGGATTAATGGCTGGGGCGGCTCTGGACCAAAGACCAATTTTCTACTAGTGACACGCTGCGTATAGATTTTTATCAAAGTTAAAATTTATAAATTTTGGCCAACTATATTGATAAAACTACCAATACCTTCAATACCAAATCGATATTATTGAGATCGACATGAAATATATTCTTAACCGAGTTTTAAAAAGTCTGGATTTAACAAAATATTTATATGTGTCATATTTTGGATAGTAGGGAGTAGGTGCTCTCTTCCATCTCAAGAAACCCGGGAGAGACTTGTATAGGATCTCTCTCCTTTAGGTGAGATCATAAGATCAAGTCATAAAAATCCTATTTAGAAATTGTTAAAAATTCTAAGAAAATTAAATAACAGACCAACATGCTGTTTCAACAACTACACAAAATTTGAGCTTAAAATTCGATCTACAGAGAGAAAAACAAAAAAGCTAAATTGTACAATTAATAGTGTCAGGTTTGGGTAAATAGTGTTTCACAATACTTCCACTGAAATTTCTCTTTTTTGATTCTAGGTCGAATTTGAAGCAGCAAATTCTTGGAGTTGCATATATCACCTAGATGTGGGTTGTACATTTTCTTAGAATATTTTCAACGTGTTTTGTGTATTAGAAAAATTGATCTCATAGATCCTACCTAATGTTAGATCCTATGCAAGTTGTCCCCCAAGAAACCCAGCCACTAGGTGGCGCGGATATTGGTTGTCCGCGCAAGGACGCTTCCGCCTAGTGTCGTGACGCAACACCATTAGTAAGGATGTCTCCAACGGGGCGATCTAATACAGTTTACTATTAGCAAAATCCGCACGCTATTGTTATTGGGTCATTTCCTACTAATTAATACTCAGTCTTGGCACTTCATATTCTAGAAAACTCTATCTATATTTATTACAATTTGGAACATTGTAGGGCACTATGATTTCCACCACATATACACACCTTGAAATTTTTTAAGTGGCACATATTAATTTCTGGAGGATTATGATTATAAATACTTAGTGGAATATTTTGTCACAAAGTAAGTTTAAAACACATATTTATAACGAAGAATGAAATAACCGTATAGCAGAGTAGGGCATCATAATATTTAAAAATACATTTACAAGATTAACTCCCGTACTTGGAATGGAATGGATTGTACACTAACAGAGAATAAAATGAATATTATGTTAGTAACAACGCTATATTTTTTGACATACCAAATTACATAAAAGTAAAAAAGTTTTTTACAAATTGATTGGTTATCCGCAAGCAAAACTTGCTGCACGTGGGAAACCCGTTTGGCTCGTGCAGACACCACTCTGCTGGTAGCCCAGTCCACAACTCAACCGGAAACACTTTTCTGACAGCCAGGATCTCCACCACCTCCAACGGAGCAAGACGATGATCAGGGAACACTGCCCCTGCCCGAGGACGATGCATAGTAGTTCTTGGATTTTAAATTTTAGTTTGATGTCCTATTTTATCTATAATTTTAATTTTATGACATATTATATAATTTATTTGAACGTACTGGTACGTACTACTATATACAATAGCCGTCTGCGACTTGTACTCGGCCATTCGGCAAACAAGTAGAGGCGCATCTCGTTGTGTTACATGAGGCAAAGCCCAATAGGCCTACCACAGACCATAAATTCAATACAACTATTATCCTCATATGGGATGAACCTATTTTGGAACCTAGTCAAATCCTTTGATTGATTAAGTTGAAAACAGTTGGCCAGTTTATAAGTAAAGTCGGTCGAAACCATACAACCCAAAACATACCGTGCCGACCTTTGGAGCATCATCACTATCTTAATCATCTTCCAACTTAGATAGAGAACCTTGATACGTCTCCAACGTATCTATAATTTTTTGATGTTCCATGCTTGTTTTATACCAATTGCTACATGTTTTGCATCTACTTTATGGCACTTTTATACATTTTTTGGGACTAACCTATTACCAAGATGCCGAAGTGCCAGTTCCTGTTTTCTGCTGTTTTTGTATTCCAGAAAAGCTAGTCTGGAAATATTCTCGGAATTGGACGAAACTTCACGGACATCCCTATTTTTCCAGAAGACACCAGATGGAGCAAAGGAGCAACAGAGGAGGCCCACAGGGAAGCCACACGCCACCAGGGCGTGGGCCCCCTTCTGCCACGCCCTAGTATGGTGTGGGCCCCTCGGGGCTCTCCAGCCACCGCCCTTTCGCCTACTTATTCCCCCCGAGAAAATAACCCTAAGTGCCCGAGCCATTATCCACGAAAAGTTCCAGAGACGCCGTCGCCGTCAACCCTAGCTCAGGAGGGTCCAGAACCTCTTCCCGGCACCCTGCGGAGAGGGGAATCGTCACCGGAGGCTTCTACATCGCCATGCCTGCCTCCGGAGTGATGCGTGAGTAGTTCATCCTTGGACTACGGGTCCATAGCAGTAGCTAGATGGTTGTCTCTCCATTTGTGCCATCATGTTTAGATCTTGTGAGCTGCCCTACATGATCAAGATCATATTATTGTAATGCTACATGTTGTGTTTGCTGGGATCCGATGAATATTGAATATTATGTCAAGTTGATTATCAATCTATCCTATGTTATTTATGATCTTGCATGCTTTCCGTTACTAGTAGATGCTTTGGCCAAGTAGATGCTTGTAACTCCAAGAGGAGTATTTATGCTAGATAGTGGGTTCATGCCTCCGTTTAATCTGGGACAGTGACAGAAAGTTCTAAGGTTGTGGATGTGCTGTTGCCACTAGGGATAACCTAACGATGCTATGTCCACGGGCATATGTGTTTGTTTACATTACGCGCTTTACTTAATGCGATTATCCGTTGCTTGCAACTTAATACCAACGGGGACTCGGATGACAACCCGGCGGTGGATTATTAGTCATAGACGCTGTTGGATAACGGTCTATGTATTATGTCGTAATGCCCAATTAAATATCATAGTAATCATCATGTCATGTATATGCATTGTCATGCGCTCACTATTTGTCAATTGCCCAGCTGTAATTTGTTTACCCAACATGTTAGTTATCTTTATGGAGAGACACCACTAGTGAACTGTGGACCCCGGTCCATTCTTTTACACTGATTAAACAACCACAAACTGCAAACTGTTCCTTTTTCATTCTCTGCAATTTAATACTCATTTTCCACACATACGTTTAATCCTTTGTTTTCAGCAAGCCGGTGAGATTGACAACCTCACTGTTTCGTTGGGGCAAAGTATTTGATTGTGTTGTGTGCAGATTCCACGTTGGTGATCGTTGCGTCTGCGGCCGCCAACAACCTTCTGAAGAGTTGTTGCTCCTACTGGTTCGATAACCTTGGTTTCTTTCTGAGGGAAAACTTGCTGCTGACTACATCATACCTTCCTCTTGGGGTCTCCCAACGAAGTGTTTGCATCAAGCTTTTTCTGGCGCCGTTGCCGGGGAGACAGCAGTCTTCTGCAAGGGGAGTTTCACGCTTCCAATCTCTTTACTTTGTTTTTGTCTTGCTTAGTTTATTTTATTTTATCTTGTTTGCTTTCAATTATCAAAAACACAAAAAAATTAGTTACTTGCATTTAGTTTATTTTCGTTTGTTTCTGTTAGTTATTATGTCTAGCTCTTTACTTGCTATCAATGGTTACTTTCCTTGAAACTAGTCCTATGGCTGAAAACAACATGAGAGAGCTTTATGAAATTTATCTTGAGTTGGGACATGAAGTGTTTGAAGAGAAAATTAAAAAGCCTATGGAATTTATTTGCATGATAGTAGCAATGTTATTAGCATACATTCTTTGAACACCATTATTGCTAATGCCATGGAAAGCTCTAAGCTTGGGGAAGCTGGTTTTGATAAAAATGATATTTTTAGTCCCCAAGCTTGGAGGAGGAAGAATGCTATATTTGAATGTCATGATTCTATTGAAATATCTCCTTTTGATAAATTTGAAGTAAACATCCTCCTTGACTCAGTAAAAGAGGAAATTGCAGAAAGTAAAAATGTGCTCCCTAATGTTATATATGATAATGCTCTTGATGATGGTCCTATATTGCCTAATGATATTAATTATACTATTATTGTCAAAAGTGGGTTTGATAACCCCACTATTTTGAGCTTAATAAAAATTATGTGTTTGTAGATCATGAAAAGCATGCTTTATGTGATAGTTATATTGTTGAGTTTGTTCATGATGCTACTGAAAATTATTTTGAGAGAGGAAAATATGGTTATAGAAATCTTCATGTTATTAAATTTCCTCTCTTTATGATGAAAGTTTTGAGCTTTCTCTTGTGTTGCTTCTATATGATTTTTGCTTTAAGACCTAATGGTCCGTTGAAAGTTTTGAAGTTGCACTTGTTTTGCCTTCCTATGCTAGTCACTTTGTGCTTAATTGACTTGTTTTCTTATAAGACTCCTATGCATAGGAAGAGTGTTAGATTTAAACATGTTTTATATATGCTCCTTGATGCTCTCTTTTATGTTTCAACTCTCATCTTTATGTGAGCATCATAAAAATCACTATGCCTAGCTAAAAGGCATTAAAGAAAGCGCTTTTGGGAGGCAACCCATTATCTTTTATTTTCAGTTTAGTCAAGGATTTGTTTACTTCTGTAGCAACTCCTTTGTATCTTTATTTTCTCGCATTGTTGTGCCAAGAGTAGCCTCTAATGTTAAGATGCTTAATTTTGATTGCTGCGCAGAAACAGATTTTTGCTGTTCACTGTACGAAATTAAAATCACCAGATTGTTAAAAATCTGAAATTTTTTGTGCGTAATCTTTATGAATGTCTGAAACTTTCATTAGTTCAAGTTTTCGATCTGAGCGTCGTAAGTGCCTCGAAAAAATTCGTCTTTGCGGACTGTTCTGTTTTAGACAGATTATGCCTTTTTATTTTGCATTCTCTCTTTTACTAGTGTTGAGTGAAATTCTTTTTTGGGTGGAAGAGCTTCACATAACATCAGTGGCTGTAGCTAATGTTTAAAGTAACAAATCATATTGCGTCTTTATAGAACATGTGAATTTTTGATTATGCACTAACCCTCTAATGAGATCTACTTTGAGTTTGGTGTGACGGAAGTTTTCAAGGGTCAAGAGAGAAGGATGATAATAGGATCAAGAAGAGTGAAGAGCTTAAGCTTGGGGAGGCTCCCATGGATCTCCCCAGCATATTTCAAGAAGACTCAAGCGTCTAAGCTTGGGGATGCCCAAGGCATCCCCTTCTTCATCGTCAAAATTATCAGGTCATCTCTAGTGAAACTATATTTTAATTCTTTCACATCATATGTGCTTTTCTTGGAGCGTCTGTGTGCTTTTATTTTCAGTATTGCTTTTATTTTCAATAAAGCTTGACTGGACCCTAGCATTCTTGATTGGGAGAGAGACACGCTCCGCTTTTTCATGAGAATACTCCTATTCTTCACTTATATTTGTTGAGTATTCATATCTAGCGCTGTTCAGCTTTTAGCTCTTGTTTTCATGTATCTCTTGTCAGAGCTATTAGCTTTCTTTTGTAGAAAGTACTCTCTTGCTTCACTTATATTTGTTTGGAGAGTTGATGAAATAAATTGATTGGTGTTTGGTTGGTTCAGAAAATGTTGCATGTGGTAATTGGTATAAGGAAAAACTTGCTTAATCTTGTAGATCACTAAAATGGATAACTTGATGCTTGTCAATTGTTTTGAGTTAACAAGTAGATCATGATTAAATTGTGCATCACATGAGTTAAGCCTATTAGTGAAGAACTACCGTAAAGCTTGTTGAAAATTTGGTTTGCATCGGTGGTATCTCTAAGGTCTAGATATTTTCTAATAACAGGGTTTGGTTAACAAGGAAGACGGTATGAAGTCTTATAACGTTTGCAATATGTTTGTCATATAAAACTTGGTGTACGGGTTGATATTCTTGTTTGCTTACATAACCTTGCTAGCCTAAACTCTGTACTGAGAGGGAATGCTTCTCGTGCATCCAAATCCTTGAGCCAAAATCCATGCCATTTGTGTCCACCATAACTACCTATATGTGGTATTTCCTTGCCACTCCAAGTAAATTTTTCATGTGCTACCTTTAAATTATTCAAAATGTTATTATTCCCTTTTTGTGTCAATGTTTACTAGCTCATGAGGAATTAGTGTGGTTATTCTTTATTCTTTGTCGATGGACTTTTACACCTGGACTAGTGGCATATACATCCGCTTATCCAATAACTTGCAAAAAGAGCTGGCAACGGGGTGCCCAGTCCCAATTAATTACAACTTTAACCAATTAATTCTCTTCACACTTTTGCCCTGATTCATCAGTAAGCAATGACAAACAGTGAAATACCTGAATGTGTGTAAACCAAAGAGAAAGAGGGATGATCTGCCTTGCTGGTAGAAATAACGTCCTTCATGGGAGCCGCTCTTAAAAGTCCGTTGACAGGTAGAATACTGTTCTCACCCGCTACCATTCGTTGACAATTAACAAACACCTCTCAAAAATAGATACTCCTCCATGGTATGTGATTGATGGAAGGCACCCGAGGATTCGGTTAGCCATGGCTTGTGTTAGCAAGGTTGGGAGGAGTATCAAATATTTTATGCAATCTCTATATGCTTTCAAAAACCTAAAAGCTCTAGCACATGATTTAATCCCTGCTTCCCTCTGCGAAGGGCCTTTCTTTTACTTTTATGTTGAGTCAGTTTTCCTATTCTTTCTGTCTTCCACAAGCAAACACTAGTGTCAACTTTGTTACAACATGCGTTATATGCAATGTATTGGACTTGTTATACTACTTTGTGTTGACAATATCCATGAGATAAATATGTTGAAAGTTGAAGCAAATGCTGAAACTAATTCTTCCTTTGTGTTGATTAAATACCTTTTATTAGAAACTATTGCTTTATGAGTTAACACTTATGCAAAACTGTTTGATGCTTGTCTCGAAAGTACTATTCATGAAAACGTTTAGCTTGTGTGATTCATTGTTTACTCATTATCTATTTGGTAGCAAATTATAGACCATTGACTTGGATCACTTCATTCATTTACATGTGCCTTGCAATATTATATGATCAAGATTATGATAGTAGCATGTCACCTCAAAAATTATTTTGTTTTTATCGTTTACCTACTCGAGGACGAGTAGGAACTAAGCTTGGGGATGCTGATACGTCTCAAACGTATCTATAATTTTTGATGTTCCATGCTTGTTTTATACCAATTGCTACATGTTTTGCATCTACTTATATCACTTTTATACATTTTTTGGGACTAACCTATTAACAAGATGCCGAAGTGCCAGTTCCTGTTTTCTGCTGTTTTTGTATTCCAGAAAAGCTAGTCTGGAAATATTCTCGGAATTGGACGAAACTACACGGGGTCCCTATTTTTCCAGAAACACCTGACGGAGCAAAGGAGCACAGAGGAGGCCACCAGGGCCACACGCACCAGGGCGCGGGCCCCCCTCTGCCGCGCCCTAGGGTGGTGTGGGCCCCTCGGGGTCCAGCCGCCGCCCTTTCGCCTACTTATTCCCCCCGACGAAAACCCTAAGTACCTGAGCAAATATCCACGAAAAGTTCCAGAGACGCCGCCGCCGTCAACCCTAGCTCGGGAGGGTTCAGAACCTCTTCCCGGCACCCTGCCGGAGAGGGGAATCGTCACCGGAGGCTTCTACATCGCCATGCCTGCCTCCGGAGTGATGCGTGAGTAGTTCATCCTTGGACTACGGGTCCATAGCAGTAGCTAGATGGTTGTCTCTCCACTTTGTGCCATCATGTTTAGATCTTGTGAGCTGCCCTACATGATCAAGATCATATTATTGTAATGCTACATGTTGTGTTTGCTGGGATCCGATGAATATTGAATATTATGTCAAGTTGATTATCAATCTATCTATGTTATTTAAGATCTTGCATGCTTTCCGTTAGTAGATGCTTTGGCCAAGTAGATGCTTGTAACTCCAAGAGAGAGTATTTATGCTAGATAGTGGGTTCATGCCTCCGTTTAATCTGGGACAGTGACAGAAAGTTCTAAGGTTGTGGATGTGCTGTTGCCACTAGGGATAACCTAACGATGCTATGTCCACGGGCATATGTGTTTGTTTACATTACGCACTTTACTTAATGCAATTATCCGTTGCTTGCAACTTAATACCAACGGGGACTCGGATGACAACCCGGCGGTGGATTATTAGTCATAGATGCTGTTGGATAACGGTCTATGTATTATGTCGTAATGCCCAATTAAATATCATAGTAGTCACATGTCATGTATATGCATTGTCATGCGCTCACTATTGTCAATTGCCCAGCTGTAATTTGTTCACCCAACATGTTAGTTATCTTTTATGGAGAGACACCACTAGTGAACTGTGGACCCCGGTCCATTCTTTTACACTGATTAAACAACCACAAACTGCAAACTGTTCCTTTTTCATTCTCTGCAATTTAATACTCATTTTCCACACCATACGTTTAATCCTTTGTTTTCAGCAAGCCGGTGAGATTGACAACCTCACTGTTTCGTTGGGGCAAAGTATTTGATTGTGTTGTGTGCAGGTTCCACGTTGGTGATCGTGTTGCGCCGTGCGGCCGCCAACAACCTTCTGAAGATTGTTTGCTCCTACTGGTTCGATAAACCTTGGTTTCATACTGAGGGAAAACTTGCTGCTAGGCTACATCAAACCTTCCTCTTGGGGTTTCCCAACGAGCAAGTACGTCTTGCATCAAACCTCTCTTCGGTACACCTTCTTGATCCCTCAACCTCCACTTCTCGCCAAACTCAAGGATCTTCCAACAATGTTGGAGCATGAAAGGCCAGCATTTGGATGCCGACATTTGCTTGAACCTTTGGTGGGCAATGCCATCCTATATTTGCAAAAACAAACAAGTGTGTGAGCTCAATTGCTATCAAGGGAAACATGAACACAAATGTGTGAAACAAACTCACATAGTCGTCGATTGTACAACCACTAGGAGGTGCATTCCTCACTTGCTCCAAGCATCCACACCAACGGCTACATGTTTGCTTGATGAAATCCCACCGGCCTTGGAGAGATTTCAATGAACGTGCGGACGGCACCGACATGAGCTTGTGGTACTTTTCCAGGATGTGTTGCCAATATATTGTCCTCGTTTGATACTTTGATCATTGCCCACACCGGTATCAAGTGACACACTCTCCATGCTCAGATCAATATGGTATCCTCCACCTCGGTGTAGTTGCCGGCCCATTTTCCAAACCGTGATTGGCTTCCACCGAACACATCCTCCCCAATTTCTTCTAGGTCATCGTTGCCAACCCCTTCATTCTCCCCACCTTCGGCCTCGGGCATCTCGCACTCGAACGAGTCAAGTGGAGCACTCATGAGATTCACTGAGTTCGCGTCCAATATTTGCGCGTATGTTGAATGCACGGGATAGCTACTACATTGAAACATGCGAATTGCTTAACAAATTCATCGATTTGCGCATACTTCGGGAGGAAGAAAAGAAATTCACCTCTCCGACGTTTCCTCAAACACGTTGCGAGCGGAGGAGACGACAGAGCTTTGGCCGGCAACCGTAGACGCACGAGGAGCACGGCCTCGGACCACCGGAGACTTGCCATTCTTCGGCCCGGTGGAAAGCTATTTTGGCTTTGCATGGCGCGCCCCAGAAGCCGTGCCGGCCACCACGACGGGTAGCCGTGCACGGGAGGAGGAGGATTCGAGGCGGCGGAAGGGCGGGTGGCGCCGCCCACCCTGAGCCGCTTATGTTTCTGGCCAGGGACGGTGTCCGAGTTGGTGCGGCGATGGGGACGCCGGCCGCCGAAGGCGCGGGAGGTCACGGCTGCACCCGTGGGGTCGGCGGGGCAACGAATCCGACGGGCGGGGGATGCTCGGGGTTCATGGGGGCAAATCAGCAGCGAGGCGGCGACGGGAGGATCTCGGCAGGGAGATCGGCGGCGGAGGATTCCAAGCTCGAGCGGGTAGCGGGAGTGAGACTTCCACGCGGTATCACGCCAAGAGTTTGGGGTACAGGAAAATCAGCCATGGAAACAGAACAGATTGGGTAACCGGGGGGGGGGGGGAGGGGGGGTAATATCCCGCACCCCTGAATTTGTTTTTCGGGGTGGGCGGATTTGGGGTATATGATCTGGCCACGTCTCCCCCGGACCCAGAAAAAGACAATTATTTTCCGGGTCGGAGTCATCCGGTATCTGCAGTTGCTCTCATACGGTCAAGCGCATCGACCGATTCATGGGTTGTGAGGTAAACAACTGTTCCGTCCATACCCCACATGTTTCAAGGGTGCTCTGGTCAAGCTGAACCCTGGGACCTAGACCGTAGTCATACCATATCGATCCTACCAGGAAACTCTTCAGCCCTCCTGCAAATTTTCTCTCACAAGGGGTATGCATGTAGAGTGAAATTTGATATTCCCTCCGTCCACAAAAGGATGTCATAACCTTGACCAAATTTGCATATATCTAGACATAATTTAGTGTCTAGATACATACAAATTTGGTCGGTTGAGACATCCTTTTGTGTATGGAGGGAGTACAATTTTTTAAATTTTAACGCAAAATAAATCGGGTTTGAAAAAATTGTGATTTTCCTTTTTTATGATTTCGCACCTCGAGCACCATACTAGACAGCACAGCCCTTTGGTCAAGGGCACGTCGATACACCTGGCTCTTTTTTTGCATGATGACTTGGGCACCGTACTTGTTGTTTTATGTTGATCCAAATTCATATAAAGTTAGAGGCTAGCTTCGAAACGAAGCGAGGGCCCGTCGCCGGAGGCTTGGGCCGTAGCCCCCCCGGCCACCACCCCCCCCCCCCCCCCCCCCCCCCCGCGCGTGCGCGGTACGGTACGGTACGGATCTGTTTTGAGTCAGACTGCAGCCGACTTAGGGTTTTGCACCACCATCTATACCTCTTATAAGCCGCCGGTTTGGGATAAGTCGCATGTTGTAAATCCCCGGCGTTTGTAACCTCACCCGAAATAGTGAAGTATTTTCGGCTAACGCCCGTGGTTTTTTTCTCCTCCATTGTTGGAGGGGTTTTCCACGTTAAATCTCATATCCCTATTGGTTTGATCTTCCGTTTTCTTCATCATTTCTTTGCTATCGAATATAACAGTACTTACTAGCATGTCGTCATAGCCTAGGGCACCATGCAACATATTTTTTTTCAAAATTGTTTGGAGATCGCATGCTACATCGGATTAAGATGATCGAAAGAATAAAGTTGTTTGTCTTAAAAATACGAATAACTTTCATATTCAGCGCTTTCCATTTGAGAAAATCTTGAGAGCGCTTTGTTGCAAGCAAGCACTGGTTGTCAACGCAAAATTCTCTGAACTTCGTCGTAAGTCTTGCACTCGAGCTCCAATATGAATCGTGTTCATATCTATCTTGATCTTCTCAGAGAGGCGATCCAATGTTGATTTTTATCTTCAGTCTGATTCAATTAAACTCAGGACATTCTTTGTGTCTCCTTCTATATCTAGTCTGTGTGCCACTTTTAGGTCCGAACACATGTCCCTCTTTTTTTTGAAAAAGATTGTGTGCCAAAAATGTTTCACCATTCTTATTCTAGGGACGAATTCAACACTCCATCAACCATTTTTAGGCATACACTTAGGTTATAATTATATATTGGCCAATGTAAGTTCACGCGCGTTGGTACTTGGATGGATTTTGTTTGGATAATTACCTTTGACAACGACCCAATTCATTATACCAACTTGAAGAAGATCAAAGTCACCGGAACCTTCCTCTAGATTACATCTCCAATACACTACTCACAACAAATCACCGGACACCTCAATATTTGCAGAACCTCTAGTGATCAAAAGTTCTACCACAAATTTATTCTGCATGATTATTTGTGCAATATAGTCTAAGCGACATGAGACTTCAAAAATAATATCTTAACAAGATATATAAACGCTGCCAATATACTTGCCAGTGCTTCAAGCCAGGACAAAACTAATGCAATCTTCATAATACTAGAGAGAGAAGGTCAATATCAATACTATCACATCGTCAATGCCCAAAAATGAAACTGGACATAATTTGGACTCTCATAGATTTTAGGGATTCATAAGCTAAATCATCAATGCATAAGCACAATTTTCAATGAACGCATACCTTGTCTCTGTCTCCAATATGATATTAGCATCCCAGACTGGCCATGATACCACTGGCGGAGCTCCGTCTAGGCCGAAGAGGGCCACGGCCCGCCCAGGATTTTTGGCAAAAAAAAAAAAACTACTAGTAGTAATCACTGCGGCCCAGCCCATCAACTACACAGGCCATTTTCCTCTCTGCGCCTCGTCCTCTTCTCTCACGCACACACGCACGGTCAGCTGGTCGACCTGCACTGCACGGCCATGGACAGAGTCACAAGCTAGCCAGCTAGGTCTAGCGATTTAGACAGAGAAAAGGGGATCCGTGGAGCCGTGGAGGGCCAGCAGTAGCAGCGCCGCCGGCCGCCGCGCCGCCGGCCGTCGCGCCGCCCGCAGCTTGGATCCGTCTAATTGGAATAACCAGGTACTGCATGATCCATCCTCTCTGTCCTTCAATTCTCTTCTGCGTAGAGCACACCAGCGCTGATCCATCCATGACCCATCCATGCCCAGCTTCTTCATGGAAAGAGAATTTGGCACAATTAAAGCAACTTAACATGAAGATATATTCTCCTCTTGAATATTCAGAGACAATTCTCTCCACCTTTTCTTCTGCTGATCTCTAACATGTTTACATAATTACATGTGTGTGTACTTGACAGCAAGGACAGCAGCCAAGGGCGACGGGCAGTGAGAGCCACGGGCGTCGGGCGGTTACCAATTTCGTTGCTCAGGTTGATGCCCTTCTTCTCCTTTCTTTCCCCAATTTTTTGGTTATCAATTTGATGGCACGGTGACGGTTGATTCCTTACCGATTTGTTGTTTTGCACAGCCATGGGAAAGGCAACTCAGAGAAGGATTGATTTTGTTTTGAAAAGGAAAAGAGATGAAACAACAACAGCAACAAATGATCCTTTGCCCTTGCTTGAATTGGAACAACAACAGCAGAACCATGCCGAAGGTCGCACGGATGAACAGGTTATTTTTCGAGGTGTCGAGTTCTTGCAGCGAGACCCAGGATTACGCCCCCAAATTTGGGAATATCCACCAGAACAAAGAGATAGTGTGAGAAGAGCATATATGTTGTTAGGCCCTATGCAGCCGCGTCTAACAACTTATAAACTTTCGGGTGAAGAAGGGCATCAACGCCGCTTTCAGTTTAGTTGGTTTGGTCTTTTTCCATCATGGCTTGAGTACTCGGAGGACAAAGATTGTGCATATTGTCTATTTTGCTTTCTGGCCAACAACAAGGAGACTGTACGAGGTGGTTCGCATGTCTTCACGGTAGATGGATTTAACCGTTGGAAGAGGATAAGTGGGAGAAATTGTGCATTCTTGACTCACATTGGTTCTGGACCATGCTCACCACACAACAATGCAGCAAGTAGTTGTCATGCTTTAATGCATCAACCGTGCCACATAGAAAATGTAGTAGCTGTCAAGGACAAGGAGAAAGTAGAAAGAAACCGCTTGCGGTTAAGAGTCTCTGTTGCTAGTGTCAAGTGGCTTGCATCTCAAGCTTGTGCTTTTAGAGGGCATGATGAAAGTGATCAGTCAAAGAATAAAGGCAACTTCCTTGAAATGGTGGATCTTCTTGCAGAATTCAACCCCGAGATTGCTAAAGTTGTGAGGGGAATGCTCCATACCATTCAAAGTACACATCTCCTGAGATTCAAAAAGAGATCTTGAGTATATATGCATTCAAAATCCGGAAGCATATCCGTGAGGAAATTGGGGATTCTAAATTCTCTATTTTAGTAGATGAAACATGTGATGTGGCAAAGAGTGAGCAAATGGCGTTGATTCTGAGATTTGTTGATAAAAATGGTATTTTACAAGAGAGATTCTTTGATTTGATACATGTGGCGAACACAAGGTCTTTGACACTTAAAGATGAACTGACCGCTGTTTTATCAACTCATGGTTTCGACATTCAGAACCTTCGAGGACAGGGTTATTATGGTGCTAGTAACATGAGAGGTGAGTTGAATGGACTCCAAGCTCTTTTTCTGAGAGAATGTCCATATGCTTATTATGTCCATTGCTATGCACATCGCTTGCAACTTGCTCTAGTTGATGCATCCAAAGAAGTGGTTCCTATTTCACAGTTCTTTCAAAAATTGATCTTTGTCATAAACACGGCTGACTCTTCTTCAAAGCGCCACGATGAGCTTCATCTTGCCCAAGTAGTTGAACTAGAAAATGGAATCTCTAATGGTAGCATCGAGACAGGCCACAGGTCGAGACATCGAGACAGGTCCTTTGAGTTCATATTTATCTTATGTTTGATGAAGGAAACATTTGAGATAACTGAGATACTTGGCCAAGCTGTTCAGAAGAAGTCACAAGATATTGTAAATGCTGTCCGCCTAGTTTCCTCAACAAAACAGTGTCTTCAAGAGCTAAGATCAGATGATGGGTACCAGCAATTTATGGACACGGTTATTGAATTTTGTGTAAACCACTCCATTGAAATTCCTGACTTTGACCAAACATACATTCTGCGTGGTGGTCGTGCACGTCATCAGCCTAATAAGCTCACAAAGGAGCATTACTTTCGAGTGGAAATTTTCCGTGCAACATTGGACACTCAACTATTTGAATTAAATCGAAGGTTCAATGAGAAGGTAATGGATCTTTTATCTACTTGTGCCACTTTGATTCCTAAATACAAATTCAAAGGATTCAAAGCTAGTGATATATGTGAGGTGGTGAAAAAGTACTATCCAGCTGATTTTGCCCAAGATATTTATGGACTGCAACAACAACTAAAACATTTTGTTGCGGATGCTTCCAAAGATGAAGAGTTGCAGAATATATCAACATTGATTGATCTTTGTCGATGCCTTGTGGAGACAGGAAGACATACTATTTACAATTTGATTGACAGGCTACTCCGCTTGCTTATTACCCTTCCGGTTTCTACGGCGACTGCTGAACGCGCATTCTCTAGTATGAAGATTATTAAAACAAGGTTGCGCAATAAGATGGAAGATGAAAATCTTACAAACCAGATGTTAATTAACATAGAGGGTGGAATTCTGGAGAACTACAGCTACGATGATGTCATTGAATATTTTAGAAAGACCAAGAATCGAAGTGCTGATTTGTAGTATGTATCTGAGTAAGTGTATCTCCCTGCGTACACATCTCTTGACTGAATATTGCTGTGTTGCTTCTTTTGGTATAGCTTCTTTTGTTTAGTAGAAATTATATATATATATGATGTATGCATGTGTTTATGAACAAAATGGTGTTGGTTTAGAGCAATTTTTTGTGCTTTCTTATAGTCTGGCCCGCCCAGCAATTATTTTTGAGCTCCGCCACTGCATGATACGGTGATAAGATATCTTATTAATGTGATAAATAAATATTGGGCATATATATTTGCCCTAAGGGGTACATATAATCCATCTACTAAAGTATGTACCGTCAAAATAAACAAACCAAACAACAAATATGATTACTAACTCCAAATATTTGGCCTCTTGGATTATCAACAATATTTCATACCTACGTTGTACCATATCTTGTGCTCTCACTTGATGGGGGCATCACGCATTAGAAAGTTGGGTACTAATATTAAAAATAATGTAACTAACAAGAATTTTTTTTGGCGACCCGGTAACAAAGAGCATTCTGATAAAGAATCGCATGACTAAAAAATGAGATACATGGTACGAGATAGGAGGAGGCATAAAATATGTCATGAGCCTAATGGAATCAAACTCAAGATTAAAGTCTACCACTGGAATACAGGATGGGAATGGGCCGACCCGGCGCCCATGCCTTGGACCCGTCCCCGTTGGCCTCGAGGCCAATTTGGGAGGCCACGGGTCGACCTGATTAAAAAAAGTCGGTGCCCTCGTCGACCCGATGGGTATCGCGGGTCGACCCAAATTTTTGCTTATATATTTTTTTGGTTGCGTACACATATCATTTTCTCGAAATTTATAGAGGAAGATTGTTCTAATTGACTCAAATAATGCAGGAGCATTAGCTGGTTGATTGGACGGATGATCAGTATCAATCTAGCTAGTGGCTGAGATCTGGTGAGCCACGAATCTAATTCCAGTCAGTGTGCAGCAAGATCCCGATCCAATTCCAGTAAGTGTATCTACTATACTCGCTGGTACTACTGACTACTCGCCGAAAATTGCTACGTCAAAAATGATCGATTAAAACTCATCTAGCTATACGGATGGACTACAAATCCTCAAAGGTGGGTCGACCCGCCTGACCCATTGGGTCACTCATGGCCCGCTCTGCTGACCCAATTTATGTATGAGGCTGACCCAACTGACCCTACGGCCTTGTTTTTTTTGGGTCGGGCCAGCGACCCGGTGGGTCGACTCGACCCATTCCAGCCCATTCCCACCCTGACATCGGATAGCCATATCCGAGAAGATTAAGCTAAATATGAAGATGCCTTAAATTGAAGCTCAAACAACGAAATTCGAAGGATCTTGCATCGACAGTTGGTAATTACTTGCACCAAACCGCTCTTAAAAATTGCCTCAAATGGAAAAGGGCCTAACATTAAAGTTCTTCATATTTTGAACACGAACAACTTAGGTTTTGGATCGCCATAATCTAAAGTGGTATGCAATCTCTAAACAGTTTTGAAACATTATTTGCCTGGCGCGCTCTGGCCACGGCACCATGCTAGAAAGTATGGTGCTCGAGTCCTGGCGCCATGAAAAAAAAAAGTAGCCACAGATGTTGACATGGACGGTATGGTCAAAAGGATGGTATGATGCTTTGACCAAGGCGCTAGCATGGCATCCCAAGTGCCGGGGTGATGAAAAGAAGTCAAGTTGTGATTTTTTTTCAAATCCGGTAATTTTGTTTTAAAATTATAAATATGGGTCAAATTTTTCGGATTTCACGTATGCAGAAACTTGTGCGGCCATGGACACGGTACAACAAAGAGACAAACCATGTCCAGCTGGGGCAGAGCTGCTGCTAATAATTCACAGGACTTCAGAAGTTGAGAGACACTCCAAGCTCGGGATGGGGAAATGCATTTCTGGCGGAGCCGGTGTCTACCGGTGCCTTCAAGACCAATAATAAGACGCCACCTGTGGCTGTATGCAGATACACGGGGCATGTATCCGGTTGTATACCCCACCCCCCCCCCCCCATGTGATTCGGCCAGGCAGTCTATTCACTGCGGAAGCTGAGCTTCCAATACTCCCTCTCTCTCTTCAGTTATTGCACAAAGTCCACCGGAGCTAGCTGCTAGCTTATCCCATTTCAGAGTAAATTCATCTTAGCCGTTTCCAATACCAATTTAAACTAGTTTCCAATAAAAGTTGCATATATGATTCACAGATACATATTTATTTTTATTTTCAAAATAGTCTCAGTTTGTTTCAGAAAAAGTTTCAATATTATTTTCAATTGTTTGTGAGCAACCTAAAATGAACAAGATATTTGTCAGGTATGGGTTATGTAACATCTTGGTATCAAACACATATGAAATATGTTACATACAACAACTAAATATGTGTCATACAAAAACGATCCAAATTCGTTTCAGACGTAAATTATTTTTATTATGTATACCAGTATTATATCAACAAACTATGATATATGTGTTGTGCGGAACGTGGCTGCTCTTGTCTCACTAGTATGCTTAATGTTTATTCCTCCGTTTGATGATTTATGAAGCATCTATGCAGAAAAATACTACGGAGTAGTACCTGAGTTCAGCCGCCGCAAAGTGCTCTGTAAACCGAACGGGCGGACTAGCTAGGTCAAGCATGCGAGGGGTGGCTGAGCGTTGGGGTTGCAGGTGCAAACAATAAATGCGCAGCCTACGTATCTACCAGGCCCTTCTTTACGCACTATATACCTAACAGGAAAGGTAAATACCGCCAGCTCGAATCCAAATCGCGAACCAACGACGGACGGCGGATGCTTGACCGGTATTCCGCGGCTCCGTCAGAAAAATCGTGTTCGCTCGGGATGTTGGTATAGAGTTCTAGTCCCATCTTCTACTTCCCATTCTAGTTGATCTCTTCACCTTGCTTCCCTCGGCGTCCAACTATATGGGCTCTTGCGCGCCGATTGCCGTGCCGGCTCCGGAGGAGGAGACGCCGTCCGGGTCGCTGCAGATCGCCACCACCTCCTCCGCGAAGAAGAGGAAGAACCGGCCAGCTGGGACACCAGGTAATCAATCGACGCCGTTACGTAACCAATACATTCAAAGATTTGCCGCCTGGCTGCAAGCAATGTGTAGGCACACAGCATACTGACATGGACTATGCAGATCCGGACGCGGAGGTGGTGTCGCTGTCACCGCGGACGCTGCTGGATTCGCACCGCTACGAGTGCGAGATCTGCAGCCAGGTGTTCCGGCGGGAGCAGAATCTGCAGCTGCACCGGCGGGGGCACAACCTGCCGTGGAAGTTGAAGAAGCGGGATGCGGCGGCGCCGCGGAAGAAGCGGGTGTTCGTGTGCCCGGAGATCAGCTGCCTGCATCACCACCCCTCCCGCGCCCTCGTCGACGTCACCGCCATCAGTAAGCACTTCCGCCGCAAGCACGGCGCCAGCCGGCAGTGGGCCTGCGCCCGCTGCTCCAAGGCCTACGCCGTCCTCGCCGATTACAAGGCACACGTCAAGACCTGCGCCACCCGTGGCGGCCACTCCTGCTGCCACTGCGGCCGCACCTTCGCCCGGTTCCGGTACGTGAGATGCGAGTTTATGCAGTGTTGCCCGGTGCTCTGTCACTAACTGGTGGGCTCGTTGAAATGCGGTGCAGGGTGGTGGAATTCGTGGAGCACCAAAACACGTACACCACCGGTTGCCCGCCGGCGGGATTCGGGGCGGACGTGTCGTCGGCTTCTGTCTGCGGCGTTGCGGTGGCCGCCTCATCGTCATGGCCGCAGCAACAAGCGCCGACGGCGAGATCGCCGTGCCGGTCCAGCCCGTCCGTGGACATCGTCATCGGCGCCGTGGCAGTGCGTAGCCCGGCCGCCCCCGCGTTCCACCGGTTCTTGGACCCGGGACCGACGACGCCGTCCAGAACCCGTGGCGGTGGGCCGCAGAACCTCGAGGTGCAGCTTATGCCGCCGTCCTGCTACGCAGCCGCGACGCATTCAACGCAGTCTCCCATCTCGCGGGCAGACGACGAAGTCGCCACGGGCTGCGGCTGTCCATAGGCAGATAGGCTTCTGCAGCGACGACAACCGTGGAGGAGAGTGCAGGTCATCGCCCTTCACGGTACACGTGGCCGAGTGGAGCCACGCGCACGTCCAGCAGAGGGAGTAGGGCGGCGCCACGGCGCCAACATGGTTCAAAATTGAGTAATGAGCCTCCGTAGCTTTTTTCTTTTTACCGGCGACGGCCAGCCGCCTGGGTTGGCCGGCAGTTAGGGTGCGGCGTAATTAGATGCCGGCATGCCGCTAACGTGTTTTGAGTCTTGTGATCCAGTTGCATTAAAGCTAAGCCGTGGTAGCTAGCTTTGTTTGCTCTGACCTGAATGCATGGAATATACTGCATCATCATATTATTTGCTTTGTTTTGAATGTATCGTAACTGAAGCTGCGGGCTTCTCCAGTACAAGGTGCGGTATACCTGTCGTGCTTTGCCTCATCGTCTGGTCGGTTTTGTTCGTTCTACATTTTTGTCTAGGCGGTACGAGGTCTTGGAGCCGGCGCGGATGTTGGAGCGCTAGCTCCGTTTTTAACCTCCGACGTGTTGCGTTGATTTGCTAGAGGGTCGGCTCTGCTCCTTAGGGCGATTTCTTCAACGATTTGTGTGGGGGTGCGACCTAGGGCCGTTGTGGACGTCGGATTGGCGGCTCCGAATGTTCGCCTCTACCGTTGTGTTTAGATGTTCGGGTGTCGGTTTTGGTTGATAGGGGGTTTGATTGTCGACTCGTGTGGGTGTGGGCTCGGGGCGATGTGGTGCGTTCTGTATTGTCTTGGTTTTCACATGTTTACCTTACAAATCGAGCAACTCTTTTCTTATACTCCCTATGTTCAAATTTAATTGACTTGCTATCCACCACATGTTGATGTATCTATACATGTAACATGTCTGTAACATGTCTAGATTCATCCACATTTGGTAAATAGCAAGTCAATTAAATTGTAACGGAGGGAGTATTTTTTTCTGATAAAGACCATTTTATTACTCATAGCATCCCAAATATACATCATAACTTATACCCTGCATATGCATAACAAAGATGCACACAGGCGCACGGCCAAACGAATCAGCAAAAGAATATAAAAAAATGGCGATTACAAGAATCATAAAAACTTCGTACAACGCCTATAGACCTGGATGGCCAATCTGAAAATCACGCTGCAACTCATGTGGGGTTGTCGTGGTGTGATCACGGCAGATGTCATATGATGGCTTATGTTGGGGCCGATGGACGCTGGTGATACCGGGGAGGGCTAGCGCGCTAGGGAGCGCACACGGAAGACACAGAACACACGCGATCTACCCAGGTTCAGGGCCCTCGTGAGGAGGTAAAGCCCCTACTCCTGCCTGTCTGTCTCGGATATATCTCTGGGTACCGAAATACACGAGTGCTCCTCGAGCTGTATGATCCAACAATGGAGAGCAAGCACTAGCTAGAAGAGGGTGCTAAGAGGTGAAAAGTATCTCAGGGGATCGTCCTCCACGCAGGAGGGGGTGCAGCCATATTTATAGGCTAAACCGAAGTATAGTCCAAACACTAAGGTCCAAACTCGGCACTGTAGCTGTCACATCCGAGACAGCCGCAGGCTCATGATGGTGGTCTCTGCCACCGACACGTAAGCCTGTGTCAGCAGCAGGCTCATGATCACACCTCTGCAGGGACAGGACGTGACCTGCCCTGTCTTGAGCCCCGCGCTCCCTCCAGCCCAGCACTGCCTCATTATCTGCTCCCACATGCGCCCTGTGTCAGAGATAAGCATGCCCGTCCCTTCGTCTCTGCAACATATCCTCTGCACCGTCCCTCCTGACACGCGCCCGTGTCAGGCGGGAAGTGACTGCAGCATTGAATTTCAACCGAGTTAACACGCCTCTTCTCTTTAACCCGGCCTGGGTATGTCGGATTCTTCCCTGCCACACAAGAGAAGATAAGAGGATACCGACATTCATATGTCGGTTACAATATGTCGGACGTCATATCCCGGCCCCTTCTGGGCCTGGCTATCTCGGTATACATCAGTACCGTATCTCGGTCAGGGAGCCACACAACCAGCTCAATTGGGTCAACGTCATGAGCGATGACAACAAGCCGGGCCTTGCTCTGCTCAATGAGGTAAGTGACATGGTTAAGACCATACTCCGGGCCCTTCTGGACCTTGCTGTCTCGGTTTTTCTATACCTCGGTCCGCTCTTGGACACAACTTACACGGTACCATGACCCTACCTCGGGGTAGCCCCCCGACAGGGGTAAAAATATTACTCTCTAGTGCAAACGGATCTCATAGAACTCTTTCCTTCTATATCAACGAAAAATCAAATCTTTTACCGCGTTTAAAAGGATAACCAATAATTTTATTCCATGTGATATAGCCATATAGAACTGTAGAAGAACTGATATGGTAGGCGTTATTGGAAAATTTACAAAAGCAATAAAGTCGGCCTATATTTCCCCAATTGGGTGCTCTTTGTCGTCTTAAATCTTCGCCACCTGATCATTCAACTGATATGGTACTCTTGCCAACGTATTGGCGTGAGGACGGGACACACATCCTACTATATATAAAAGTTCATCAGATTCGCATCCAATTCTGCCATCCACGTCGCCCCGCAAGCCAACGGCCGTTCGATTCACGCTTTAAGATCCGTGTTTACTGTAGCTAGGCAATTTCTTCCAATCAGAAGCGGACACGCCACCCCGCACGGTTTTTGGCGCGCCCAATTTACGAAAAAAAACCCAGAAATTTCGGAAACTAACCCGCGGTCCAATTTTTTACGTTGCGCGGGACCTATTCGCAATTAGGGAAAAGATCACGGACTTTTTTGTAAAACTACCACGCAGAAATCCCCAGCTCTCTCTTCTTCTCTCGCGACGCCGCGGTCGCCGGCGGCGCCGCCGCGCCCCGCCGCCCCTCCGCTTCTCCTCCCACGCATCTGAGCTCACGGATCGATCCGCCGTCGCTGGATCTCTCTTCTCGCCGCAGGTCACGTGCCGGGATGCCTCGCCGTCGCCGTAATCGCCGACGCCGCGTCCAGCCGCCGGCGGCCACGCTCCGGTGACCTAGGCGAGGCGGTGCCGCCACGGACGGGTCGCTCGCGTGGAGCCGCGTCCGCTGCGCCCAGTCACATGTCCCAGAACGCCCGGGTTCGCCGCCGGCAAGCTCGACGGCGCCGCCGCATCGGCTCCGCCCACTGGTGACGCCAGCGCGACGTTGCGGGCGTGCGTGGGCTGGGCTAGCGGGCCTGCCTGCTGGGCTGGGCCGCTCCCTGTGGCCTGGCTCAGCTTTTTTTTTCCTTTCTGTTTTACTTTTTAAATTTTCCAATATTTCCAAAACTTTTGAAATATAATCCAAAATAAATTCAAACCAATTTGGGAAAAAAATAAAAACCAAAACAGCCATTCCAAACAGTTAGTGACATTTTTCAAATTATTTCAATTTCCACACAACAAATTTTAATAAAAACAACCAAACCAAATACATTGTGACCTTTCCAAAATTATTTCACATCTTAAATTTTACAAAGAAATTGAATTTTAAAACCTTCTTTACAACTGAAATAAAGACACAAGAATAATATAAATAACCACTTCATATGATAAACCTAAAAAAACAATTTGGTACAGAACATCTTATTCAAAAAGAATTTGTTAAAACAATTAAATTCAGCGACCCATTTATATCATAAGCTTCAATATATCGAAATAAAAATGCCACAAATGTAAATATTAAGAAACAACCATTTTAAACTTAATTGCCAACTAAACATAGTAACATACAACATGCTTTAACAAATTCAAAATATGTTATAAATATTGTTTTACGGTATTTTTTAAAAAAAAAACCACTGCTAAATGTTGCAAAATCAGTGACTTTAACTATGTCAACCAGAACAATATGTAAAATAAACAAACTATACTTTCCAACCTACAGCTCAAAGTAATACAAACAATACACCAACATTTACAGGAAAAAATAATGCTTTCCAACCTACAGCTCAAAATAATACAAGCAACGTACAAACAATTATAGAAAAAATAAAAAATAAAAAAATTATATCTTGCAATCTACAATTCAAAATAACAATTACAAAAAATACATCGAATAAAAAAACATATTTCCAAATCTACAATTCAAAATAATACAAGCAGTATGACAAAATTTTCCAAATTTTGCAAACTACCAACTTTCCACACAAAAAACATTCTACAATTCAAAAACAAAAATGCAAAACAATTGTACTGTATATACATACAATAAATAATTCAACTATATTTTTTTAACAAATAATTTAGTACTAACAACAATAAAATTCCGTTTGATTATACTGGGAAATAAGGAAATTATAGCAAAAATAAAACTATATTTAACCATTTCAATATAGCTATTCTATTTAAAGTCTAATTAACTTAATTCTCTCTAAACTGTGTAATTCAATTCTTAAAAATACTTACTTAGATTAATATTTAGCTGAAACAAAATCCCGTATCCTCTAATTAAGAACTGAATTTAAATTGAATTAAACAGTATTAATATAAGACTTCAACTAGCTTTCAAGTTTTACACTGCAGCAGTTATACAGTACTGGCTTCTATCCATCATCTACAAAAATTGGCAACAAAATGCTGCCAAATTTCACAAAATACAGCCGCTCAGAAAGATCATATCATTTTCCAATCGAGCATTACATACAATTGAAGATGACATAAGTTATCCAGCAAAGTGACTCCAATCTATCTGCAATTATATCGGAAAATCCCATCAACATATTTGTTACCACAAAGCTGTTGGCATAAAAATCGTTGATAATAAAAATCTTTAATAGGAAACCTTACCATTCCCACCTTATTTTTACAACTGTATTTCTCCGCCTCATTTTTGCAACTGTATTCCTCTAAAATAAATATGTCGCACGTTAATTACGATATCAATATCCCGACATCCTTCATGTATACAACAATATTATTTTAACTATTTTCCCCATAATTTCCAGCCATATTTTCCAATTTGTATTTCTTAAATTTCAATAATTCTTTTTGGGCTCAACAAAATTGTCAACAACCCTGTCAAAAAAATAAAAGAAAACAAATGTAAAAATGCTCTCAACAAAAAAAACACAAATGCTCCAAAAAAAATTCTAATTATTTATGTCCAAACAACCAAGTATATTTGAATATCTTCAAACAGTGAATATTTCAAGAAATTCCTAATGCACTTACTCCTTACAATAATTTCTACAGCATGAAGATATTTCTATAAATACCCTCACAAAAATAAATGGTAATTATTCATGCCATATAATTAGAATTCAAATTTACATATTTCAAAATCTTAAATACCTTCGGAATCTACTCATTTTACAAACATGCAAATAACTCGAATCTGGAAAACACCCCAACTTAAACAATTTCCAAAATCTACACAATAATTATATTTAAGCATCCCAACTCAAATTTCAAATTTGAATATTCCAAATTTTAATATGACTTCCACCCCTGAACATTTGGTAAGCACTAAAAGTATTAAAATTTGAATAAACTCCACATTGTACATTTTTAAAACTTGCAAAAACTCCAAACTGTACAATTTTGAAAACCTATTTACTCATTTCAACTCACATTTCACATTTACATATTTCAAAATTTTGAATGTCTTCCAGATTTGATCATTTTGTTAACATTAAAATAATACAAATTTCAATACATTCAAATGTAACCAATTTCCAAAAACTCAACATTCCTTCAAGCGCAAATTTTTCCAATTCAAATAATATTCAGATTTCAACATTTTTTCCAACAACAAAATATTTGAAAATCATCAGACGGACGCGCGGCATTGCCGCGCTAACTATCCCTAGTAATACCTCAATGGGAGCTCACCATCGGCGCCGTCATTTCCATCGTTCCTTGCAGCGGAGCATGGCGACGGAGGGTTCCGCTTGGCACGGCGATCGAGACGAGAAAGGAGCCGATCGATAGGGTAACTCATTGGGAAACCTTGCTTTATAAAAGCAGGGCTCTTGGGCCTTTCACCTAAAAAAAAAACTCTTTGGGAAAAGATACATATATACGAAGCAAATGATGCATCGGTCGAGTTCGGTGAGTGGACACGATGGGTCTGTACTTGACTACTCCCTCTGTTCAACAATGTAAGATGTTTTAGGTGTTACACATGCATGTCTAGATTCATACTAAAAAGAATGGACACATACAGTTAAACGTGTCTAGATACATGTGTGTATATATGCATGTGAAAAAAAGCTAAAACATCTTATATTGTGAAACAGAGGGAGTACTTGTGGCAGTCAGCCCAACACTGCTTGTCATCGCCAGCGTCTGTTTAGAGCATCTCCAACAGATGCGCTATATGAAGCGCGCGCTGGGAATAACTACCTTTTAGCGCGCGCAGGGCTAAAAACGGTGCTCCAGCGGAGGCTCTATAAGCCAGCGCGCTGGAAAAATCGTCCAGGACAAAGCTGGATATTTTGCACAATATTTGGTGCGTGCCGTCCAGCGCGCTGGACAAACTGGAGACGACGCGCGACTCCAACTGCCACGGAAACTTCATCCGCGCGTCTTCCGCTTCCTCTCCCATGCCACGGAATCGGCCGCGGACCGCCGGAATCGGCCGCACCCGTCGGGAATTCGGCCACCGAGCGCCGGAATCGCGCCTCCCACCGAGCTCGCCGCCTCCAGCCGGCCGCCCACCGCCGGAGTTAGGCCGCCCGTCGCCGAAATTTGGCCGCTCACCGCCGGAATTTGGCCACCCGCCGCCCCGAGCTCGCCCACCCAGAATCGCGCCTTCCCCTTCCGCTTCCTCTCCCGTGCAGCCGCTCCTGCTCGTCGTCGGGACGGTGGAGATACAGGTGGGGGCTCCTGCAGGCCCCTTGCCGCCCCCTCGGGCCTCCTGCAGGCCGCCGCCGCCTGCAGGCCGTCGCCGCCCTCCTCTCTTTCTCCTGCTACAGGTCGCCACCCTCCGCCTCGGACCTCCTGCAGGCCGCCGCCGCCCCCTCGGACCTCCTGCAGGCCGCCGCCGCCCCGGGCTTCCTGCAGGGCGCCGCCGCCGCCTCGGGCCTCCTGCAGGTACCACGCCGCCGGAATCGGCCGCCGGCCATGGAGTGGTGGTGGAGGTCGAACTCAGGGACCCAATTGCGCTTCTCAACAAATTCGTAGGGTCTTTTTTATGGAAGTCAGGGACTTGTTTGTTGTAAAGGAATATGTTTATAGTGCTCTATTTTACAGCGTCTGCTGGAGCGCTCTTTTTGGTGTTCTATTTTGCAGCGTCTGCTGGAGCAATTTCGACCGTCGCGCACTAAAACGGGATACCGCGCGCTGCAAGCACGTTTTAGGGCGCCGAAATATAGAGCCTCTGTTGGAGATGCTCTTACTGTCCATAGCTGGTCTATATGAACCATAAGCTGTACAGCAGGCAGGCATGCACTGCATGCGAAGCGGGCAGGAAGCAGGGGTACCCCATGACGTTTCATCCTACATACCGGGACCAATGGGAGTTCAGATCGACTCTACGTCTCTACCAGGAAGCTCTGCAGGCTGCAGCCATTTGAAGTCTCTTCTCTCTAGTCGTTCTTATCTCCTCCCCGCCACTGTAGAAAAGAGGAGAGCGGCGATTTTTGGAACAACCCCGGCGATCCACCGTGCGCGCCGCGAGCCGTGGGATTCCTCCCCTCAGTCGGCCGCTCCGGCGGCGGGAGGGTGGGGATCCCCGGCTCCGGCTTGTAAATACGGGAGGGTAGGTTGGGGGGCTCGCCGGCGGCGCTCTGGAGGAGGTGGGGCTGCGGGCGGGCGGTTTTGGAGCCGGCGCGTTCTTCTCCGGCGGTGGAGGTCCTCGGAGCTTCCCGTCTGCGCGCTGGACAGGCTGGATCTCGAGGCCCGGCGCGGCGCTCGTGATCCTTTGATCTCCGTCAGATCCGAGGTGGTGGTGGATCTGGCGGCGGACGGATCGAGATCTGCGTCGTCTTCCGGCGGTGGCTTCGTCGGCGGCTGCGGCAAGCGGTGTGGAAGGGTCAAGGGGGCGCTGCCCGGCCGTTCATCGACAACAACTCCGGCGCGGCGCGGCGGAGGTTCAAGGCAGCGTCTTCTATAGGGTTAAATGTCTCCCTGACAGCGGCGAGGTGGTGGCTGGCCGTCTTCGTCTCCGACGCCGGCGATGGCGTGATCTTCGGTCTCTGGTCCGTTTTCCCCTATGTATTTGGTGCTTGTATTCCTACCGTATACTTTGTATGTGGTGTTTGTTGAATATATGTGGTGGAAAATTTGCAAAAAAAAAAGGCTGCAGCCATTTGAAGGCTGCATGTTTCTGATGCCCCACAGGCAATGCAGACACTTGTGCATGCATGCAGGAGAAAGAATCCGGGACAAACACGCTCAGCTACTGCACAGGCTGCAGTCCCACGAGCTTTGTTTTCGAGTAAAAGAAAATCTCGTAATGTCGCATGCATTCGAAAGCTTGCTACTGAAACGAGAAGATCTTCCGTCCATTCTCGCAAGCAAAGGTAAAAAAGGCAAGCAAGGTGAAAAGCTGGCTAGCTAGCTAACTACTAGTAGTCCAAATCGACCTCGATCCATCATTTTTTCTGTCACGTAGGCAAATCAAATGCCGAAGCATCACTCGACCATGATCGATCATCGTTTCTGCAGCTGAAGCCATCATTCGGGCTACTTTATTCAGCTCGATCGCATGACTCGACCAGGCGACTTGACAATGGGCTTGTGTAAGGTAGGAAATTGGCTGAGATTCTTCCACTTCCTCGATGGATCGATCGCTGCCCAGCAAGAGTAGTGAAACAGACAAGCCCATCAAGAGTAGTGAAACTGACAAATAAAATATTACTCCCTCCGTTTAGGTTTATAAGTCTTCTACGTATCCCTAAGTCGTAAATTTGAGCAACATAATGTGATTTATATATTGTAAAAAATATATAATTAGAAAATTCAGACTTTATATTTTCTAATGGTATAATTTTTGTATTATATTAGTTAAATTCACGACCTAGGGATACGTAGAGGACTTATAAACCTAAACGGAGGGAGTAGCACGGTTCAATATACCATTTACTCTACATGAGATCGAGATGGGTGATTTCTTTGTGCCATTTTCATTACTTCGCAAATGGAACAAACAACCAATCCAATAGTAAATGTGACGTTACTGGGAATTTCTACGAATCATGACTTGGGAAATTAAAATGACTAATCTACTATCAGTGGTCATAATGATAACACATTTTCAGCTAACTATTATTCATAGATGGATTAGTAATTTAAGCTTTTGAGAGATAATTGATAGATTGTGTGTTACTACTAGGGTTTTTTTCATGAATTTGAATGGAAAAGCATGCACCAAGTATTCTCTCCCATCTTCGCGGTCGACCATATAAGGAAGTCAAAAGCTTGATAGAAGCCTCGATGCTATGAAGACTCAATATTTAGATGCTCTCGTTCACAAGTATACCTGGCCATGGGACGGGCCGGGCTTCGGGCCGGGCCTAAAAAAGCCCGCGGGCAAAATCCCAGGCCCAGGCCCAGCCCGACTCGACCATCGGGCCTATATTTTAGGCCCAGGCCCGTCCCATGACTGCAAAATCCCGTCGGGCCTTGGGCCTCGGGCCTCGGGCCGGGCTTCCCATGGACAGGCATGATAAAAAAATGCATGGAATTTTGGTTGTATTTCGTGAAATTAAGGATTGCGGATACTAGGACATTTTTTCCATCTTGGTAAATTTTGGTTTAAATTAGGAAATTGTAGTTTAGTTTAAGATTATATAATGAATAAGCATCTACTCCCTCCGTATCAAAATATAAAACTTTCTACCTACTTTTTACACACATGTATCTAGACATGTTTTAGTGTAAGATTCATGTGAATCTTGCAGTAAAACGTGTCTAGATATATGTGTGCAGAAAGTAGCTAGAAAGTCTTATATTTTGATACGGAGGGAGTAGTAGTCTCGAATCGTTGCAAAGTCAACAAAACAACGGTTGCAGTTAGTACTTGAGAGAGAGAGAGAGAGAGAGAGAGAGAGAGAGAGAGAGAGAGAGCATGCATGCAGTAGAGTTGAACGGAGCTACGCTAATGGCCAAAGCAGGCAGCCTTCCGCCGGCCCTCCTCCTGCGGTTGCACGAAATGGGAAAGGGAAGGCATGGCCAGACTGCCGACTTGACCGTGAAGCGCCACCGCAAACGAGCAACACAACAAACGTTGCATCGTTTGACATCATGCCTAGGGGTGGGCATATTAACCGAGGACCGAACTACCGAACCGTAATAACCGAGACCGAATCGGAATAGACCGAAACCGAATTTTCTCTCACTAAATCGGTTATCAGTTGTTAAGAACCGAATTTAATTCGGTAAGTTCGGTCATGTTCCTGTGTTACCCGAAGAAACCGTACAAACCGAATAGATATTCACATGGCCCACAAGTTCACGTAATCCAGCCCACAGCCCATCACTTGGTAGCTCACGTAAATCCTTTCTCACGTACACAACCTCCAGCAGGCCAGCAGTACAACGCCTCCACGCCCGATTCCCAAATCGTAGTCTAACCTAGACTCCACTACTCCAGTGCGTCGCCTCTCGTATTCTCCACAACCTAGCGGGTGGCGGTGACCTACGGACGGCGCTCCTCCGGCGGGCGGCAGCGGGCGGCGGCGTGCCGGCGATGCTTCTGTCCCACCATGGCCTGCAAGGGACGCTACTTCTCTCCACCTCGACGGGCGATGGTGGCGCTGTCTTGGAGCTGATGGTCTCCACCCCTGCGAGAACCTTCTTCTATTCCATGATTCGAGATTGTATTCCTGTGATTGGAGATTTTGTGATGTTCTTTCCCCATAGTCTGATTTGCAGATCGTGTTTATTTGCAATCAATTTCAGAAGTGTCTCTGTTTTTGTTTAATTTCTCTAATCTATCGGTCAGTTCGGTCTCAACCGATGACCGAACCGAATTCTTGGTGGACTGAAATCCTCGGTTAGAAGTTTTGCAAACAACCGATCGGTCATCATATTTTCAGAACCGAATTTCTTTGAACCCCGAAGAACCGAACCGATCGGTTCGGTCTAACCGAATGCCCACCCCTAATCATGCCCTCGCTGCTAGCCTGGATGACCCGCAGCGCAGCACGGGCCTCCATGGCATTGCCAGCTGCTCCTGCGCCGGTGCCACGGGCTTGGCTGCGGAGGAGGAAGAAGAGGCGGATGTGTTTGCCTTCCAAATTAGATTACTTTCATTTGTCTACGTGTATACATATATCCACTTGTTGACAAATAGAGTCATCTAATTCTAAACGGATGGAGTAGGAATTGAAAAGGTGGCGGAATTTTTTCTATGTAATGCTTTTGGACCATAGGAAATATAAATGAGGCTTGAGCTCACGTACGTCGTATTATTCCATGTGGTATACTGGTATGGTAGTAAAACTATTGGAAAACCAAAGAACAGTAATAAATTCACCTTGTTTTTGCCCAATTGGGGTGCTCTCCACCTGAACATTCATCCTGCCGGCTGGTATAATAAATCGGCGTACCTGATCAACCGAAGTTAGCCGTTAGGTGCAACATGTCGGTCCAAACCTTACGCATTAAATGACTGTGCCAAGCTGTGCTGCACTGTGTACGTGAAGTGCCACTCTTGGTCCTATAGCTGCACTAGAAGTGAGTAGTGTGACCGCCTCAATGGGACCTCACGTACGTTTCCATCGTTTCTCTCTTGCAACAGAGCATGCATGACACGACGGAGCGGTCATTGCTTCGGTGGGAAATGATACAACGAAGCAATGATGGCGATTCGTAGCTTGTAGGAGTACATGGCGCACGCACCCTGCTGGTCTACTACCTGAACCCTAGCTAGCTAGGCTGTACACTACAGTAGGCACGCGAAGGGGGCAGGGGTACCCATGTCATTTCATGGATTGGGCCAATAGTACACACCCCGACCAATGGAACTCCAGATCGGCCCTACCACGAAACTCTGCAGGCTGCAGCCGATACAAAGCTGCGTGCTTCTGCTTAACACAGGAGATTCATGCATGCGGGAAGGAGAAAGAATTCCTTCTGTATTACTCCAAAAGCGAGGGGCGAGCCCGTGCAGCGGTACAACACCACCAGCTGCTACACACCGTACTTCACATATGGGCTATGTTTCGACTACTCGAGGTGGATATATAGACCTTGCACCGGAAAGCATGCTACTGAAACGAGATGATCTTCCGTCCGTCCCCACAAGCAAAGAAAAGGTGAAATTTCACAAATTTAACCCTTTGGTCAAACTTCAGCAAAAAATAACCCCTTTTCAAATCTAATTCAAAAACTAACCCTTTTGCATAGCGCCCTACCACGGGTCGCTATGCTCCACTCCATAGCGTCCTCCGATCAGTCGCTATGACCCTGCCAGCGTGGATCCGTGGGGCCCCAGGTGCTCGATCATAGCGACTTTCCAGGCGTCGCTATGCCTCTACCATAGCGACATTGCAGGCGGCGCTATCCTTTGCATATTTAGACAGAGAGCACTCCAGCCCGACGAGCCCCAAATTTCGCTAAGTCAAATCATCGCGTCGCGGTGATCGTCGCTATGCTGTGGAGCATAGCGTCCCGTGGCTCGTCGCTATGCTTCGCAACTTACATAGCCCCAGCCTCTCCTTCTCTCTTTCTTAGCCGCTCGCGCCCGCGCCTCTCCTTATCTCTTTCTCTTCCCCGAGCTCACTCTCTTTCTTCCTCACTCCTCACTCTCACCCCCCTCACAAATCCCCTCTCTTTGGTCCGATTTGGCCGTGGATTTCGGCTCCCCATCTTGGAGAGAGGTAATCTCCCCCATCCTCTATGTTTTTGTCCAATCAAAATCTTTCAATTTGGTGCCATTTGTGTATTTCTTGAAACCCTAGAAATTTTGTGTGGTGCGAAATTTGGGGTTTTTCCTTGATTATATTGGTGAATGGCTGTTAGTATGATGGCTATGAAGAGTTGAGCTTGCCCATTTGTAGGCTAGGGTTAGGGTTTTTGGTGAATGGGTATTTGTTTGAAAATGCATAGCTTATTGTTACTTGTGTACCATTTGATGCATTTGTGTTGTTGAAATAATTTTTTAGATGGAGAGGATGGTTAGTGTTCATCATGTGGACAAGGATGCCTTTTTGAAAGGCAATGTCGAGCATGACTCGGAGGAGAAAGTGGTGGTTTTTGACCGTAGCCCAAACTACGCGGAGGTTGTTGTGAAAGTGAGGATTGCATTGAATTGGACGGAACCAAATGATTTAGTTTGTTTGGAGGGAAGGCATAATGTTGGTTTCGGAATGCACTCGCGTTGGAAGACCATGCCTCTCAACTCCGAGTTGTGTTGGAGTGTATACAAGGAGACGGTTGCGGCATCTCAAGACAAGGCTCTCGAGTTATTTGCCACCAAGACGTTTGACTTGAACCGGTGTGGCTCCGAACATGAAGTTAGTAGCCCGGTTCAAAAAGAGCCACCTCATAACCATGAAGTGTACGACTCAACGTCGAGTCCGCCTCACATGACCCAACATGAAAGAAGCCAACCCCCAAGTCCGTTTCGAAATGACCAATATGAAGAACGGGAGGAGGAGAGTGATGACTATGAAGGAGATGAGTTGGAGGTTGAACTTCATAACAATGCTATTGGTGACATGGAGGCATATTGTGCGCATGAGGACATGGACCCTGAAATCCCCTATAACCGATGCTACGCATCGGACTCGGATGACGATGGTCCCGAGGAAGATGTTGATGAGGATGGGTTCACGGCTAAAGAAGCTGAAGTATTTAAGAAGGTTGTGGGCCGGGATCATCGGGTATCATTGTTCCGAGATCTTAGTCTCTCGGAGAAAGCCGTGGTTGATGGTGGCTCGGGTAAATTGCTTGAAGCAAGGCCAATCTCGAAGAAGGATATTGATCCCAAGAAGTTTGGTATTGTGGAGGGAGTGAAGTTTGAAAGCTTGTTGGAGTTGAAGACATGGCTAAAGGAGTATGCGCTTAAGTACTTCTGCCCGTACAAAGTGGTGCACTCGGACGTCAACAAACGTTACACGGTTAAGTGTGAGGACGCGCATAATGGGTGTCCATGGATTGTGCGTGCAAGACCATGGAAAGGGGGCCCTCAATGGATTCTAAAAAAATGTGTGTCAACTCACATGTGTAGTGGCAAGGATGTGAAGCACGGTCATCGGCAACTTACCTCCGAGTTCATTGGCTATAGGCTTTGCAATTCCATAGAGGCATTCCCGACTTTTACGGTGAAGGCTGTCATGGACACGGTGGAAGAAATCTTTGGTTACTCGGTGAAGTATGGGAAGGCATGGAAGGCTAAGCAAGCCGCATTCAAGATGTTGTATGGTGATTGTGAGGAAGCATACAACCGACTCCCTAGAATGTTGGGAGCTATGGCCGCTACAAATCCGGGCATGTGTTTTGTGGTGGAGCCCTTTGGCCAAAAGACGAGGGATTACAAGGGTGCAACCGTTCGTGTATTTGGCCGTGCATTTTGGGCTTTCGGGCAATGCATAAATGTATTTACGCATTGTAGGCCGGTTATTTCCGTGGATGGCACCTTCTTGACCGGCCAGTACAGGGGCACACTTTTGATTGCCATAGCTCATGATGCCAATGACCGGTTGTTGCCGTTGGCTTTTGCTTTGGTTACGGCGGAGAACGATGACAATTGGGAGTGGTTTATGGGTCTAGTGAGGACCAAGGTATTTGCGCCAGAAAGAGAGGTTTGTGTTATCTCAGACCGGCACCATGGCATACTCCACGCGATGGATATTGATATTCCCGGACATGCTCCTTTGCACCATCGATGGTGCATGAGGCATTTTGTGTCGAACTTCTATAGGGCATGTGGGAATAGGGAGTTGTCCGATGATCTAAAAGATTGTTGTCTCGCTTTCACCGAGCGACATTTTGCAAGATTGTACAACCGATTTCTCATTCTCACAACATCGGCGGGGGGTCAAGAATTCCTACATAGGCATAAGGAATTGAGGCACAAGTGGGCTAAAGCTTTTGACCCGGACGGTAGGAGGTACGGTGACATGACAAGCAACATGGCAGAGTGTTTCAACAATGTGCTCAAGGGTGTCCGTGCATTGCCCGTGACAGCCATAGTGCAATACACATTCGACAAGTTGAATGAATATTTTCAGAAATATAGCGAGGAAACATATGAGCGGATGAAAGGGAAGAACAAGAAAAATAAGAAGTACGAGTATCCACCCGAAGTTGACAAATGGATGTTATACCAGTCCAGGAAGGCGGACACAAATACGGCTCAGTGTTTTGACAACAATGAGTGGATTTACCAAGTCAATGAGCCGGGAGGAACCACGTTAGGTGGTGTGCAACACGGAGGGCGGGCGTGCAAAGTCCTCCTAAAGAAATGTGAGTGCTCATGCCAAAGGCCTCAATTGCTTCATCTCCCATGCTCGCACTTGCGGACGGCCGCACGCCTTCGAAAAGTGGGATATAGCAATCCAGTGAGGTTGTCCGAGTACTCGATCGAGGCTACCATGGAGACATGGGCATGTAGATTTGAACCTTACTATGACCAATCACAATGGCCGGAATATCATGGTATTCAACTATGGCCGGATCCGGCGTTGAAGGTAACGAAACGGGGAAGACGAAAGACAAAGCGTTTTAGAAATGACATGGATGCATGGGGTGCTGGAGGCATGAGAGAATGGGGCAACCAACATTTTGAGGAGCCTCGTGGTAGTGCCCCTTGTGGAGAATGCAATCGTGGTGGGCACAACGCTAGAGGCTGTGGTTGAAACAAGAGATCGAAAGGTGTCCAACATGGTGGCGGTGGTGGTGGCGGTGGTAGCACAAGCCACCATGATCATTCTCAACATGGCGGTGGCGGTGGTAGCACAAACCACTATGGTCATTCTCAACATGGCGGTGGCGGTGGTAGCACAAGCCACCATGGTGGTAGCCAACATGGTCATTCTCAACATGGCGGTGGCGGTGGTAGCACAAGCCACCATGGTCATTCTCAACATGGCGGTGGCGGTGGTAGCACAAGCCACCATGGTGGTAGCCAACTGATACGTGCATTTTATATCATCATTTATATAACTCTTAGCATCATATTAGAATGTTATTTGCATTGTAGTACCATTATTTTACATGTTTTAGACGATTTATGGGACTTTCTTACAAAGTCCCTATTTTTGGCATTTAATTTCTGGGAGGCAGAAAACCTCCTTTTTCTTGTTTTTAATGTTTCAGGAGCTACAGGGATCCAAATAATAAAAGGAAAAATACACAGCCATTTTTTCATGGAGAACAAGGCATAGGGAAGAAGACCGAAGAGAGGGGAGCCTCGAGGCCCAAGATGGGTGGGCCCACGCGGCCACAGTACCTGGCCGCGTGGGACCCACCAAATGGAGCCTCGAGCACTTCCTCGCCTGGGGCTTTTTATGCACGCCTTCGTCCTCCCCGAAAAGTCACGCCCTAATTTTTCCAAGTCCATCCGAGGCCGTGGTGGCGGCGAAACTCCTGATTCTCTCCGAGGGGGAATCAGACTCTGCTGCTCCGGAGTTCCGGAGGAGGGGAAATCACCGCCATCGTCATCACTTCTCCTCCTTGGCGTGGGAGGAGGCCTCTACATCATCACCACCACCAAGACCAGCACCATCTCCATCATCATCTCTTGTGCTACTATTCATGTTTGTGATTGAGTACTTGTCATTATTTGGAGGTGAAGTTATATTTTCAGATTGCGTTGTACCACTTATGCCACTGAATATCATCATGCTTGCACGTTGTGAGTAGTTCCCGTATGTTCCTGAGGGCATAGGATGAATTGGCAATGATTTATATATGACATGTGTTGGTATTTTGTCAAGTGTTTATCTTTTATGTGATTCTATGATGGTGTTGTGCGAACGTCGACTGCACAACACTTCACCTTTATGGGCTCATAGGAGAACACCGTAGTGTAATGAATTGAGGGCGACTTGGGAGGACACGTAAACCCTCGTCCGAGTCATGAAGTTGCATTATGAGGGTATTAGTATCGGGGACCTTAGAGTGTAATGCTATGGTGGGACTTTTTGTCTTAATAATTCTTGTGCAGTCATTTGCTTGGCCACACGATCCATCATAAGGGGTTTAGTTTATTTATTTAGCTTTACCTAAAAATGGCTCCGTCCAAAGAAGATTAAAACTTGACAAGATATTCAACGTGTTGTTTAATAAATCTCTATGCCTAGCAATATCCATGCCGCCCTCGGGAACGTCTTCCACTTATAAGTTACACATCACTTGAGCTTGTCCTCTTGCACATAAGAGGATTGGGTTTTCTCTCCTTGAGAGCTGTCACTTGCTACTATTTATTTTCAGCATTGCATCCATACAACCAAAAACACCAAAAACACTTGCATCTTTCATTGTTTTATTTATCAATCTTGCTAACCAATACCTTCAGCTCCTCGTGGGTTCGACAACCTTTTCTAATTGAAAGGTACTACAATTGATCTCCTGCACTTGGGAGTCATCACCAACATGGTCATTCTCAACATGGCGGTGGCGGTGGTAGCACAAGCCACCATGATGGTAGCCGAAATGGTCATTCTCATCGTGGCGGTCGCGGTGGCGGTAGGCGTACATCAATGTTTGACGAGCTAAGAGGGGGTAGGCGTAGTGGCCGTAGAGGTGGTAGACTTTGATGATTGGTATGACTGAAATTTATTTGGTTGTTATTTCTTATTTTCAATTGTTCCATTTTACTGTCAACTAAGTTCAAACTTGCAATTTTGTAGGGATGGTTCTTATTTTCAATTGTTCCGTTTTACTGTCAACTAAGTTCAAACTTGCAATTTTGTAGGGATGGACTGTTCCGATCTGAAGGAGAAGCTGGTGGCATGGCAACACAGCATTGACAGTCGAGTCGGGCACGATGAGCCGACTTAATGGTGTGGTGACGTTTGCAAGATGAAGCAGTCCAGCGATTGGGACGATAGAAGAGGAAGGAGGTTCTGGATGTGCCCGAACTATGCTTGGGAGAAGCCGAAGCCAACAAAAAACAAGTCGAAGCAAACAAAATGCAAGCCGAAGCAAACAAATATTATTGAGCGTCCGCAGGTAAATGTCTCCTCCGCCTCTCTTGTAAAGAATTTATCTTTATCTAGTTGCATGTTTTGACTCGCTATTATGTTTGCAGTCACCTCCGCCTATTTGCCAATACTACCGGTGGATAGACTTTGAGCAAAATGGCCTCTACCGGTGGGAGGTAAAAAATATGACTGACAAGGCGTGGGAGCGATTCTGGGAGAAAGATCGTGAAGAGGAGCGGGCCAAGAAGGAGAATGAGCAAGCGAAAATTGAGGCACTAGAGGCTAAGAACGAAATGATGCTCCGCGAGATGGAGAGGTGGGAGAAGACTGAGAAGGCACGTGTTGCAAGGGAGGCGTGGGAGGCGGAACGTGCAAGGGAGGGGCCGTTAGAGGATGGAAGGTACCATGAGGTGTGGGCGGCGTTTGAGGGCGAACTTGGAAGGGAGGGGTCGGGAGGCCAAGGTGAAGGTGCTCGCCGTGCACGAGAGGAGACTCAACCTGAAGGTGCTCGCCGTGCACAAGGGATGTTGGATGCGAGAAGCCGTGCACAAGGGATGTTGGATGCGAGAAGGCGTGAGAGGGAAGCACAAGAGGAGTTGGATGCGAGAAGGCGTGAGAGGGCTCCCCGTGCACGAGAGGAGGCGGGAGGACAAGGTGAAGGTGCTCGCCGTGCACGAGAGGAGGCGGATGCGAGAAGGTGTGAGAGGGATCGCCGTGCACTAGAAGAGGAACGAGCGGAACCAGGCGCAAGGGCAAGTATCCACGTCTTACTCAGTTGGGACAATGTAATGTCGTGGACTTTGGGTTTGTGTGAACCTTGTAATGTCGCGGGCATTTAATTTGCGGGAACCTTGTAATGTCATGAACATTTAGTTTGTCTGAACCCTGTTGTGGACTTAGTGTGTTTTATGTTCTTGTGATTTTGTGTGCAATTTTGATCAACTGTAAGCAAATTTTATTCAGCTTTGATTGAATTTTTTCTGACAAAGGGGATAGCGCCCCAACGTAGGTCGCTATGTTGTTGATCATAGCGCCCCATAGCACGTCGCTATGGTCTGGGCTATTTGGCACCCGACGAGACAGAGAGCTGGTTGCTCGTCTGAGCTCCAAAAACGGCTAAGGAAGAGGATAGCGACCTGGCGCAAGTCGCTATACTAAGAGCATAGCGGCGCAGAGCACGTCGCTATAGTCTGGGCAACTTCCACCCGTGGAGACAGAGAGCTGGTAGATGAATACGCTCTCAAAAATGCTAAGGAAGTGCAAGCGACCTGGCGCAAGTCGCTATACTATGAGCATAGCGCCCTATGCTACGTCGCTATGCTCTTCTTCAAAACACACACATCTACTTCCAGCACTTCTTCTTCACACAGCACACAGCAGAAATTCAACATTGTTCACAGCACAATTCTTCACGGCACACAAATATGACAACATGGTTCACAACACACAAATAAAAAGTCCAACATGGTTCAAATTCTTGATCAACCTCACGCCTAGACGATAATTAGTCCAACTAGAAAGACAAGGTTTTAGCACGACGCAACTAAAACGACAAGTGCAAGTCACCACATCTACTTCTTCTTCAACCTCCTCGTCGTCCTCCTAAGAGGAGGCACAACAGGCTCCTCCGTATCTTCATCGTTCGCCAACCTCCTCAATGCCGCATTAGGCACCGGCCTGTTCGACGCCCTTTTCATCCTCACCCTCCTCGTTGGCTCGTTGTCATCATCAATTGCGCGCTTTCAGATTCCTCCTCACAACCAGCTTCTGCGGCCTCGGAGGTGGCTGCTCCTCCTCGGACTCGGAACGGGCTGTCTCGACGGAGTCGGAAGGGGCTGTCTCCGCGGAATCGTCCTCCGGCACGTCGGAAGCCTCGGGAGAGGAGGCTTCAACTTCCACTTGTTTCCCCTTGTTCATCTTGACCCATTGATTGGGTGTGAAACGTTCGAAATTCTTTCTTGCCCTTAGGTTGAAGTTCCGCACGCTTTGTTGATATTCTTCCAAGGTTACATTGTCGGGTACCTAAAATAACAAGATGTTAGATCAATAAGCACCATCGCTTGCACGATTGGATGAACAAACCCTAGTGGGTCGGAGGTAAAAGAATCACGGGTACCTCGCTATATTCTGGGTTAGAGCTGGAAGCACCACGGCACATAGGTGTTGAACTTGTTATTGGCTCACTAGGCACGGAATCATCGGTGGAGCGACAACCAAGCAAAAGAGCTAGTGAACGTAAGCGATGGGCGCTACGCTGTGACATTGACGTAATGACAATATTAGCCGAAATAACATCAAAAGTACACCGTAGGTACCATGGTGTCGACATACCTCCACGAACTCTCGAAGGGCGTTGTTACCCTTCTTGCTGCGAGGGTACGCGACTGCTTCCTCGGCTTCATTGGCGGACTGCTCGATCTCCGTGCGCTACAAAATAAGCATGAACTCCATATTACAAAATGAGCTACAAAATATGCGAGAGATGAATTTGATAATGGGATAGGTACAATGTCCTACAAAATTACCATAAAGTTGATCAATGGAGCAAATCTGGTTTGGTTGCCCTCTCTCACGAGTCGGTTGTACCGCTCGTGGTAAAAATCATACTCGGCATTTGGGTTCTCCAATATCTCCGAGTCAAAAGCCGGCGGACACAACTCCACACGACTATTAGCAAGAAACCATGCAATATAGTTGTCGAAAGCACCTTGATGGTATGGTGGATGGTCGATTAGACGAAGACCATTTTCCTTTGCTAGCTTCAAATGTGCATTCCACTTCTCGATCCACTTCTTATGTTTACGGTCCCATTTCTTGTCCTTCTTATGCTTCTTTTTGTCCAACCTTCACACAAAAAATAGAAAAATATTAGAATCTTAAATAACATGGGGCACGAGCTAAGAAAGCAAAAGATAGACTCTCACTCGTGAAGATCGAACTTTGTATCCTTCCACTTTGGCGGTGTCAGCTGGAATAACCCAAATTGGGTCATCACTCGTTGCGGCAAGTGATACTCAACGGCATACAAGCATATCATTGGAGTCATCATTAACCAAAGATGTTGTTCCGCCATGCACATAGGGTTCAATTGAAACTCCATATTGTATCCCAAGTTCTCTCCCCAACCATATGGCTGCCATGTCACCTACGATACAATGCGAAATATTAGGGTGCGGAGTATGCTACATGAAAGTACAAGTCCAAGATATCATCACAAATATTACCTGCTCAGGGGTTAGCGCGTCGAACTCGTTGGTGTACCGCACGTAGTCCTTCTCCGTGTCGCCGTTGTACTCCTCAACTACATCCCAAGCATACGCCCAAGTAGCCCTACGCAGGCGGTCCCTCTTATCGTCCCAAGGCTGGTATGTTTAGTTCTTGGCCTTCCAACAGGGAAGCGCTCCCACATCCACACAGAAAGTAGGAGCAACGGCCCGCCTATTCCGCATTTATCACCGATCCTGCGACACGCATCGTCCAGCTGCAAATAGAGCCACAAACATTACGGTAAGAATCTTGTTGGAGAGATGCTACATGCAAGTAGATATTAAAAGTATTACCTGACGGTACAAATATGCCAGCGCCGCCGAACCCCAACTCAGATTTGAGTCCCAACTACTTAGGGCCTTGAGCCACATCCACGGAGCGGTCCTGCCACTACTGTCAGCAAACAGGGCACGAGATCACGTACCACACGTATACGCGTGCGTACCGCTCAATCACATCGTCATTGGCACCATCGGGGCAATGTGAAAAATGCGTACTGATCCAAGAAAAGTCGCCCCGGCTGGTGTTCTATTCTTTTTGGGGTCGGCATTCAGTGCAGGAGACATCCCGATCATACCTTCCATATTTGCTCTCCATCCATCTGATTCTGTGCTGAAACACACAGGTGTACCATCGATAGGGAGTGCCAGGATCATCGACATATCCTGCAGAGTCACGGTCATCTCCCCGGTGTGGAGGTGAAAACTGTGTGTCTCCGGCCTCCACCGGTCAACAAGAGCGGTGATGGCTGCAGGGTTCATGTTGACTGTCGACCGGGAGACAAGATGGATGAACGGAAGGAGTCTTAGCCTCTGATGTACTTTGTGTACCTCTCGTCGTATGGCATCTTCGTGGGGTCTGATACCTCGTGAGACCTTAGACGAAGTGGTTTTAACACCTACAACAACAAAACAATCTTAGACAATATATTTCATTACAACAAAACGTATGAAACAATATGGACAATATATGCTACCTTCTCCCCCTCCGTAATGATGCGGGCACGATGCCTTTTATCATACAACTCATCGAGTAGTGCCATCCTACATATTTGCAAAAAATCAAACTAATTACATGCATATTTAAGTAAATCCTAAAATTACAAATGAAACATGAACATATATCCAACAATAGATAAACTACATAAACCATGCTATAGGATTGCTAAAATATGATTGCTACATAAACCATGCTATAGATAATCACATGCTATAGGATTGCCAAAATATGAACAAAATAGCTATGTCACATATACAAAATAAACATGCTATAAATAACAAACAAATTACCAATAGCACATATACATATTGGAGAGTGGTTTCCCCTCCACAAATTACCACTATTTAGCATATACTACAACAAATTTGGAATCTAGATTGAACTAGGGTTTCTAGTAACAATAGGGATAAATGACCGGATTTTATGGATGAAAATTGAGGGGAGAGGAGGAGAATACCTTTAGGAAGTAGATGGGGACGAAATCCACGGATCTCCCCTTCAGATTGGTCCGGATTTGGTGAAGATCTAGAGGAGGGAGGAGAGAGGGAGCAGCCGGCCTCTCCAGGAACAGAGAGGAAGAGAAGAGAAAGGAGAGAGGCGCGGGTGCGGGCGGGCGGCTGGGCCTTTAGCCGAGTCGCTATGTCAAAGGATAGCGACGCGAACCACGGCGCTATGCTTGGACTTGGCCCAATTTGAGGCTCGCAGGGCTGGCCAGCTCTCTGTCTAAATTTGCAGAGGATAGCGTCTCCGGCCAGGTCGCTATGGTAGTAGCATAGCGCCACGGTTTAGGTCGCTATGGTCGAGCACCTGGGGCCCCACCAATCCACGCTGGCAGGGTCATAGCGACTGATCGGAGGGCGCTATGTAGTGGAGCATAGCGACTCGTGGTAGGGCGCTATGCAAAAGGGTTAGTTTTTGAATTAGATTTGAAAAGGGTTATTTTGTTGCTGAAGTTTGGCCCAAGGGTCAATTTTGTGAAATTTCACAAAGAAAAGGATACCAAGATGAAAAGCTGGCTACCTAGCTACTCCAATCGATCTTCATCCATCCCAAATATTCTGTCAAATCGGCAAATCAAATGCAGAGGCCATCATTGCGGCTACAATCTTCAGCTCCATCGCATCACTCCACCAGGCGACTTCACAATGGACTAGCTAGTAGTATAAAGTACTCCAGAAATTGGCTGAGCTTGTTCCACTCCCTCCGTGCATGGTGGATTGGATCGATCTCTGCCCGGTTTGCCCCACATGAGTAGTGAACTAAACAACAAAATTGCTACTAGCGAAATGCCGGTACAGTTCAATATACCATCATGAAATCAAAATGGGTGATCTCAGGATGTCCTTCTGCAATTTCCATTGCTTCGCAAGTGGAACGAACAACCAATCCACGAGTAAACCTTGATGTTGCTGTGAATTTTTTTGGATTGCAACTTCGGAAACAAAAAAGACAAATCTACGTACTGACGTCGGTAGTAATAGTGAGAACACAATTTCAATCAACCACTACTCACAGATGGATTAGCCATTTTGTTTCTCAAGATACATGTCACGTTTGAATTTAAACTTCTGAAAGACAATACACAGATTGTGTGTTAGTACTAGGACTTTTTTCATGAATTTGAAATTTATAGATGGAAAAAATACCTGGATGTGCCAGGATTTGCCTTACACCAGATATACTCCCCCATCCTCGTGATCGTCCATACTTGAAAGTTTAAGGCCCCTTGGAAGCCTTGATGCTCTATAGCTAGCGACACTCAAATATCTAGCTAGAATCATGCAAAAGGGAAGAAACACGCTTGTGCACATAGAAACAAATTTTTGTGAAATTTTACCCATGAAATTAAGGATTCTTGTTACAGGGCATTCTCTTGCATCTTGGACAATTTTGGTCCAAATTTGGAAAGTCTAATTGATTTTATGGTTATATTATGAATAAGCCTCTACAAGTCGTAAAATGTTGCACCGTCAACAAAAAAAAATGATCCAGTTAGTCCTTGGTCAGGTCCCATTATTTGTTGTTATAATTACCAAACAACTTGAATGGAACCCGGACGATAACATTTGAAACATATTTCGAAATTCTTAATCTAGGTGAAATTATTCTTTTCTCTTTTCAAAATTTTGCAAATATAAGATTTTCTTGTAGGGACAGCATGCACCATTGGCTGTTTGGTTAACGCATGGCCCATTTAATGGCGACCGTCTAATCGAACAGATCAGATGGACAGAGATCCTACTAGTACTGGTACAAACGGATCTGCATGCATGCATGCATATGCGATGCTGCCTGGTACTGCTGGCAGTGACTGGCTTCTGGTTCCGATCCCCACAACACGATGCCTCAGGAAAGAAAACAAGCACAGCCCCAGCAGGCCAGGACACAAACACAACAAAGATGACACGAGCAGCCGAGCAGGAGATCACTGATGCTACAGACTACAAAGATACTAGTACTATGCAATGCAACTTCCGAAGTAGAGAGAGAACATGTAGAACGGTGCAACGCTAATCGCCAAAGCAGGCAGCCTTCTCCCCCGGCCCTCCTCCTGCCGTAGCACGAAATGAGAAAGGGAAGGCATGGCATGGCCAGGCTCCGGACTTGATCCTGCAACGCTACCGCAAACGAGCAACGCAACAAACGGTGCATCGTTTGACTTCACGGGCAGCTTCTAGCCTGGACGACATCACGGGCTCGTGCACACATATGAGAATCCCACACGCGGACGGCCAAATACTGTATTAGTCAGCATATTTTAGCATTTTACCCGCGCTCACAGACAATCTCCCAATAGGGCTAATTTAACTGTCTAATTTGTCTGTTAAGCTCATTTAGGTCGACTCCAACATGCCGAAAGGACACAAATGTATCGGATTTTAACCTGTTTGGGTGGACGCTAAATGTCCGCCGGCCCACCGGTGCACCCATTCGCCACATTTCATTTTTTTTCTTCAAAATACTTATATTAAGACCCAAAAACTACATTAATAAAACATAAAAATAAAAATAAAACATGGGCACTAGATTGATTCTCGCCGCCACTTTCCTTGGGAGTTGCGCGGGCTTGCCCGACGCTCTCTCCGGTGGTGGCGAGGAGCAGGTTTGGTGCCGCCAGTGTCGCCCTCGCAAGAGCAACGCGTGGGCTGAAGGGCACATTTCGGTTTGAATATTATTTTTAAGATGGGTCATAAGTAATAAGAACTTGAAAAGACCGGGTATAGTACCTACTCCCGCCGTTCTAAATTAGATGACTTTCATTTGTCCAAATGTGGATGTATCTATATTTGTAACATGTCTAGATATATTCACGTGTAGACAAATATAAGTCATCTAATTTGGAACAGAGAGAGTACATGCAAGTCACGGTGCAAGCGCCATGCAACCGGCTAGAGTCAGGACTTACGGTGCCACGGTACCATAACGAGCAATGGAAGAAACGCTGAAACTCACATGCTGCATCTAGTTATTCGCATCGCTCGATTTAAAATATGTCTAAAGGCAATCGTAGTATTCTATGTGAGTAAGATAGGAGTACTGATATATAGGAGAAAAACTGATTGCGAAATAATCGAAAATAAATTTACCTTATGTTTGCCCAATTGTGTGTCGTCATAAATCTTCATCGCCTGAACATTCATCCTGACGGCTGGTATAAATAGGAGTAACTGATCAACTAAAGTTTTTTTTTTTTGCGGGTAACTGATCAACTAAAGTTAAGCATTAAATGACTCTGCGAGTTTGCCTCGTTTAAAAAATGGCTGTGCGAGCTGCCCTGCTAGGCTACCGCTGCATTTTTCACGTGAAGTGCCACTCTTTGTGCTCAAGTTGCAGTAGAAGTGAGTAGTGACCCGTGACCGCATGCTACTCTTGCACAAATGGACGGGACACACACAATGCTGCTCCTCTATATGTCATGCCTCTCAATGGACCCACGCCGGCTCGCAGAGTTGCAGGGGTACCCATGTCATTTCATCGAGTACGCCCGGCGACCAATGGAAGTTGGGATCGACTCTACCAGGGAACTCTGCAGGCTGCAGCCCATGGAAGGCTGCATGCAGGCTCCTGCTTTACCAACAGCACAGGCGATGCAGACACTTTGTGCATGCATGGAGTAAAAAAGGTTTACTCGAGGTGAATAGACCTTGCAATGGAAAATGTTGCTACTGAAACGAGAAGATCTTCCATCCATTCTCTCAAGCGTGAAATTTGACAAAATTAACCCTTTGGCAAAACTTTAGCCAAAAATAACCTTTTTTTGAAAAAAATTCGAAAACTAACCCTTTTGTGTGGCTCCCGCACCGGGGGCGCCACACGTGAAGGTGCAACGCCCCAGGCTGGGGAGCCACACATCTGCCAGCGTGGCAAGGCGGGTCCCAGCCCGGTTAAGTAGCGCCGGAGCTGGGGGAGCCACACATACATGTGTGGTGCCCACACAAAGACATGTTATTTCGGCGCCCAGCCCGACCCGCGCCCCAGCCTTTCTTCCTTGTTATTTCCTTCTCCTTCTTCAACCTCACAGGATCTATGTAGTTTTCGTTAGGTGGGCATGCAGTAAACACACTCCTCTCACTTACTTCAGTAACACTGGCTAGCTAGGAGGCGCGTCGATCTTAACTTGACAGGCTAGATCGAGGTGGCTAGAAAGGGTAATCGATGGCTGGAACGCCGAGGACGCCGTGGCCGTTGTTCAGGTCGTCGGCGAACAGCCACGTCTCGATCGCGCTGAGCTGAGTCTGCTCCGGCGCCTGAACGGCCGGCTTCCTCTCGTACTCGAAAGCGGACCCGAGCGCACGGGCTGCGCCCCCGTACGAAACCTCGGACGCCGAGGAGCCGGACGGGCTGTCGGCCGCGCCGCCTGGGGTCGCCGGACGTCCTCTCTTCCTGGTCCAGCCGTCGAGCATCCGCGAGATGTTGGCGGTTGTGAGGACGAACTGCCCAGCCGCCGAGGGCGAGCACTGCGACAGCGACGCGCCCGACGAGCTCGACGCCTCGGGGCTATCTGTCACATCCCAAATTTAGAAACTAAGAAAAACTTAGTTTCACAAGACCCAAAATTCAGAACCAACAAAAACTTTTTTGAAATGTTTCACTGATGATTGTGTTTTCCTTTCCATTGCTCTGTTTGACCCTGTGTGACTGGTATGTGTGGCTGCTCCTTTTTGAGTATGTAACTTGTTTGTCTTGAATGCATCATCCCTGTGATTGTTGTGTTGTTGGTCTTGTTGTGTTTGTATGTGTGGGTAATTAATCAAGAATTTCTTGAACATTAATTAGAACACACTTGACAACAAATTTGGAATGTGACTTGAATATAAGCAAAACCTCTAAAAGTATTCAAGAACTTGAATTAAAGATTCCAATTCAAATAAAATGACTTTAATAAATTATTCTCTCTACCTAGCTCTCTATTTTCTTCAAACAAATGTTTTCTCTATGAAAATGAAAATTATATAAAGTTAAAATATTTGTCAAGGAAGTTCCAAGAGTTCAAAAATAATATTTTGAACTTGCTTCCAAATTTCAACGGATTATGAATTTGTATTTAAGAAAAATGCCATTTTTTAACCCAATGAACAAAAGTTGTTCAAAACATTTTATTTGGACACCCCAATTTTTGTGGAGGCTCTACTTGGTAAGGGGAGCCTACCCAAATAATTTCAGAATTTTTGAAAATGTTTTACTGCCTCAATAAAATATCTAAAAGCTACTGGTTTTAAAAGAGAAATAAAAGAAATAGAAGAAAAGCCAGCAGGGGGTTATTTGCAAATTGGTCGTGTCTCTCCTGTCGCCACAGTGGCGTGGCAGGGCGCCAGTGCTCGTTGTCGCTCGCTCCCTCGCGTCGCCGCCCGGACCCCCCCCCCCTCCTCGCCGCGTGAAGGAGACAAGAAGGCCCGAGCCGCTCCTCTGTTTCCCCTCGTCTCACTCGCCCACCTGCTGTCCCTCTCGCTCTCTCTGCTCCTCTCTGTAAATCGAACCATAGCTTTGGGTGCCGAGCTCGCCGTCGCACGCCGCCGTCGTTTCAAGCAGCCCCGAGCACATCTAGGACCGCCAGGAGCTCCGCCTAGTCCTCCTCCACCGTCACGTACAAGGAATCGGACCGGGGAGCTGGGGATTGCCGCCATCGACGCCGTCTTCTTCCTCACGGGCCGCCGCGCTCCGAGCTTGATTCCGACGTCGTCACCGCACCTCTGCACCAACGGATCGCACCCTCGCGTCGAGGGTGAGGACGCCAACCTCCTAGACATCCCCTCCCTCCCTCTCGCTCTGTAGTTCGTTGTTCCCTGTAGCCAGGGCGTGGTCGCCGCCGGCGCCGTCCGCGGTCACTACAACACTGAACCTCTCGCGTGAGCTTCAGTTTCGTCAGTATATCTCGCGTGTTAACCTCAATTAGTGTTAGATCCGTAGACTAGCAACAACCCAGCAGCCCCCCAGTGGCTAGCCCGCTGCTGCTCCACGCGGGAGACCCGAGTTCGATCCCCCGCACGGCCGCTTCGGCCCTTTTTTTCCTTTTTTTTTCCTCGTCCTGACAGGGTGGCCCCACCGGTCGGTGACCGTGGCGGCCAGCGCAGCCACACCCAGCCCAGTCAGCGCCTGCGTTGCCTCGGTGAAAAACGTTTGCACGAATTACTGGATTTAATTAAAAGAAACAGATCCAAATACAAACTTGGAAATTACATATCTTTTTAAATACTTATCCAAAAATTGTAAACAATATATTAAAATGATCAGAAAAATCAGACCTGTTTGTTGAGATAACTTACACATCCAACTATTTTAGTCTAATTGATGTTTTATTAAAATAAAGGAAAGGGCAGAATATAAGAGGACTTTGTAAAATTCATAACTTATTTAATATTGGTCCAAAAATTAAGTTAGAACTATCAAAATGTTCAGCAAGTGATAACCTTCATGTTCCACCTTGTTTCCAAACATGGATAATTATTTTGTAATGTTGTTTAAAACAAATTAACAAAAGGGACAGATTGAATAGGATTTTTATAAAATAATCTGCAATAAATCGTGGAGTAAATCCAATTAGTTGTCCTTAAGTTAAGTACTATCATGGGTATCGGGTTAATGTCTCTACCATAGTTTGGTAAAATATTTTGAATTACCAAGACTAATTGGTGGCCTAACTTTTGTCTGAAGTATTTCCCGTTCAAAGGAAGGTGCTTGTTGTTAAGCTTTGCCTGAGATAGTTTTGGGATCGATGGACCTAGCTTGTGAATAGGTGTTAGACTACTGATCAATATAATGCCTCGTAAGTGTAGATCCTAGTTCATTGCTCGAACGATTAGTTTGATGCTTACGGTTTGTTCCCTGTTTGTATACCACTTGTGGTTTGGTTTGCTTATTGAGTGTTGTTTTATTTTCATGTTTGCGACGCTAGAGATAAACGCTACCGAAGTGATATTTGGAAAGGATTTATTGAAGAAGGATGGGAATTTATTTCTTTGATCAGTGAGGAGAAGTCCAGGGACATTATGCTGAAATCAGGCAAGCTATTCTCTGAGCTTGCATCTATATACATCTATTTTGGTTCACATGTTTTACTTATAAGAAGCATAAATGATTTATGTGGTGTTGGCCACAAAAGCTATGATTTTGAAAACCCTTTTTTCCAAAATAGAAGTATATTATTTTGACACCCTATATGGAGGTATTAGATGGAAATTCTTTTTCAAACTATAGGATGGGAAAAATATTGTTTACTCAAAACTCCTTTGAAAATACTCGTGTGGTTGTGGAATACCGAGATGTCGGTGTGGAAATGGAGAAGTGGTGAATGGTGAAGTTTATGAAAAATGCACATTGTGTCTTTGTACTATGACGACCAGCCGATAATCTGTGCGACCACATTTACCCACATATGGGAAAGGGCGTAGTCATATAGTTTGCTCATATTAGTACTGGATGCCTCAACAACGGGGATGACCCCGTTCCATGAGGGGATGGTCTGAGGACCTACCCCCTGACCTGGGTCCTCTTAAGAGAAGTCTGCCAACAGGGTTGGTATGAGTGTATTGGAGAAAGAGGATTGAAGGTTCCACCATAAATCGCCGGGCAGAACTACGAGTCCTCACACTTAGATTCCGACGGGCTGGGTTAAGTGTGTTGGAAAGTTTCGTAGCGGTAGGGTCCTATACTAGCATGAGCAAAGGAGAGGCTATGGTCGGTGGCTCAACTTCGCATACACCTTGTATGGCGGGACGTGGCTGACACGATGAGTTACCGGATGGGTGTGGGAAAAGCGTGCTACCTCTGCAGAGGGTAAAACTATTCGAATAGCCGAGTCCTCGGATATGGACAGTTGGGAGGCTGTCCTCTGACCATGTGCAAGTTTTGGAAATGTTTTAAGAATTGAAAAGAAATTGGAGATGTTTGATATATGCAACTATACCGACGGGCTGGTATGAGGTTGCTGGAAAAGAAGAAGACCATGACGGGCTATGGTCGAGAAGTGCAGAGTTTTGTGATTTGAAAGTGGAAAATGTTTTATGCAACTATACCGAAGGGCTGGTATGAGGTTGTTGGGAAATGTTTTGTCCATGAAGGGCTATGGTCGAAAAAGGAGGATTTTTGGGGAAATAAACAAAATGGTGATTTTCCGGGAAAATGTTTTAAAAGAGACTTCTTATCACTTTTCAACAAAGATATATTTCGGGAAAAGTTTTAAAGAGACTTATTACAAAGACAGATTTATGGGAAAAGTTCTAAAAGCCTTCTTTTCTTTTTCAATAAAGATATAGAGGTTTCAAAACAAAGTTTTATTAAACAAAAGCCTATCCTTTTTTTTAACAAGGATATAGAGTTTTCAAATCAAACAAAATTTTATTTGACAATAAAAAGAGTAGTGCATGCTCACTCCGGGGGTAGTTTGCGAGTACATTCAAATGTACTCATATTGGTTTCGTCCCTGGCTATTGTCTTAGCCAGATTTTGAAGAAGAGCCACTCGAAGAGAAAAAGGGCATTCACTGACGTCAATGCGAACTAGGGCGCTTTCCAGTCAGCTGCCTGTAGGGTCGTTGGCAAATGACTTGGGCTCCACGTTGTTTGGTGATTTCCGCTGCAAGTACCTGTTGAAGTTACGGCTTCAATCAAGTAAGTATATTTATTCGGTATTTATGGGTGTTCTGTGATGCCAATTCGAGTTATGTGCAACAACAGACTGATCATGGGATTGTTGCAGGAAACATAACGAGTATCTCGGATAGTTAATCCGGGGTCCTCACAGACTTGGTATCAGAGCCATCCTGACTGTAACAGACCTTAGTTAGCATGGACGTTAGTTAGGAAAGAAATATTTTGTTAAAAATATATTGTTACCAAAAACATATTTTTATCTAAGGAAGTCCAAAAATAACTTCCACTCTTCTCACCTTCTCAAATATTTCCGAGACTCATCCCTCTATTTTAAGATTTTCTAAGGATTTCTCTACTCCCTCTTACCTGTTCAAAATACTTGACGATGAACCCAAGTGAGACCTAATTAGCTAGCACCTACAAGCAGAAGCTTCCATCACAAGTACTCAACATTCCACATCGAGGTGATTGATCTGCAAATACCAAGATTGTCGATGTCAACCAAGCAAGAGACCTTCGAAGACCTCAACTCAACATCAACAATTCTACTCAAGTTGCAACTTGGCAATCTCAATTCCTCCTGCTGAAGACTAAGGCGACAGCGTGAAGACTTCACCAACCATATTTAAGCAAGGCCCATAGGAAAAACATATGATAGGAACCTCGGTTGTACTACCCGACTACCACGAGTATTAGACGTCCTTTGGTACTAAATGTACCTTGTGTGCTTTTGCTTGTGTGCACTCTGCTTTGTTGTTTGTTTGAGACTTCTCTGTTTGGGTGTTGTTTTTCTTGTGCGTTCACAATCACGCCTTGATGGCAACACAAAGTAACCCAAAATTCTCTTTTCGTCACCCAACAAAAACTAATTTTGACCTCTCGCCACAGTTGCACTTTGTTGCAGATGTAACCCGCTTAGGAAAATCTTTTAAGATATTTCCTCTTATCTAAACCGTCTCCCGATAAGAACTGACAGTTTCGCAAGATACAAAAGACCCCGATCTTTAACCAATAGCCTGAGATTTTTGCAACCTAACCGGCAAATCAGATAATGGCCTTCATGCACCATCTGGAGCAAGTGCGTCAAGATCTCGAAGGAACTGCAATTTAACGCCAACCTCGTGAAGACAAGTATCACCTCGCAAAATTAACTTGTGAAATTACAAGAATACCACACTAACTTATCGTATCTAACTTCAGGTTAACATCTGACATAAGTCCACGATAGTACTAACTAATCTTCTAGGACTGCAAGCCTTGACAAGAGACGAGGACATAAGGAGACTCATTTAGAATCGGTAACTAGGAGAACTCAAGGAGTGTATAAGAGTTGCTATGAAGATTCGAGCTCAGAGACCGCAAGAAGGAGGAACTGCGACAAGAGACTTTGAAGAGAGATTTCTTAAGTTGGCAAAGAATTAATATACCAGACTATCCTTGAGTATTTGGAAACTCATATATCAGAATCTACTATTATAAATCTCTCTAGAAATAGTGTGATATTCCAATGTTCGTGTTATATAGAAGTAGTTTGGTAACAAGCCTCATGAACTTGTTAACAAATCGCTTTTGTATGCTCAAACAATTGAGTGTCATATACAAATAAACGGAACTCAGATAATCCAGTACATCTCAGCCTCTGGAATATGAAAAGTAGTTTGATGACAAGACTAGCTACCTTGTTACAAATTCTTCTTGTATGACTAAGGCAATTCGATGTCATAAAAGACCCACATTTTATACACTAACTAATAGAAAGCTCCGCTCGGACTAGTGGATGTCGTCACCACAGGGGTGAAGCAAATGATGTTAGATCTCAAATAAAGGACAATAATAATTTTCTTAAAAGTGTATAACTTAGGAAATACTCAAGTTCTAAGTAAGAAAATCACATGAAGATTTATAGTGTTTCCCAAGGATATGATTTCCGAAAACAAAAAAAAAAGGTACCCTTTTGAAAAACAACTGGTGCGAAGGTTCCTCGCTAACTTTTTCTAGGGACCATTAAGAGGTGCCAGAGACGACTCAAAACTAGTTGGTAGAAAGGAGACTTTAGGAAGATATAAGGGTGTTGAATTGAAAGTTATTAGCCAAAAGTATCTTGACGAGATCAAAATTTGGTGGATGCTGTTGGTAATATCAAAAATTTGGGGTTTAGAATAGAAGAAAACTTGGAGTGGATCGATAAATTAATTGGGTTTGGACAGATGATATATTTGATTAATACTCTGGGGCTAACCAGTTGTGGTCCCCAACCATTGGTGGTTATCTGGAGCTAGAAGACGTGACCCTTGATTTAAGGTTTAGAAATAAAGGTGAAAGTTATTGGATTTTTAGGAAGCACTTGCTGATAAAATGATGTTTGGATTGGTTAGAAGCAAGTAAATTAAGAAGAATACTCCGGTGTTGGAATGTTTAGGGTGATTCCTAGCGCAAGTGACCTTGTACTAAATTCTTATGGAATTATAGGAAGTGGTCAAAGATGAGTTAGCAAATGAATAGATCGTTGTATGCAAGAAATAATTGGTGGAGGATAAGTGAATGTTTATCGGATTCTAGGAATCAATATGACTTGGTCTAGTAGCAAGACATTCTAGGTGACAGTAGTTTTCAGAGCTTGTCACGCTCTGTTTGGATTATTCTTAGAAAGATCTTTTATCTTTGATTATGAGATCAAGGCCCAAAAGTGTTGAGATAAAATCTGAATTTGGTTAGAAAGTGGGGCAATTCTTGATGGAATGATCACATGACTGCTGGATGCTTTATTTAGCTTTGATGATATGGTCGTAGGAAAACAACCACCTGAAGGAGTAAGATAATTTGAGATATGCCTATCTGGGGAGAAAAATCAATCAAGAAATAATTGGTGGACCACTACGATTTTTGTGATAGGATGTAATGGGGAGACTATGCCTGAAAGGTTTGATGGGTATCAGATAGATTGAAATATGTTATGATAAAGAGTTTATGCCAAGGAAGATGATGGTGGATTAATAACTTTAGCTTGGGCAAAGTCATGATTCAGTTAACTAGTTAATAGTAGTGGCCTTACCAGAGATGTTGGAATGGTATTTTGAAGACTCGAGAATTAGGGGCCTATGTAAAGTTGGTTGTCTTGGATCTTAGGTATAATAAGTTTGATGTTCAGATATAGCCCAACTCCCTTGAAAACTAACTTAAGCCCCTCAACCAGAAAGTTTTCCCAGAAACCCTAACTATTCTGGTGCACTCTAACTTACTTGTGAAGACCCAGAACCAAAGAAGTCTTTCAGGACCAGCCTTTTTCCGCCAAGCCGAAGGAAGAAAAGCGTGAAGGAGATCTACCGGAAGTCACTAAGAAGAATCCAACAACAGAAACACCTGCTATTGGCAACATCAACCACCAAGCAAGTCCAGACGCCCTTAGAAGTTTATAACATCCCTCTACTAACTAGAAACCAGAGAGAGTCGAGTGCTCAAACTTAACGCATCCGGAGACCGACGCGTCCCCATCTGCGACCCTCGTAAGGAGAAAATATCAGGAAGTGATATCTGCACCAACTCCAAGCACCGAGGAGTGACACCCAAGACGAAGGTCGTCAAGCTACTCAAGAAGAATGATGCCTCCAAGTCAACTCCAGCTGCGACTTTCAACAAGACCGATTCAAGACCCCCTTTTAAGGGGGGAAGACCTGCAATAGGTATACCAGAACGTGGTAATAATTAGATCCGTGCGCTTTAGCCCTGTAGAATCTGGAAACAGCCGACCAAGACTATCCATCCGAGTCAATCGTCAAGACAACCCCATCATAAAGGATCTGAACTCAGCACAGAAGTTTATCGACAGAGAAAGCCTCTCAACATCAATTTATCAAGATCTCACATGGCGATCCCGCTGAAGAAACAACGACCTCGGAAGTATAGTCAACCCAAAACCCGTGCCTTTGTACTCCCCTGTTACCACCGGGCAAATCTCGAGGACGAGATTTATTTTTAAGGGGGGAAGAGCTGTCACATCCCAAATTTAGAAACTAAGAAAAACTTAGTTTCACAAGACCCAAAATTCAGAACCAACAAAAACTTTTTTGAAATGTTTCACTGATGATTGTGTTTTCCTTTCCATTGCTCTGTTTGACCCTGTGTGACTGGTATGTGTGGCTGCTCCTTTTTGAGTATGTAACTTGTTTGTCTTGAATGCATCATCCCTGTGATTGTTGTGTTGTTGGTCTTGTTGTGTTTGTATGTGTGGGTAATTAATCAAGAATTTCTTGAACATTAATTAGAACACACTTGACAACAAATTTGGAATGTGACTTGAATATAAGCAAAACCTCTAAAAGTATTCAAGAACTTGAATTAAAGATTCCAATTCAAATAAAATGACTTTAATAAATTATTCTCTCTACCTAGCTCTCTATTTTCTTCAAACAAATGTTTTCTCTATGAAAATGAAAATTATATAAAGTTAAAATATTTGTCAAGGAAGTTCCAAGAGTTCAAAAATAATATTTTGAACTTGCTTCCAAATTTCAACGGATTATGAATTTGTATTTAAGAAAATGCCATTTTTTTAACCCTATGAACAAAAGTTGTTCAAAACATTTTATTTGGACACCCCAATTTTTGTGGAGGCTCTACTTGGTAAGGGGATCCTACCCAAATAATTTCAGAATTTTTGAAAATGTTTTACTGCCTCAATAAAATATCTAAAAGCTACTGGTTTTAAAAGAGAAATAAAAGAAATAGAAGAAAAGCCAGCAGGGGGTTATTTGCAAATTGGTCGTGTCTCTCCTGTCGCCACAGTGGCGTGCCAGGGCGCCAGTGCTCGTTGTCGCTCGCTCCCTCGCGTCGCCGCCCGGACCCCCCCCCCCCCCCCTCCTCGCCGCGTGAAGGAGACAAGAAGGCCCGAGCCGCTCCTCTGTTTCCCCTCGTCTCACTCGCCCACCTGCTGTCCCTCTCGCTCTCTCTGCTCCTCTCTGTAAATCAAACCATAGCATTGGGTGCCGAGCTCGCCGAGCTCAGGCAAGCTATTCTGTGAGCTTGCATCTATATACATCTATTTTGGTTCACATGTTTTACTTATAAGAAGCATAAATGATTTATGTGGTGTTGGCCACAAAAGCTATGATTTTGAAAACCCTTTTTTCCAAAATAGAAGTATATTATTTTGACACCCTATATGGAGGTATTAGATGGAAATTCTGTTTCAAACTATAGGATCGGAAAAATATTGTTTACTCAAAACTCCTTTGAAAATACTCGTGTGGTTGTGGAATACCGAGATGTCGGTGTGGAAATGGAGAAGTGGTGAATGGTGAAGTTTATGAAAAATGCACATTGTGTCTTTGTACTATGGCGACCAGCCGATAATCTGTGCGACCACATTTACCCACATATGGGAAAGGGCGTAGTCATATAGTTTGCTCATATTAGTACTGGATGCCTCAACAACGGGGATGACCCCGTTCCATGAGGGGATGGTCTGAGGACCTACCCCCTGACCTGGGTCCTCTTAAGAGAAGTCTGCCAACAGGGTTGGTATGAGTGTATTGGAGAAAGAGGATTGAAGGTTCCACCATAAATCGCCGGGCAGAACTATGAGTCCTCACACTTAGATTCCGACGGGCTGGGTTAAGTGTGTTGGAAAGTTTCGTAGCGGTAGGGTCCTATACTAGCATGAGCAAAGGAGAGGCTATGGTCGGTGGCTCAACTTCGCATACACCTTGTATGGCGGGACGTGGCTGACACGATGAGTTACCGGATGGGTGTGGGAAAAGCGTGCTACCTCTGCAGAGGGTAAAACTATTCGAATAGCCGACTCCTCGGATATGGACAGTTGGGAGGCTGTCCTCTGACCATGTGCAAGTTTTGAAAATGTTTTAAGAATTGAAAAGAAATTGGAGATGTTTGATATATGCAACTATACCGACGGGCTGGTATGAGGTTGCTGGAAAAGAAGAAGACCATGACGGGCTATGGTCGAGAAGTGCAGAGTTTTGTGATTTGAAAGTGGAAAATGTTTTATGCAACTATACCGAAGGGCTGGTATGAGGTTGTTGGGAAATGTTTTGTCCATGAAGGGCTATGGTCGAAAAAGGAGGATTTTTGGGGAAATAAACAAAATGGTGATTTTCCGGGAAAATGTTTTAAAAGAGACTTCTTATCACTTTTCAACAAAGATATATTTCGGGAAAAGGTTTTATAGAGACTTATTACAAAGACAGATTTATGGGAAAAGTTCTAAAAGCCTTCTTTTCTTTTTCAATAAAGATATAGAGGTTTCAAAACAAGGTTTTATTAAACAAAAGCCTATCCTTTTTTTTAACAAGGATATAGAGTTTTCAAAGCAAACGAAATTTTATTTAAACAATAAAAAGAGTAGTGCATGCTCACTCCGGGGGTAGTTTGCGAGTACATTCAAATGTACTCATATTGGTTTCGTCCCTGGCTATTGTCTTAGCCAGATTTTGAAGAAGAGCCGCTCGAAGAGAAAAAGGGCATTCACTGACGTCAATGCGAACTAGGGCGCTTCCCAGTCAGCTGCCTGTAGGGTCGTATGGCAAATGACTTGGGCTCCACGTTGTTTGGTGATTTCCGCTGCAAGTACCTGTTGAAGTTACGGCTTCAATCAAGTAAGTATATTTATTCGGTATTTATGGGTGTTCTGTGATGCCAATTCGAGTTATGTGCAACAACAGACTGATCATGGGATTGTTGCAGGAAACATAACGAGTATCTCGGATAGTTAATCCGGGGTCCTCACACTATCGCTGTTGTTGGCAGCCTGAGTGACACCGTCTTCACCCGTGTCCTTGGGCCGCTGCTGCTGCTCCGGCTTTATGTCGTCGAGCGAGGTCAGAGCCTCCCGAAGCGCGCGGCGCGCCATGTTGATGTCCGTCTGCAGCCGCCTCTCCCACTGGCCCTTCGAGGAGGACGCGGGCCTCGCCGTGACGGGCTTTGCCGCCGCGCCGTTGTCCCCGGCGGCGAGCATGCGCTTGAGGTGCGTGTTCCAGTAGTTCTTGATGTCGTTGTCGGTGCGCTCGGGGAGGTAGGACGCGATGGCGGCCCAGCGGTTGCCGAGCAGCGCCTGGAGGTGGACGATGAGCTTCTCCTCCTGCTCGTTGAAGTTGCCGCGCTTGATCCCGGGGCGCAGGTAGTTGGTCCAACGCAGCCGGCAGCTCTTGCTGCACCGCATCAGGCCTGCAGATCGATCGAACAAAGCACGATGAGAAGAGTACACGAACAAAGCGAGTAAGTGTGGCGCGGGTCGGGCTGGGCGCCGAAATAACATGTCTTTGTGTGGCGCCCCAGCCACCGGCGCCACACATGTATGTGTGGCTCCCCAGCTCCGGCGCTACTTAACCGGGCTGGGACCCGCCTTGCCACGCTGGCAGATGTGTGGCTCCCCAGCCTGGGGCGTTGCACCTTCACGTGTGGCGCCCCCGGTGCGGGAGCCACACAAAAGGGTTAGTTTTCGATTTTTTTTCAAAAAAGGTTATTTTTTGCTAAAGTTTTGACAAAGGGTTAATTTTGTCAAATTTCACCTCTCAAGCAAACAAAAAGCTGGCCAGCTAGCTAGCTACTACTCCGATCGATCTCGATCCATCAAACAATTCTGTCAAATCGGCAAATCAAGTGCAGAGGCCATCATTGCGGTTACAACCTTCAGCCCGATCGCATCACTCCACCAGGCGACCTGACGATGGGCTAGTATAAAAATAAGGAATTGGCTGAGCTTGTTCCACTCCCTGCATGCATAGGAGGCGGATGGATCGATCTCTACCCAGGTTTCTTGGCACAAGTGGTGAAAGTTTGTACAGTTTAATATACCATTTACATGAGATCAAGATGTCTTTGCGCCATTTTCATTGCTTCGCAAATTGAAGTACCAACCAATCCAAAGTAAATGGTGACGTTGCTATGATTTTTTAAGAATAATCACAACTTGGGAGACAAAACGAAGACAAATCTAATGTCAACAGTATTAACGAGAACGCAAATTTTAATTAGCCATTACTCACTTATGGATTAGTCATTTTCTATCTCAATATACATGCCACATTTGAATTTACTTTTTTGAAAGCAAATAGATTAAATTACTAGGATTTTTTCATGAATTTAAACCGCACAAATGGAACGATATCTGGATGTTCTAGGGGTAACTTACAACCGACGAAGCACACATCTCTACTATATAATTTGTCTTAACGACATGGTACGCGTACGTCGTCGCGCCGATCGTTTGCGATGGCTGGGTGTGGGCCTTTGTACCGTCTGTGCTTTGTTTTCTCCGACGTATTACTTGATGTGGGCCGGCCCAATCAAGAGCTGAAGTTGATTTCCGATCAACCGCTGCATAATTCCTGAGATGTATACCAGCACTGCTCCGAGACTATGCTCGAACAAGCCACCATGCGGTGGCCAAGGTCATTAGTGGTCAAAATTAGGACATATCAACGCAGATCAATCAATCTAAACATGCACACATACATACGTATGTTGTCAGATTCGAGCCACCACGTTTCTTGTAGAGCGGCATACATGTTGGCTTTCTTTTTGACATCAAAATACAAGACAATTAGGGATTGCATTAAGAACACAATTGAACCTAGAACATTATAAACACAATATAAAATAGTAGATTAAATGAAAACAAAATAGTAATAAAGTATAAAGCAACATACCAAATACAAATAAATATTAAGATGAAAGGACGAACAAAAGTTAAAGTTATGCGGGTCGATCGATCATCGGGGAAATCAAGGTAACACTAGCGGTGGAGTTGAGCACTAGGAGGTGCACGCTCGGTAAAATACATGCGGCTACGCCCACGTCTGGATCGACATCCTGAGCGACGAGAAACATGTAGACGACCACCGTACGTTGAGGCCTCATGGAAGATGAAAATTGATATATAAGACACTAGCCACCAAATTTTATTTCGGTCGCGGCACCAAAATTCACGTTGCGATCGAATAACGTGGAATGTGTAGAATGAGTTGGCGAGCCAACACCAGTGATTGATAGAGCCTCGGAGAAATTATGATGAAGGGAAAGCAACAAATGATTCATATAGAGGCGATACACCATGAGATATAGACGTTAGTGATTTCGTAGCAACTCGCATGGGTATTTGTCAATTTGTGACATAGGCGTTAGTTTTTCAAGGATATGGTATAGACGTTACTAATCTCATAACAACGCGTCATTTGTTACGATTGAAAATTAATCATCAAATTGTTTTATCAGCCCCTTCGCACGAGCATTTTGCTAGTCAGATATAATCTCCCATGTAATACCTTGAATTTTTGGTAGATTAATTATCTTTGACTAAAATGAAATTAGCTCTTGATTGTTCTTATTTATGCTAATCTCATGTGCTTAATTAGATGTTATTTTGTGCATGCATTTTGAAGGTAGATAAGTGATTGGGTTGACTTGCTTGTGCATGTTAATTAGCAAATAGTAGTAGCGCATGCATGTGTCGTTTGAGTTAGCAAAGTACGGAGTAGTAGTAGTGCATATGCATGCATAGATGATCTGCCATGCATGACGTGAGGATTTACGCCAACAAGGTCAACGTGGCTTTGTCCTAGAGGACCTCAGGCTGTGGTGGCGATGACCGATTAGGTAGTTCCTACGTGGACTTATGCGCATGCCCAGGAAAAGTGAGTCAGCTTATCCGTGTCGCTTAAGGAGAGGAAAGCAAATAGGAGCTGGACACGTACTGAGGAGATATTTTGGTCAGCACATAGATATTTTCCCTCAGCTGCGCCGGAGGGTCTTCTGCTCTGCTTGGTCGGTAAGATATTTTAGCTGGCCTTCAGCCATATATAGATAGCTGCCGCTGCTTCGATGTGTACTCTTTTCACTTCACACGCCCTCGGCATCCATCGAGAGATAGAAGAACAGGCAGAAATAATAGAGAGAGTGAGACGAGATCGGAGAGCGAGCGTATGCCGGTGCTTATACACGGAGGAAGATGCTGCTGATCCATCGTATCAGGAGGTGCTGCTATTTGGAGAGGGCGACGGCGGCGGTTGCTGGCGGGTGCTAGGCGCCGGCGATGGCGGACAATCTCTACTGCGGCTGCGGTAGTATTCTTCTGCCAGAGTACTGGGTCGTACGCCGATCGTAGCTAGTTCCTGGACGATCAATCATGCCGGATTGCCGGAGTTGACCAACGTGGATATTGTTTGATTGCTACGGCGTAGCTCAACCGAGGCAAGCGAATCCTATCTCTCTCTCATATATTTTGTAAAGTATGCTTTGATTGAATGTGTGATACCTTGAGTGGTACGAGCTTTGTGTTAATATACGGGGCTAATGCGCTGGTATCGTTACGGTGATGGATCCATAGGAGCCACCGGTACGACTCAGGCTTAGCACGTATAATTGACATGGAAATGAACTCAACGTTTTTATAAACAAAACTTGGTGTTACGAAGGTGATCGTATTGTACCGCTCACAGTACAGGTATGGGACTGTCTGAGTTCTCCGCGAGGGGCGGCCCTTGAATGGAAAGTGTCGGTGATGGATCCGTAGGAGCGATCGACATAAGTAGGTCAAGGTGTCCGGTGTTTGAGCGGGTAAAAGGGCTCTGCTCGTTCTGGAGCCTGTGTGGTTCTGGTCGAGGCTGTCGATGTCGGAGTACCCCTCTTAAGAGTGTAAAAGCGTGGATATTCACCCCTGTGATTCCCGGGTAGGGAAACTCACTTTCATGTGTGGCACCATGTGTTTTTAACCTGCTTAATTACTTAACCACACAATGATTTACTTGTATTTTGAAAACCTAGTGTATTTTACAAAGTATATGAAAGTGTTTGAATTGCTTGCCGAGTATGACTTGTTTGTACTCATCCTTGCTTCCCTTTGTTTTTATCAGAGTTCGCAGCGGAAGCCGTCGTATCCGAGGAGTAGGCTGGACCAGTGGGTGGGATGCGAGTAGAGAACTTTTTATTCTTGTAATTAATAATCTTGTAAAATGAGCAAAAGAGATTCTTGAGATCCACTGTGCTGGTTTATCCTGCTTCTCTACGCCTTGCGCGTGTATAGGCTTCACGGTCTATAGGCGCGCGGCGGCTGTCATTCTACCGGGCCGGGTCTCGGGGCGTGACATCACATCTTCACGATCGACCATACTTGACAGTTGAAAGCCTGAATCTCACGATGCTCTAGCAACCTCCAACATTTAGATGCTCTCGTGCACAAGGAAATAAACACGTTTGTGCACACGAAATGATTCAAGGAATTTTGGTCGTAGTTCATGAAATTAAGGTTTGCAAATGCGGGAACCATATTATCATCGTGGTAAATTTTGGAAATTCTAGTATGTTGTGTTTGTGTCGAATACTGCGTACGAGTTGGGTTACGTTTGCACTTGAGGTTGTATTAGATGTGGATATGATACATGTAGTGTTATAATTTAGCAACATTTATCTAGCACAATATAAAGAAGAAAAATTATATAAAAACTATGTAAAACTGAAATGTACATGTCATAAGGGATCTTGTCCCGCGGGTCAACCTGCTAGTTTTTTTCAAAAAAAAAGAACTCCTTGTAACGACAAAAGTAGCCCACGAAAAGGAATGTTCCTACGTTTGCACACTCAACGGAATAAGAATTATGGCAAGAATCTGACTGCGGTAGGATGGTTAGGAGGGTGGTTGTACCCCTAACCCAACAGAGTTTAAATCACAGATTTGATATTGGTATTTCTCATTTACGCGGAATTTTCTTCAGTGGGAGGCGATGTTCCCGTCGTGAGCGTGGCGCCTGTGGTGACTTCGTCAATCTTAAGACCCGACCGTCGGCTCAGTCTTTCGGAGATGCTCATAGGGGTAGGGTGTTCGTGCGTGCGTTCATACGGGTGAGTGTGTGCACGTGTATATGAGCGTCTACGTTGTACCGTGTTTCGCAAAAAAAATCTTGCGGTACTTCTACTGTTGCTTTGGCTAATGGCGAGAGTCGTGACACTTGTTTGGATAACGCACCTTGCATGTTCCATTTTAATGGAGACCATCGAATCAAACAAATCACAGGGACAGAGATTCTACTAGTACAAACGGAGCTGCATGCATGCATGCATAAGCAATGCTGGTAGTATGGTACTGGCAACGCACGGCTTCTGGTGGTTCCGATCACCACGACAGGATGCCTCTGGAAAGAAAGAAAAATAGAGCGGCTGCAGGGCAGGACACAACAAAGGCGACACGAGATCGAGCTAAAGCAACACATACATGGACAGTAGAGGATCACACAAGAGATCACTGCTACAAAGATACTAGGAGTACTACGGCTAGGATGCAACTTCCCAAATAGAGAGAGAGCATGCAAAGCAGTAGAGAGGAGCAGCCTTCCTCCGGCTCTCCTGTCGTTTGCACGAAATGAGAAGGGAAGACGTGGCCAGGCTCCGGATTTGACATTGCCACGCTACCAGGAAGGACCAACGCAACAAACGTTGCATCGTTTGACTTCACGGCTGGCCTAGCCTGCTACCCTGGACGACACGCAGCTAGCGCAGCACGCACACACATCAGAGAAGCGCACACCTCGACGGCAAAGTGACATTAGCTGTCTAATTTTTCAGTTAAGCTCTTCTGGTCTAATTTCGAGATGATGGCGTAAAACTGCCATTTTTGTGGTCAAATTAACCGTTCGGTACCACTTTACGATTTCAGGACGGAATCTAGCAATTCAGACCAAGTTTTCTTCCGAAAACGCTAAACATAGATTGAACGCGAATTTATACGAAAACTAGGGACCCATGAGCAAATTTGGTGAGGTGGACTCGGTCCCACATGTCAGTTCAACTAAAACATTAAATATCTAAATAAACTAAATAAATCCTACCGCCGTGCTGAGCTGATTCTCCAGCACGACCCACGACCTCCTGACCACCAGATCGTCTCAACCTCGACGTTTGCGCATTTCCCCTCAACCAGAGCGGGATCGAACCTTTCTTCTCCAAATCTTGTCGTCATCTCTGTATAAGATTCTTTCAACCTCAAGCTCCCTAGCCTCCACCGAGCACAACCGTGATCAGGTTGATATCACGGTTACGGGGCCACGCCCTTCTCGTTATCGTGCCATGTAGCCTCGGCGCACTGTAGCTCGACACCGGTCGAACATGGTTGACGGTGTTAAACCCAGCGATCCTAGCTCCCCGTGTAGCCTCAATTCGACGGAGGGAACTATCACATCGAACGCGCGTTCATGTTAACCAACTCTAGCTACACTGGCCCATGGGTTAGTGCCGATCTATTTTGTTTATTTAGATTTTTTTTTAGTTGGACCGACATGTGTGACCCAGTGCACCACACCAATTTTACTCAAGTTTCTGTTGCCTCAGCCTTGACAACTGGGTCTCATCTGTCAATGTTGTATTAATTCGCGTTCAATCAACACTTAGCGTTTTCTGCCAAAAATCTTAGTCTAGACCTGTAAATTTCCATCCCGAAATCGTGAAGTCCTACCAAAAGGTAAAACTGACCAAAAAAATGGTGGTTTTATGCTATTAACTCCAAAATTTCACGCCGGGCCTCGACCCAAACAAGCCCCAGGTGCCCATGTGCATCATATCAGTTCCCTCCCTAGTGATAATATGCTGAAAATACTTAACAATGAATTTGAATGTTACATTTGCAACATGGGCGAAAATATATTGAAGCATTCTTGGAATTACCGGTTTTTTGAGTTAGGGTCAAATTACTCGGTTTTCTCTCAAAAATTTCACAAACATACGAATTTCCGATTGGTAGTTTGTACGAAGAAATTGCATCCTTGCATTAGCAATGCAACAAGAATTATCTCCAAAATTCACCAATTCTTTTGCGACAATGGAAAAAACTTAGAACGTCGGGGGAAACGTGACCATGCATGCTACCATATGATGCACGGCCTGCTGCCAGGGAGGAGGGAGATGGTAACGCACTTTTGCATGCCCCATTTAATGGCGACCATGGACTCAGAGGGACAGAGATTCTACCAGTACAAACGGAGCAGCCTGCGCATGCTGCTCTGGTACAGGCAGTGCAGGTGCAGGGCTTCTGGTTCCGATCCCCACAAACACAACCACGATCGCTTGAGGAAAAAGAAAACACAGCGCCTGGCCAGCCAAGACGTACTACACACCAAAGACGACACAAGCTAAGCAGCAGATTGCATGCATGGACTACAGTACACGGTTACAGGAGATCACTGATACCCTAGTACAAACTACAGAAATACTACCACTACTCTACTACTCCACTATAGTAGATGCAACTTCCGAAGTATAGAGAGAGGATGAAATACGGTATAGTAGAACGGTGCTACTACTACGCTAGTGCTGTCCAAGCTCCAAAGTCCGGCAGCCTTCCCCCTCCAAAGTACTGCCGTAGCACGAAATGAGAAAGGGAAGGCATGGCCAGACTCCGAGCTTGCTTGACCCTGCCACGCCACCGCAACAAGAAGCTGCGTCGTTTGACCTCACGGCCGGCTTAGCTGCTGCTAGGCGCCTCCACTGGCCGCCATGCCAGCTGCTGCTGCTGCGGCGGCGCCGGTGCCACGGGCAGTGGCTGCGGCGGAGGAGGAGGAGCCGGAGTGTGGACGCGGTTGCCGACGTGCGTGAGGGTGGGCGTCCCGGCGGTGCCGTCGCGCGGCGTCGAGAAGGCGGCGGGGAGGTACTCGTCGGTGTGGCACGGGAAGGTGGAGCCGCTGAAGTGGCGGAGCAGCGCGTCCATGCCCTGCAACAAAACACGGTCGACAGGACGAGTCATGAACATGAGCATGCTTTCGTCTTCACCGTATCGCAGTTTGATACTAGTGCATCGATCTGTGCTTGGTGGCTAGCTAGGCCGGAATCATTGTGTACCTGGATTCGCGCGGAGCGGATGTCGATGACCTTCTTGGTGCCGTGCACCTTCCAGCGGGCGCCGTGGAGGGCGTAGTGCAGCCCGCGCGCGGCCTCCGCCGTCGTCAGGTTCACGAACGCGTACCCCATGTTGCTGCTGCACTTGCTGTGATGATCACAAGATTTTGATCAGGACATGATTCATGGTTTCCTTAATTTTTGTTTGCTCAAACGTGCAATGATAGAACAGATAAGATAAGAAAATTGTACTACTCTGGTACTCAATGCACGCAATGTACTCTGTCAGTCCAGCAAATGTTTAGTGCTCAATGTTTCAACCAAAGAAAAATGCTTAACTACTACAGATTCGAGTTTTCCTGGCTTGGTTTGTCCGTTTGTTCTTTAGCTTTATCCAGACGAAGGACTGGACAGAAGGGAAGAAAATAGACTGGTCAGAGGGCCAGTGGTTAGCTAGCCGGTGCTGGCTGCCCAGCGACCCGGGTTCGAGTCTCGGCTCGGGCGCTGCTTGCAGCTCCTTTCTTCTATAAAAGTAAGCCCTGGGTGCTAGTGCCCTTGGGTCTCGTTTTTTTTTTAGAAGGGAAGAAAATAAAAGAAACGGTTTAACTTGGCTCCTATGCGATTCGCCAAAAGTTAACCTTGTCATTGCAACTTTCAGAAGGCTGTTCTGCATAGAAACAGAAATGCAGGAAAAAGACATCATGCTCTCCTAGGCGTTTATTTTTCAGATGCAAAGAAGATATATAAGACGAAGAAATTTAAACAAATCTACTACGTACTCCATTATCATGTCCTAGTTTGTCTCATTGTTCTTTAGCTTTGCGCAGACGGAAGACGACAGGGGAAGAAGAAGAAAGCAAAGGCAGTTTAACTTGCTCCGATCCATTTGTTATAAAGAAAACCTTTTCATCCCAGCTTGCACAGTGTTCTTTGGCAGTAGTATAAGGGAAAAGAAGAAGAAATGCGGGCGATAATTTCATGGTCGCGGCGTTTTATCACCTGAAATCCATCGGCAGGTAGACGAAATCGTAGGCGGCGGGCACGGGCTTCTTCTTCTTCGTCTTGCTGTTGGCGCGGGCGCAGTGCTCGTCCAGCAGCTGCATCATCTCACATGGCCTGCACCACAAAGAATCGTTCGTCAGATCTATTTAGCGACACGAATCGAACTGCAGCCTGCAGAGCAAGAAGGGGAAAAGAAGGCGAAGTTCTTGCGTGCATGGATGTGGTTGCCGGATGTTCACTTACTTGAGCCTGTTGGGGACGTTGCGGATCATCACGGTGGTGACCGGCCGCTTGCGCCACTCCGGCGCGGGCATAGGTGACTGCGGCCTCGTCGTAAACGTCGGCGACGGCGACCTCGTCGCCGGCTTGCAGCCGCGCTCGACCGGCGCATTCGCCTGCCGCGGCCCGACCACCCTGCCCCTCTCCGCCGCCTGCTCCTGCCTGCGCAGCAAACGCGGTGGGGCCGTGCGCTTGCCAGGGCGAGGCGCGGCTGCAGGTGGAGGCGCTTCCTTCCCGGGCTTCACGGGTTCGGCCGCTTGCGCTTTGGCCGCCGCCTGCGCCCGCAGCTTCTCGCCGTCCAGGTCTTCGCCCACGATAAAGAGGTGCACGGGACTGAAGAGGTGCTTGTGCGGAGCGGCGCCGTGCGGCAGCGCAACCATGGGACGCGGAGGCGCATGCGCTGTCGGCGATGGCGTCGAGGGAACATCCTTGGAGCTCAAGGGAGCCCGCGATGTCGGCTGCGGCGGCGGAGGGACATCCTTGGAGCTCAAAGGCGCCCGCGATGTCGGCGGAGGGGGCGAGGGGACATCCTTCGAGCTCAAAGGCGCCGGCGGTGTAGTTGGCCGTGGCGAAGGTTCGGCCTTGCGGAGGAAACGCCCCTTCGGTGCCGGCAGTGGTCGGAGAAGCCTGGCGAGGAAACGATACGGACCTTTTCTCCTCAGCGGCGGCGGGAGCGCGCCGAGAAAAGGAGGCACAGGCACCGCTGCTGCCGGATGCGGAGGCGGAGGCGGATGGGAGCCGTAGATGGGTCCAGCAGGGGGGACGAGGAGTGGCAGTGGCACGAACGGGTAGTTGGGAACGAAGGGAGAAGGCGGCGGGCAGACGCCGGGGTGGTAATGAGACATCACCATGCTGTGAGGAGGAGGCGGTGGGGGGAACTGGAAGCGGCGACGGGAGAGGAACGGAGGCGCGTCGGCCCGGAGCTTTGTGACGGCCATGGCCGGAGAAGAGGGGTGGAGGGGAAAGGCGCAGTGGCAAGAAGTGTTCGCCGGCGAGAGAGGGGCAGTGTTGTCCGGTCGGGGGACAAGGGCTCTGGGTTTATAGGCCCGGCCGTCCTGGTTGTAGAGACGGGAGTGGCACTGTGGCAGGACATGTCTTTTTGGAAGCAGTATGATATGTGTCACTGAGACTTGGGCCAACTTACTGACACGTACGCCGAGAGTGTTACTCAGATCGACCGGACGGCATATATCTACCAAATGTTTCAAAATGTTTTGCCTGCTTGATCTGTGGAATATACTATGATTGTAACAAAAAAAAAAGGTAACTTGGAACGATGCTGATTGTTTTAAAATTGCTTCCAATCTAATGAACACACGTATGCAAAATTTACGTCAGTCTCCAAGGACGTTTCCAATGCGTCAAAACGATGGATCATTGGAAATTAAATGTTGAAAAATCTAGTTAGACACATATGACAATTAGTCTTCCCTTGTAGTGTCTCATTCCATGTGCTTTTCAATCATATGAGAATAGGACCATTAGTGACATCTTCTATGAGTAGATACAAGAAGACATGGTGTTTTGGCTCGCAGGAGTATTTAGTCCCGTTATGGGAAATGCATTTTAAAAATATTTTAAAAGGTAAAAAAAATCAGAAATAAAATTTTGGGTCTACCTCCAGACATTTTATGTTGGCACAAAAAATTCCGCGGAAGGCAAATATATTTTGTGCTTTTTTACTTAGGGCAAGAAAAATGTCTTTTTTTGCCGAAACTTTGTGGGCCAACATAAAATGTTCAGATATACAACGATTTTTTTAAAAAAAATTGACACTATTAAATATGTTTTTCATAATAGAAGCATCTAGTCCCACAAGTCAAAATAGATTTCCGGATACAATGTTATTTCATCCAGACATCAAATTGATCCACGTCATTTAAATATTTTTAGGGCGTTTGTTATGTCAGGTATGGCTAACCAGCTAATGAGCCGTTTAACTCTTGTAGTCTGCGCCCAAGTAACGAGACGTGGTGTTCATGGACGGTTTCAAACAAAAAACAAAACAGTGTGTGTGCAAAATATGACATGTTAAGTTATATGGCCTGTTTATGTGTCTCCACTAGTGCGTCATAAACTAAAATACATGCTAGATTATTAGGTGCCAACATAGACATGGCATGTATCACATGTTCAAAGGCGTGGCACGTTAAACTCTAAAATATAAAGATTTATTTATTCATGTAAAATGATCATATGAAAATAATAATAAAAATAATATAAACATAAAAAACATATCCAAAAAAACCTTGACAACAATTATGCATGTAATTTCACCTCCTGGTCTGACTAGCGACAGTAAAGTTTGGCAAGGTAGAAATGGTCGTTGATTATCAAACTTGATTTTAAAGAGATTAAACTTTGCGACTGATATATCAAATATATATTAAAAAATATCAAAAAATATATTACGAATTCGTATGTTATCAAAAAGAAATAACTTTCGAAAGTCCATTATACTTAGATTGGACCTTTTCTATATGGTCACATACTCGGCACAAGTGATAGAAGAGAGGCAGTTTGCTGTGCAAGGGGGTGCTACACATGACTGCATCTAAAGGACAACTTTCATTCAGTTTAACCTTATGTGAAAATATAATGGCTCATGACTTCAGAAACTCATATAATACATCAACGAGTACACAAAAAATAATTAAGAGACAATTGTATTAATAAGTATGATACAACATATGTAAAATAACAGAACTTTTGAAAAAAGTTTTTCTCCTCCAATTCGGTGTACTTATTTTAAAAGCCCAATAGTTTAAATACACGCCGAATAGGTGTTTTTTTCCTCCTCCCGACGCTTTATGGGATGCCAAAAGTGAGAGGACGGTGGAGATTGTGGTGATTTTGGGACCTTATATCCTATTTATGTACTATAAAAGTTTGAAAGTCCCACACTAGTATGAAAATACCAAACTCCAAAGTGAATAGAAAGAGCAATCAAGAATACCTAATTATCCATTGAGATTAGATTAAGCATCTAGACAATTTGGTACCATACTTTATACATCGTTGATTTAGAAAATACGGAAATTAGCACAGCAGTAAATTATAACATAGGAATCTATCAAACTCCAGCGTTAAGAAAGAAGCAATGAAGAACGTGTAATTTTGTATTGACCTTTTATTTTGCATCTGGACTAAATGGACACATACTGTTTAGATTGAATATTTTTAGATAAATAGGTACACTTTAGCACCGTAAATATATCACAAACTTTAGAACTTTTTGCATCTTTCAATCTTATGTTTGAAAACAACGTGGGTGTGACATCTTTCAATTTTGGATCACATCGTTCAGTGCATTGAACTAATATCATGTACAGACGACACATCTGGTAACTAATACGTATTATATTTCGGGCAAGGCACAGTAATCATTCAACCACTCAAAAAATATCATTCACCACTAATTAAAAAGGATGTTCAACATGCAGGTGATATGTTGGTTTAGCATAATTTTTTTTTTGATTTTAGATCTGTATCGTTTCCTGACATATATAAAGTATATAAAACCATTGATTTATGTTTCATTCATTTTTCACACACTAAAGATCATACCCTCAGCATTGTGAGGACCACCCTGCTAGTTTCTAAAACTTTAAAGTAGGTAATTTACCTACTGTTTTCTTCAATAAAATCTTCTTATCAAAGCTCTACATGACTACACTAGTCCAAGGCCTGTACTATAGACAAACAGACTCAGTTTGAAAGACTCACAGCTGATACACACAGTACTTGAAAGAACACAATACTATCAAACTAAACTATGGAAAAAAACCTGCCAAACCGCACAAATACCATGGTAACGACTATAGACTAAAGGGGACCTTCTGAATTCCTATTTCAGGCAAAGCACATTTAGCTGAAGATCAAGTAACCCACTAAGAAGTTCAAGGCAAAGCACATTTAGCTCAAGATCAAGTAACTCACTCTGAAGTTCGGTTGCCTAAGCCCAAACCAGTGTCGAAACACTGCTCCTTCATGGCTAACCCAAGGTAACGTATACAAGAGAACAGGTGCAAATGTCACAAAACATAAATGAGGGCAGATTCAGATACCTAAGCCTGTCAGCAATTTGTATGTTTGCCTAGCTAGCTACTTGTTCTTCAGAAGAACAAGTGCATATTACATGGATATCAGGGGATGAATTGCTGCACACATCACACCATGATGAAGCCAGATCAAACATAAGAGAGTCGCCAAGCATGCAACTAGTGTTATGATACCTATACTAGATGTTTGCTAATTGAATGTCATGCTTTCCTTAAAAGTTCAAGTAAAAATACTGGACCAGCTAAATCAGAATGTTCATTGTATCACCCAGCTCTATCTTTGAGTCTCATTATGTATGTTGCAACGAAATTTCGCACACCTGCGCAACATGCAGTCTATTAAGGCTTAATGCACCAAGATAGAACTTTATCATGGGACCAAAATAGCATTAACATGGCAAATCCTACTTTCTGGACTTGATAGTAACAGAGCACAATGTGTTCAGAAAATGGTCCATTATCAAACTGTGATCACTGATACTATCAAGCAAAGTTTGGTCTGAACATCTTTGTTCTTGCATATATGATATAATAAAACATAATATCCAAAAAAAAAACTGCACTGCAGCTGAATATATATTCATGTTTCCTTGTAACGAAATAACCAGCGAGGAATTTCATCACCTGTGCACCTGTCATCCCCAACAATAGGCCCTAATTCATCTCTGTTTTTCTTCTTTCTCCACCAGATAAACTAAAGAAGCAGAGTTTTTCCCAACACCAATTAAGGCACGACGTCGGAGAAGTCCGGTTCCTTGATGAACCCATCCACGAGCTGCCGCTCCGCGGGCGGCAAACTGGCCCAGAGATCGTCGAGCTGCGCATCTGAGATGGAGGTATGTGAGAGGAACTCGAGCGCCGGCATCTCCGAGAAGTCGTTGAGGAGGTCCATGGGCGACTCCTCGGGCGGTTGCTGGAAGTTGGTTTTAGCCGCGGCGCCATACAGCTTGAGAGCTGCGGCATCGTACGCTCTGGCGGCGTCCTCAACGGAGCCGAAGGTGCCGAGCCATGTCTTCCGAGCTTTCGTCTTGGAATGTCCCATCTGCGCCCCGTACTTGCCGCCGAGTGTCCGGTGCACGCCGCGGAACTCCGTCCAGGAGTGCGGCTTAGCAGCCTCCTACTTCTTCACCGCCATCGTCTCTGTTACGGCGTACTCATCCAGACTGAAGTTGGTGATAGCCCTCGGCCCGTGCAGGTTGACGGCCGCGGCGTCGTACGCTCTGGCGGCGTCCTCGGCGGCGTCGAAGGTGCCGAGCCAATATTTTCCATTCAAGTGCCTGATCCGCGCCCGTACTTGCCGCTGAGAGTCCGGTACACGCCGCGGAACTCGGTCCAGGTGGCCGACCGAGCTGCCGTCTTCTTCTTCACCTCCCGATCCGGCGTGCAGGCATGCAGCTCGGCGGCCGCCGCACCGTACGCTTTGGCGGCGTCAGCGGCGGTATCAAAGGTGCCGAGCCAGACATAAGCTAGCCGCGACGGAACCCAGATCTGCGCCCCGTACCTGCCGCTTGGTTTCGGGCGGACGCCGCGGAGCTGGGTTACGGCGTGCCTGGCCTGCATCATCCTCCCGCCACCAACAGCGTCCCCGTGCTCCTTCGAGACCTCACTCATCCCGGCGTTCGAGCCCTGCTGTTGGACGCCCTCCGCCATCACCACCATCACACTCGCGCCCTCGCCCTGGACTGGGCGGCCGCCAGGAGAAATGCAGGAAGGTTCAGGAAGGAGCAGGTAGCACACAGAATATGATATTTTGCACAAGAAAACCCCTGAAAACCCCTCTGCGTAGCCAAGTCACCGCCAGGTTGTTGTTTTTCTCTACCATGGTCAGCATGAACTCAATTACCAAGTTAAGAAGAAATCTCTAGCAGCATGTTTGCTAAACGCATTTGGAGATCTCTAAAATCATGCTCTAGTATATTTGCTAAACTTTTTGTTATTTCTAATTTTTTTACTAGACACCTAAATTTGTTTCTCGTATACCCAAATAAAACAAACCACAACTCTGTTTGATATCACACCAAAACTCACCGTGTGAGAGGGTAACGGGCCGCCCGGTCACCACTTATCACCTCAGGTAGTCGGAAATCAGGCCATCTTCGCCCGAGAGCACCACCCGGACATCGTGCACAACTCCGCCGTCCCCATCTAGAAGCCCTTGTCGCCTACAGATCTGACCATAGCCCTCTAGCTAGCCGCCTCACCATAGGCATTCTGAATCTACACCTGTCTCGCCAGGCCTGGCCAGCAACTCATCTTCGACCGTCAGCGCTAGGTATTCTTATTCTAGATTTTTTTTTTGTCCTAGGTAAACTAGATATGGTGTTTCGTAGTTTGATAGTTTCATTTTCTGATTCATAGACTATATATAGCGACGATGAGTTCATGCTTAAACGTTTGATATATACGACTAGAGAGGGAGAGACTGAACACGAGTTTACGAAGATTTCGCTAAAATAAAATCTATTATATACTAAAAGCAAAATGAGGTAGTTTTTCGAAGCACCACGTTGATCCACATCCTCTTAATTAATTTTAGTGGTTAGATCTAAAATATAAGGCCAAGATTTAATAAGATATTGTAACTGCGTAAACTCATTGACACGTTCTATGTCGCAGGTGACCACATATCAAAATAGAAAAGGAAACTACCGAACCGGGAAAAGAGGTGAAAACAAAACCGATCCTAAAGCTGGGGAGTCGCATTAAAAGAACTAGAGCTGGCGTATTGCCACAGACGGGACTCTGTATGGGTCCGTTTAAAAAAAAACTGCATATGTACGCTAGCTAGCTAGATCGTGGTGACACACTGGCCGGTTTACCGGCCGGATGGCCGGAGAATTCACGTTTTACTCTCGCTCGCTCACAACCTGACATTCCAAAAACAAAAAACAAAAAAAACTCCAATGATTCATGCACATATGAAAGCATGTATGCATCTACTCCGTATAAGCGTACACCTTAATCAGATTATGTTCATGTACATTGTACTCCAATGATTCATGCACGCCGTCAGTTGCACGGTAAAAAGAGACATGCAGCATGATTGTAATAGAAAATGGTTACGCATGCCTGCACAGTTTCATTGCTTGATAATTGCCTGTGTTCTGCTCATGCATAGGATTTTATCAAAAAAAGTAGAATTAAGTATACATGTTTTCTAGGAAAAGAAAACTGTCGATAGTCTCTAACTGATAGTGTGTCAAAAATCCACTAAGTCAGTTTTTTTAATTAATCTTGCGTGTTTTCTAAGCACCCTAAATCAGTCATTGTTTTAGGTCAAGTGATTCGTTGTGTGAAAGTACACCGTTAAAGGAGTATTGACCAGATTCCAACCAAGTGTCATGTGAAGCATACAACTGACGATCACTGGGATGATCTTCCCAACTTCTCTGCATTTGTGATTTTTTGAAAATTTATTTATTTATTGAAGAGAGATTTGATTGTACATGGTTCATAACCAATGTGGCAAATTTGGAGCATCGCCGAGAGCACAAATTCTTAGAGAAAAAGAAGGTGCTGGTAGAGTAACATCATAATAAGGTACAAGGATACCTGCGAATATGAATGTAGACAAAATAGATTGCTGGCTGGAAGATATCACCGACTTAAATCAGACAAAAATATGACTATTCCAGAGATTAAACCAATTTCCTTAAACTTGAGCAAAGAAATCATATTGATTTCAATATTTTTTAGTATATTTATACAAAAGTTCAAAGCTACATCTAGAAGATGGTTTCCGTTCCTAAAATGCGACATTTTTAGAATGAAAGAAGAACATCAAGTAGTCTGTAAGCGAGGGAGTAAATTAGCGAGGGAAGCCATTGATTAGGACAAGATAAAATATAAAATACTCGCTATATTCACTTCCGCGACCGAACATTTTTGTTTCCATTAAATATTTAAAATCATTAAATGATTATAAAAACACAAAATCAAATTAACAAATGGTGTTATGTGTATTAACATTTGTTTTCTCCATTTAAATGACGTCATCTCACTGTTAATCTAATGTATCCTAATTATAATAAACCATGAATAATTGGCAAGAAATTATTATTTGGACATCAACATACATGTTTTTAAACTAAATCAATTTAAAATTGACGAGTATAATCTGAGATTTAAACTCACATGGTAACATCAAATAAACCTACCTCCTAGATTACAGTTTAAATTAAATCTATGTATATTTAACATCACCATGTAAACATGTGCATATGGTCCTTGATATATTTGTTCTTTGAAGTTTGAACCTTATCAATGTGTTGTTAGCTTTTCTGTCTCGGCAAAACTAGGGAGCATGCTTTCATAATTTTTTTCATGAAAACGTTATATTGTCCCTCTGACGGAAGATGATTAAGAACTGTGTTAATTCAAAACACATAATATAAGTTTCTGTAATCATAAAATATATTTTGTAGACACCAGATGTTGCCCTCGCATTTGCGAGGGCCACTGTGCTAGTTATATAAATGATACTTAGAAAATTAATGATGTGGCTTTGAGAAACTAGAAAATAACTCATAATTTGAGTATGAAACTTCAAGAAGTTGAGACAAACAGATTCTATATTGCGCAGGTTTAGATCAACGATGACAGTAGATATTGATTAAACAAATGATGAAGATACAATCAAGATAGAGATTAAAACAGTTTGAATAATTTGTAAGGACACAAAAATGTAAGTCAGGAAATGAGGAGTCCCAGTTTGATTCTGGAAGTTCAGTCCATGGGCTCAAATCTACGTATTCATTTGGAGAGGCTATGCACACGTGCTGCCAAGCCCTCATGGCTAAGCCTTCTTATCCCTTAGCCAAACTCACAGTGCTTGGCCCGATTGTTTTTTTGTTTATTTTGCATAAAATCATTGAAATAATATTTCCACATTTTACACGGTAAATCTGTATGTTGGATACTCGAATAGCTGACAGTGCCGCCAATCTCGAAGACTAACGAGCACATCTCCGTCGGCGTAAAAGTGTTCATGACTCATGCACAACTACGTTCACTCTTTAATAACTCTCTTTTTTTGTCAACGAAAGAATCGCTCAAAATAGAGAGAGGGGCAACTTGCTTGTCTTGCAAGACAACTCAATATCACCAAGTCTTTCAACTTTACACACTAGGATTCGGGTGGTTTTGTTAGTCCTATTAGTCAGCAAACTAGCCATTAGAGAAATATACCTTATGTGGCCAAAGTCACAACTAGCATATCTCAACCGCAATGCCACACACGGTACTGACTGGAACCGCCTGTCCGCCCTGCTCACCGCCGACTGCTTTTGTTTGGCGCTCCCGATGGGCGGCGACACAGACAAGGTGCAGGAGATGCTCGAGTAGTGTGGGTGCTTGAGTGTATAGGCGAGGGACTTGTTGGGTTGGGTCCCTACCCTGAACTCGTAGAGAACATCGGGCCGATGAAGGTGCATTGGTCCACCGTCCACGCACATCGTCCCGGGTCTTTGCGGTGAAGAGTGTGAGGCGTAATGGCTATTCATAGAGGGATTATTCTAGGCGCCACCGATGGCGAAGACAAGATTGTGACTTGGCGGGATTTCAGATGGAGAATTCCGTGTGTTTTCGTTAGCTCGTTCGAGCGATCGAGAGAAAAACAGTGAGAGGAAGGTGGACAAGTGCACGCTAGAATCACAAGTGGACCCATCAGGTGGTTCGCACATGTCATATTATTTGTTAATTGACTAATTCTTTAAGATTTGCCGTATTTGTTACCACTTGTCACATAAGTGCTTGTTTGTGCAATTTTACTCAATAGATAAAGCAATGGGAGGCTGGCAACAAATGGAGCAGAGCATGGTACCTGACATTTTTCAAATGAATGGAAAACCATTTAGATTTTGAAAATAAATTTCTCAAAGCTCAATAGTATTATGTAAAACCCCTTAATCAAGTGAATATATTGTCCTGTTCCTGTAATCAGTAAACCAAAAATGGATTACAATTGTCATGTGTTGAGTGCCATCTGATACAACTTTATGTCATATGTTTTGCTTCTTCTACACCTATCTTCTCTTTTGTTTATCCGAATGGTACTATGTACATATTCTTTAAACTCCGAAGTGCAACATACAAAATCGTATTATCTTTGTTAAAATGTAATTTTACCAGTTCAGAGGTAGAACTTCTTTTGGAGGGGAGTTCAATACGACAAGTCAAAACTGTTCTTGATATATTTTTGTTTGGAAACTAGAACTATGTATATTAGATCTCAAGTGAGTATACGTGTATTATACAAGTAACAAAAATATGAATCCCGACTAAGCTCAAATAAAAATCTAGGAAATAAGCAATAAAAAGTTGAGAACTATAAAAACTTAGCACTTTGAAATCAAAATTTATCAGGTTGTGAGATGGTTTGAGTGGATTAAGAGCTCTTGATTCAAATTTGCAATATTACATTTCTGCATTTTTTTTGCAATATTACATGCTACTAGTAATATATTCCCAAAGCTATTTATTGAAAAAATAAAAATAAAATAATAATACTAGTAATATATTCCCAAAGCTATTTATTTTTGCAATAAGAAAAATATATTTAAACCCTATTTATTGAAAAAAAAAGTTCATTTTTATTGGTGATTAAACCCTCATGGATGACTGTTTAGTCTTTAATTAGAGACTCTAGGCGGTCTTTTATTTCTAGTTAACTACTATGTTTTGTTTATCGATGTGCACATTTCTTATGTAGAGACCCCTGATATACAACCTTATGAGTGTATCGTCTTATGTCTGAGTTAATAAAACTCTTTATTGAAAAAAAAAAACGAATGGAGCATAATGTGAGATTTAGTTTTATTTTCGCTCTCGCGGCGGCAAACTTGTCCGTGGAAACCGAACATGTGCTATTGTATAGGATGAGCCGGTTGGAAGATAAGTCAATTCGGTGTTGTGTCTTCCTTTCAAGGGCACCAACCACATGGTCGAGAGATCTTAGGCACGTGCGCAAGTAAAATTCAAAAAGGAAAGAGCAATGATACGCTAACAGCAAAACCCAGTAGATCAGCATACCTCACCGATTGTAAAATGAATGACTATAACATTTTGATTTCGAAAATAAATCTTGAAAGCTGAAAAGCATTATGCGTATCACACAGGAAAAGGCGATCTGACGGCGATCTGGTGGCGATGTACCGGCGCCTGACCATGGCACCGCCACCGGTGGGCGCGTCGAGTGGTTCGGGCTCGCGCTTCGCGTGCCTGGCCGGGCTTGCGGCGGCGCCCTCCGGGCTCGATGGCCTCGAGGGGTCGTGAAAGAACATTTATTATCCCTCTATGTTTTGTGTGTTAGATAACAACACCGGTAAAGGTTTAATGTGTTGCTAAGTGATTTCAGAAATCGTCCGGTATCTCTCCATATTCAAAAAGAAGAAAGAAAGTTTCGGGAATTCAGAAAGATGCGCTGTGCCCTGGGTGGCCGGTTCCCAGGCCGGCCAGTCCGGGCTGCAGGCCGGCTGGCTCAGCTGCCTGCCCGGTTCCTAGGCCGGCCAGTCCGGGCTGCAGGCCGGCTGGCTCAGCTGCCTGCCCGGTTCCTAGGCCGGTTCAACCGGGCCCCATGCCGGCCTCTCTGCAGCAAGGCCAGAGCACGCCTGGCCGGCCCCCAGGCCGGCCAAACCGGCCTACAGACCGGGCACACAGTTCTCAAACGGCTACTTTTCTACAAGAGCTATAAAAGCCTCTCCACCTAGCTCGGGACAAGCAGCTCGCCTACTGTTTGAAGAACTCCATTGTTGCAAGCTCAAGAAACATTAGATCTCTCAATCCCTCCACCCAAACTCGTTGATCTTTGGAGGATTGAAAGAGAAGGCCCGGATCTACAACTCCACCAAAGCGTTCTTCATTTCCCCCTCATTCACTTGAGGGATTTGAGCCTAGGGTTTCCACTAGGAAAACCTAGGCATCTTGTTGTACTTACTTGCTTGCTACTTTTGTAGTGAAGCGTGGTGCTTGGGAGCCCAATCCTTTTGTGGGTTGTCCTCCAAGTTGTTGTAAGGGCTCCGGATTCCGCCTTGAGGATTCCGATAAAGAAAGGTGGACCGAGCTTTTGTGCGAGGTTCATCGGAGAATAGGGTGAGGCCATTTGTGGCGTCTTGAGTTTGAAACTCACACCCCTCCAACGAGACGTACTCCCCTAAAAAGGAGGAACTCGGGAATACATCTTGTCTCCGCGTGCTTTCCTATCGGTTAATCCTTTCTAGTTTACTACTTGTATCTTATCTTGTTTAGACTTAACTTGTCATATAGGTAAATTCACCTTAGTTGCATATCTAGAGAATTTACCTTTTGTCAAGCCTTAATCGAAAAAGAATTAAAAATTGGAGTAGCACCTATTCACCCCCCCCCCCTCTAGGTGGCCATACGATCCTTTCAATTGGTATCAGAGCCTCGGCTCTTTATTCGGGCTTAACCGCCTAAGAGAAATATGGCCCTCAACGACATGGGAATGAGTACCCGATGACACCATCGTTCCCACTTCGGTTTCCGTGGAGGACTTCACTTCCTTGAAGTCCTCTATGGATACTCAAATGGGAGAGTTGCGCAAAATGTTAGCAACTCATGGGGCAAAGGGTATCGACTCCTCCCTAACTCCGGAGGCTCCTCCTAAGGAGCCCTCGGATGAAGTGTGAAGAAAACGGGGGTGAACTCAAATAAAAATGAATCCCATCTAAAACACCTAATGGGAAGGGAGAATGCTAGAGTTCCTTTTGCATACTCTCCCGACCTACCGTCCCTCATCCTCCTATTCACTTAAGAGGAGCTCCACCTAGTCTTAATGCATCTTCTTTACCCGTTGGCAATCTTCTATGAAATCTCACTTGAAAAGTGGTTGCATAGGTCTTTGGAAGATCATTGTAGATGGATTCAAGCCGGTGGATGAAAATGACTTGACAAGGAGAAGAAGTTGAAGCTCAACTAAATTCCACCGCTCTTGATGTGATCCGTGTTGCCGTGGGTGAAAGAACATCATCACATTGAAGATTGCACCACCGCCAAGGAAGCATGGAACAATCTCACGGAGGTGTTTGTTGGAAATGAGAGCATGAGAGAAATAGATATGAAGCCATGAGCAATCAAATTGAAGGCTTCTACAAGAAAGATGATGAAACTCATGAGGAGATGTATCAAAGGCTCAAGGCTCTTGCTCCGCATTTAGAGACCTTGGTGCTAAACATGTGGATGATACTTACATCAAGAGGAAGTATGTGAATGCCCTCATGCCGTTTGAAGAGAACGACTTGAAGAGTCTCCAAGGAAGCACAACTATGACACCTTGACCTCAAATGAAGTCATGCAAGAGATGCAATCTTACAAGGTCCGAGCCAAATTGCTAGAGACTCTCGTGCCCGAGCTCTTGGAATGGCCCAAAGTTCCTCACTTGCTTTGAAGGCCAAGGTGTGGAACAAGATGAAGACCAAGATCATGAAGAGGGAAGTTACTTGGCACCCGAGGAACTCAAGGGTGCTCATAGAGATTATGTGGCTCTCGGCAAAGACTTTTGGAAAATCCATCTAAAGCTAAAGCTTATGTGGATCAAAAGCATAAATCAAGGTTACAAGGAAGGCAACCCAAAAATGAAGACTTGCTTCAATTGTCAAGATCAATTCCACTATGTTGCCCAATGCCCTTAAGAACCGTGAAGAACATGGAGGAAGACTCATTCTCAAGGAAGCTTCAAGTTCTTCTCCCACGAAGCCTTACTTCAAGAAGTTCATCTCCAACAAGAAGCTACCTTCCAAGGTGTTGGTGGTAAGAGAAGAATATATGTCCGGGGAGGAGAGTGATGAAGAAGAAACAACCACAAGTGAGTGGCCGCTTTAGCCATTGCTTCATCGACAACCCCTTCTCTCTTTGAATCCCCCAATGATAATGTCACCACCAAATCCGCTACGTGTCTCATGGCCAAGCTCTCCGAGGTATCACCTTCCCTCCTCTAAGACTATGAATGAAATGCATGAACTTATGAGTCTTAGAGTTAAGGAAGAAAATGTTGCTTTGGATTTCTTGATGACTAACTTGCAAGGTGAAGCAAGATTCGGCTTGAGATTCTTATGATCAATATGGCATGGCACAAGATCTCCTTAAAGAAAAGGGGAGACTGAAAGAGAATATGCTAATGAGATCGCTTCCCTTACCAGGCGATTGAGGAAGAGCATGACTTCGAGTTTCTCTTGAGGAGAAGCTTGAGAATTTGATGAATCTCAAAATGAAACTCTTTCTAAATCATTAAAGAACGTGACCATGCTATTGCTAAATACAATGTTTTAGAGAAACAAAAGGTCGTATTTGGTGTTGGTCATAATAGACTAGCCGATGAGCTAGGTCGCTCACCAAGGCTCACAAGGCCTTGGAGAGTGAACACTCTATTCTCACCAAGTCTTTTGAACAACTTCAAATACAATCTACTAAAATTGATGAACCTAGCTCCTCTACTTCTTCTTGTGATCATGCAAATGTCATTGAGGAAAATGCTAGGTTGAAGAATGAACTTGCCAAGGCCTCTAGCCCTCAAGGTGAGAAACCTCTTTATGAGCTCTTGCAAGCGCAAAAGCCTCACATAGGGAAAGAGGGCCTTGGTTATGTTGCCAAGAAGAAAAGAAGAACAAGAACAAGAAGAAGGCCAAGCCCGCACAAGCAAAAGAGACTACCATTGCGAGTGGTGATGCCACAAGGGGCAATGCCACTCACAATGACTTTGCGGGAAAATACAACCCTTCATATGTTCTTATGAAATCTAGATGGTTGTGTTTTTGCTAAATATGTTGGCACTTCATATGGAGATGATTATCACTATGCTATTTGGGTTCCAAAGACCCTTGTGACTAACAAAAGAGGACCCATTTCACAATGGGTACCTAAAACAAAGACTTGATTCTTGTAGGACTTTTCTTCCGGTGGATCTTCATGGCTCATTGATAGTGGGTGTTCATCTCACATGACCGGAAGCAAAGAAGTAGTAAAGGGCCTATTGAATCAATTACTCACATTTTCTCATGTCACCGTCGGGAATAATGCAAGACTTAAGGTATTGGGATATGGCAAGGTAGTGATCACTCCGGAGTTATCCATTGAGAAGGTCCTCTTGTTGAATCTTTCATATAATTTACTTTCCGTTGGTCAATTATGCAATGTCGGTTACACCGTTATCTTTAATAAACACCACGTGACCATCCTTTTCACTCAATCTCTTAAAGTAGCCTTTGTTGGATTTCGTGTAAACGGTTTGTATGTGGTCGATTTCTCGAAAGAGACCACTCAAATCGCCACGTGTCTAATGGCTAAATCCGACAAGGGTTGGCTTTGGCATCGCCGGCTAGGCCATGTCGGTATGAGAAATTTGCAAACTCTTGTGTGGACACGTGGTAGGACCGATGTTAATTTTTCCAAAGATCGTCCTTGTAGTGCTTGCATAGCCGGAAAGATGCATGAAAAGAATCACCCAAGAAGAGCATTATCTCCACGAGAGGCCTTTGGAGCTCCTTCATATGGATCTCTTTGGGCCTCCCACATATGATAGTCTTGGTGGCAAGAAATATTGTTTGGTGATTGTGGATGATTATACAAGATATTGTTGGACTTTCTACCTCAAGAGGAAGAGTGAAACTCAAAAGATATTCATTGACTTTGCAACCTTAGTTCAACGCCAATATGACTCCAAGATTTTGGCAATAAGAAGTGACAATGGTACGGAGTTCAAGAATTACACTATGGATGATTTCCTAAGTGGGGAGGGCATTCAACACCAATATTCCGCTGCTTATACTCCCCAACAAAATGGTGTCGCCGAAAGGAAGAACCGCACTCTTATTGATATGGCAAGAACTATGTTGGCCGAATTTCATTCCCCATATAACTTTTGGGCCGAAGCCATCAATACCGCTTGCCACTACTCCAACCGGCTCTTCTTTCGTCCTCTCATGAAAAAGACACCATATGAACTCCTTATCGGTAAAAAGCCAAATGTCTCTTACTTTCGCGTATTTGGATGCAAATGCCATGTTTACATTAAAGGTTGCCCAATTGCTAAATTTGAATCTAGAACTTTTGATGGTATTTTTGTTGGATATGCCGCAAACTCCCATACTTATAGGGTCTACAACATATCCACCGGATGTGTTGAAGAATCTATGAATGTGGAGTTTGTGGAGCATATTGATCATGATAATGTAGGTGATGTACCTCCACCTCAAGCCATAAGAACTATGGGCATAGGGGAACTTATTCCTATTGAAGAACCTATTATGGACACTCAAGAAGAAGGAACAAGTTCTACTCAAGTTGAACCATCCACCTCAACCATTGATCAACAAGCTATACAAGAACAAGATCATGATAGTCATCCACATGAGCAAGATAATGGTCAAGACCCACCCAACTCTAGTGGAGAACAAGAACATGATGAACCCCCATCTCCAAGAACTCCACTTCGGGTTGACCATGAACAAGATGAAGGAAATGATGAAGATGTTCGTGTTGGTGAAACAATTGGTCAAGCCATAGAACGCCGAGTCATTCGGCGTGCATCAACATTGGATCATCTCCAACACTACAAAGAAAATATCCTTGGGAGTATTCGTAAGGGTGTGTCCACACGTAATCAATTAACTAACTTTTGTGGTCATGTCTCTTGTTTGTCTAGCTTAGAACCTCTCAAGGTATATGATGCTCTTGAAGACATGGATTGGGTTGCGGCCATGCATGAAGAATTGAACAACTTCGAGCGCAACAAAGTATGGTCATTAGTTGAAAGACCCAAAGACACATCACATAATGTCATTGGAACCAAGTGGATATTCAAGAACAAGCAAGACTCACATGGTCAAGTCATTCGCAACAAAGCAAGATTGGTTGCACAAGGCTACACCCAAATCGAAGGAGTCGACTACGGTGAAACTTATGCCCCCGTTGCTAGACTTGAATCTATTCGTTTATTGATTGCCTATGCATCTACTCATAACATTACCTTATATCAAATGGATGTTAAAAGTGCTTTTCTAAATGGTCCACTAAGTGAATTAGTGTATGTGAAACAACCTCCGGGTTTTGAAGACCCTAAATTTCCTAACCATGTCTACTTACTACATAAGGCCCTTTATGGGCTCAAGCAAGCTCCACGTGCTTGGTATGATCATCTCAAGGAGTTCTTAGTAGACCATGGTTTTGAAATTGGGGTAATCGATCCCACCTTTTTACAAAAAGGATAAATGGAGAGCTTTTCGTATGCCAAATATATGTTGATGATATTATCTTTGGTTCTACTAACCATGAATTTAGTGATCAATTCTCTAAGCTAATGACCAAGGAATTTGAGATGTCCATGATGGGAGAATTGAAGTATTTTCTTGGCTTTGAAATCCACCAATATAGTGAAGGAACATTCTTATGTCAAGCCAAGTATATTCAAGACATGCTCAAGAAATTTGATATGAACAACGCCAAGCCATATAAGTTTCCCATGGACTCTAAGGCGGATCTACACTTAGATCCGAAGGGTAAGGAAGTTGATCCCAAGCTTTATCGTTCTATGATTGGATCTTTACTTTACCTTTGTGCATCTAGACCGGATATTATGTTTAGTGTGGGTATGTGTGCAAGATTCCAATCAAGTCCTAAGGAAAGTCATGAAACCGCGGTTAAAAGGATTCTAAGATACTTGATAGATACTCCTAACTATGGTCTTTGGTACCCCCATGGGACAAGCTTTGATCTTGTAGGTTATTCGGATGCGGATTGGGCGGGTTGCAAAATGGATAGAAAATCAACTTCGGGTACTTGCCAATTCCTTGGTAGGTCTCTTGTGAGTTGGTCTTCCAAGAAGCAAAATTGTGTGGCCTCGTCCTCCACCGAAGCCGAATACATTGCCGCCGGAAGTTGTTGTGCACAATTATTATGGATGAGGCAAATTTTAAAGGATTATGGTGTCATTTGTGACAAAGTGCCTCTTTTATGTGACAATGAAAGTGCCATCAAAATTGCTCACAATCCGGTACTTCATGGGAAGACCAAGCATATTGAGATCCGGTATCATTTTATTCGAGATCATGTTGAGAAGGGTGATATTGCAATCAAGTATGTCAACACCAAGCATCAACTCGCCGATATGTTCACAAAGCCTCTTGGTGAAGCAAGATTCAAGGAGTTGAGAGGAGAACTAAATGTGGTGGACATAAGCAATTGGACTTAGTGGACTTCTTGCATACCTACCCATATTAGACAATAGTAATTTGGTTTGGATGTAGGCATGGACATAGGGGGAGTGCGGTCCTAATCCATTGGACTATCCCTCCCCCCATTATGCCGATAGTAAGAACTCATTTGCACTCTATATTCGTTCTATGAATTGTGAGCTTAAATGACGAGTAGTGGCGGTGAACCCAAGATATATCTTCGCGGTGTCACACCACATTCACTCATACATGGTGGCCTAGGCCACCGCCCTCTTCTTATGAAGAGTTGAGTTTTGTTCGTGTGTTCATTGCATATTTGTGGTTTTCCATGTCTCATCACTTCCAATGTTGCTATTTGGGATTTTCTTGTTTATCCATTGGAAGTGTGAAGATTTCATCATGTTTCATGTTTGCATCTCCCCGTGTCACTCTATATTGCTCCATGGCACTTCTTGAAGATGGTTATCCGAAGCAGTCCAGCAGTCATCTGTTATGTGGTTGATTCAAGGTTTTCAAGAGGAGAAGTTTTGCCATGTTTTGTTCCAAGGTTTTCAAGTGAAAAGGCAAGGATGGTGGAAAATCTGCCTGGCCGGTCTGCTGGCCGGACCAACCGGCATACATGCCGGTTGCCTCGGCTGCATGCCCGGTTTCCTGGCCAGTTTCAACCGGCCCCAGTGCCGGGCGCGTCAGCTGTTGGCCCGGTCCCCAGGCCGGCTCATCCGGCTCCCGTGCCGGGCGCCTCGGGCTGGTGCCCGGTTTCCTGGCCGGCTTGACCGGCTCCCGTGCCGGGCAGGCAGAGGACATGGGATCGATCCAAGGAGGGGATCCTGAACAGTTTTCCACTTCAACTCCCTTCTTCCTCAGCCCGTGCCCCTACATGGCCGTTCCTCCCTTGCCCCTTCACCACCGCCCCCTCCATTAGAGCCATCCCCCACATCCTCCACTCCTGATCTTCCTTCCCATCCACGAGTTTCATCCTTTGGTGAAGATTTGGGGGAGTTCTCCTCCATTGTTGGTGTGGTTGCGGATTTCTTTGTGAAGCTCGGATTTCTTGGCAATGGCTGACGATCGGGTGTTTGATGACCTTGAGGATCTTGAGGAATCTTCCTCCCGCTCTCCAAGTACCAAGGCAAGGCAAATCTTAGGGAGTCCACCATCAACCCCAACTCCAAGAAGATCAAGAAAACTATGGTCAAGAAAAAGGGGCCTCCCCTTCCAATCCAGCGGAACCGGTACGTACTTGTTGGAGCAAAGTGCCTAGTGATGAGTTTGAGCATGATCGGTTAGAGTTCAACCCCTATACCTTTCCCCACAGCACTTGCACAAATGATAAGCGTTTCTATTGCAAGATGCATCAACGAGTGTATGATCAAATCATTACCAATAAGAAGAACTCTCATGTCAGCACTCATTGCTATAGTGTGGATAGTGCAAGGGACATATGGCCGGAGGCGATGGAGGTTATGGATTTTCATGGTATTACTAATCTCATGGCAGTGAATACCCTTATTCTCCTGATTTGCTTCAAGAGTTCTATGCCACCGTGTATTTCTCGAGGGAAGGACCAAGGACTATGACTTGGATGAGTGCCGGTATCAAGTGTGAAGCTTCTCTTGTTGAGTTTGGTGCTCTCTTTGGCATCGAGGAGCTACCTCATTGCCCCATGGCTTATGTTCGTATTCATCAGCAAACCCTCATGAAAGCCGATCCCGCGATCCATCATTGCTATCCCCGCGGGCAGGGCCTTGTTGGTAAGGTCCCCAAGTGCACTTATATGACTCCGTTTTGGCAAGCCACTTATGCAATCCTCCGGAACACCATTGCTATCAAGTTTGGGGAGAAGACTGAGGCTCGCGCATACATGATCAACCTTCTTTATCACATTATGCCCAGCTTTTGGAGGAAGAAGAAAATTGATGTTCTTGACTATATGTGGGAAGAGATGCACACCGTGATTCTTGACAAAAGGGTTCCCATCTATGGCCCTTATCTACAGCAGCTCTTTGACAGAAAGGTGCCTCAGATTGCTCTCAATGCCTATCTCCCAACTTTGTATACACCTGTTCTGCATTCTTTGCCATCTCGTCCTCCGGATGCGGTCATTCCTTCTCGTGAGCAGCGTGCTAGCACAGCAGTTCCTGAAACTCAAGCTGAACCCCCCAAGAAGCACGGCATATTGGATGCTTTCAAGAGGATGAATTGCTTCTTTGCGGATAAGCAAGATAAGGATTATAAGATATATCACAAGCAAAAGTCGTATAACCGCAATCAAAGAGCGATTATGAAGCAACTGAACTTCCCGAGCCTTCTTGCTCAAGCTCCGAAGAGGTTTCGGAGAACACTTACAAGTCCAAGTACACCTACTGGTTAGGCGATGATGCTTCCTCTCTTGCTCCCTATTGGCCGGGCACCCAAGGTGAATCAAGCTCCGGTCAAGCTTTTGGTGGCGGAAATGAAGAGGTTGTCCAAGATGATGATGAGGATGTGTTTCCCGATGAGTGATCCATGGGCTTTCACGTTTCTTTCTCCTTTTTGGTGTCTTGATGCCAAAGGGGGAGAGATTTCCGGGGATTTGCATTCATGCATCCATTTGCATTTTCGTCTTCTTGCATCGCACTTGTTTTTAGTTGAACTCTATGTGTTTTATGCTCATGGAACCTTATGTGTTTTATGTCGTGGAACTTGTCACTATTGTATGAGATGCTTAAATTATTGTATGTGACTTTGGATTTCGGTATTCGGATTTATCTAGTTGAGACTTCATGATATTGTGCATTGATATGAAATTGTCTACATCTCTTGGCACAAGGTATGATCATCTCCAAATCTCAAATTAGTTGGTTATGTGCGATTATGTTGTTCATATATCATGTTGATCACCTTGTTGGGAATGTTTCCCTCCTTATGTGTGTATTTGCATTCCAAGGAAAAACAAAACTATATGCACACATGTAGGGGGAGCCATTTCTTTGTTTAAAAACATGATATAGTGTGGTCTCAATTGCAAATCCGTGTGTTGGCATCTAACACCAAAAAGGGGGAGATTGAAAGAACATTTATTATCCCTCTATGTTTTGTGTGTTAGATAACAACACCGGTAAAGGTTTAATGTGTTGCTAAGTGATTTCAGAAATCGTCCGGTATCTCTCCATATTCAAAAAGAAGAAAGAAAGTTTCGGGAATTCAGAAAGATGCGCTGTGCCCTGGGTGGCCGGTTCCCAGGCCGGCCAGTCCGGGCTGCAGGCCGGCTGGCTCAGCTGCCTGCCCGGTTCCCAGGCCGGCCAGTCCGGGCTGCAGGCCGGCTGGCTCAGCTGCCTGCCCGGTTCCTAGGCCGGTTCAACCGGGCCCCATGCCGGCCTCTCTGCAGCAAGGCCAGAGCACGCCTGGCCGGTCCCCAGGCCGGCCAAACCGGCCTACAGACCGGGCACACAGTTCTCAAACGGCTACTTTTCTACAAGAGCTATAAAAGCCTCTCCACCTAGCTCGGGACAAGCAGCTCGCCTACTGTTTGAAGAACTCCATTGTTGCAAGCTCAAGAAACATCAGATCTCTCAATCCCTCCACCCAAACTCGTTGATCTTTGGAGGATTGAAGGAGAAGGCCCAGATCTACAACTCCACCAAAGCGTTCTTCATTTCCCCCTCATTCACTTGAGGGATTTGAGCCTAGGGTTTCCACTAGGAAAACCTAGGCATCTTGTTGTACTTACTTGCTTGCTACTTTTGTGTAGTGAAGCGTGGTGCTTGGGAGCTCCCAATCCTTTTGTGGGTTGTTCTCCAAGCTTGTTGTAAGGGCTCCGGATTCCGCCTTGAAGGACTCCGATAAAGAAAGGTGGACCGAGCTTTTGTGCGAGGTTCATCGGAGAATAGGGTGAGGCCATTTGTGGCGTCTTGAGTTTGAAACTCACACCCCTCCAACGAGACGTACTCCCCTAAAAAGGAGGAACTCGGGACTACATCCTTGTCTCCGCGTGCTTCCCGATCGGTTACTCCTTTCTTGTTGTTTACTACTTGTATCTTATCTTGTTTAGACTTAACTTGTCATATAGGTAAATTCATCTTAGTTGCATATCTAGAGAATTTACCTTTGTGTCAAGCCTTAATCGAAAAAGAATTAAAAATTGGAGTAGCACCTATTCACCCCCCCTCTAGGTGACCATACGATCCTTTCAGGTCGCACGTCGCCGTTCAGGTGGCGATGAATGCCATGGAGGAGGAATCTACGACGACGCCAGCGGCATCCCGTCATCAACCGCGCTCGGATGAGGAGATCGTCCAGGAGTTCTGGGAGGACGTGGGCTTCCCCTCGCCGTCGAGTAGGTTCTGGGTGAAGGGGTCGCCGTCGGCTAACTCTGGTGAGGTTGTTTTTGTGTCTTTGTGCAGGGATTCGCCATCACGGGAGCGGCTGGTGGTGGAACCGGCTCGGCTGTCACAGCGCCGCCGCGGGATGACCTCCTCGCCGTCTGGCCTACGGATTACACGTCCACCGTCGAGGATGGGCCCATGGCGAGGTCCGCTGCCGCCTCGACGCTGCTCGCCGCCGGCCATCATCGGATCCTTCATCGACAAGGCGCTGGAGAAGCACTCGTCCTCGGCTTCGGGGGGGACCGTGCCCACGGCAAGCTCGCCGGCGACGGATGGTTCGCCGTCCGAGCCAGTAATGGCTGATCCGTCGTCTGCGGCGGAAGAGACGGAATCGAGCGGGGGCCAATTTTTGAATGGCCTGATATTGGGGCCCACTCCGCTAGAGACGAATCGGGACCGTCCGAGTCCGTGGATGCATCTACACCGTCCGAGACGGGTTTGCCCTACCTCTGAGGCGCTTCACCTCCGGCTCGACCAAGGGTTGCTGATACGCCGCCATCGCCTTCTTGCTGATTCGTCTCCGTCGCAGCACTCAACCTCGTCTCCTACGCCGCCACTGCCAGCCGCCGTTGCGCCGCCTCCCGGCCGGTGGAGGCGATCCTTTTCCTCCGTCGCGGTGGCCCCCAAGTTCTCCATGGCAGCTCCTCCCCCTCGTCCGCAGCATGGGGTTCCTCCCCCCCCCCCGCGCCACCGCGCCGGCTCCGCACCTCCAACAGAAACAGGCGCAGCTGCAGGGTGCCAGCACGGGAATGCTTCAAGGAGGTCCTCGACCGCAGGGTGGTGGGGCTGCCTCTGTTGCGGCCGGTCAGTACCACCCACCGGTTGGACCGCCGCCTTTCATCCCGCTGCAGAACCCATCTCACCAACCGGGACTTCCGACGTATGTGCCGCCGCCGCAGCCTGGGCAGTTCTTCATGCTGCCGTTCATGCCGATGCCCCAGCCTGCTTTTCCGCCGTTTCAGCAACAGCTCACCCCTCCGATGGCGCAGCCGTCGGGGCAGGGGCCGCGGCCTAAGAGGAAGAAGAAGAAGGCTACTCAGCAGCCCCCGGCGCAGCCTCAAGTGCAGCCTTTCCAACCTCCGATGATGCCGTGATTGCTAGGCGTGCCTGCTCGTTGGGAGACCCCAAGAGGAAGGTATGATGTAGTCTAGCAGCAAGTTTTCCCTCAGTATGAAACCAAGGTTTATCGAACCAGTAGGAGCAGCAACTCTTCAGAAGGTTGTCAACGGCGAAATATGATGCGGCGCAACACCAGGGATTCCGGCGCTGACGTGGACCTGCACACAACACAATCAAAGTACTTTGCCCCAACGAAACAGTGAGGTTGTCAATCTCACCGGCTTGCTGGAAACAAAGGATTAAACGTATGGTGTGGAAAATGACGTTTAAATTGCAGCGAATGAAAAAGGAACAGTTTGCAGTTTGTGGTTGTTTAATCAGTTTAAAAGAATGGACTGGGGTCCACAGTTCACTAGTGGTGTCTCTCCATAAAAGATAACTAACATGCTGGGTGAACAAATTACAGCTGGCAATTGACAAGAAGTGAGCGCATGACAATGCATATATATGACATGATGATTACTATGGTATTTAATTGGGCATTACGACGTAATACATAGACCATTATCCAACCGCGTCTATGACTAATAATCCACCGCCGGGTTGTCATCCGAGTTCCCCGTCGGTATTAAGTTGCAAGCAACGGATAATTGCATTAAGTAAAGTGCGTAATGTAAACAAACACATTTGCCCGTGGACATAGCATCGTTAGGTTATCCCTAGTGGCAACAACACATCCACAACCTTAGAACTTTCTGTCACTGTCCCAGATTAAATGGAGGCATGAACCCACTATCTAGCATAAATACTCTCTCTTGGAGTTACAAACATCTACTTGGCCAAAACATCTACGAGTAACGGAAAGCATGCAAGATCATAAATAACATAGGGCATAGATTGATAATCAACTTGACATAGTATTCAATATTCATCGGATCCCAGCAAACACAACATGTAGCATTACAATAATATGATATTGATCATGTAGGGCATCTCACAAGATCTAAACATGATGGCACAAATTGGAGAGACAACCATCTAGCTACTGCTATGGACCCGTAGTCCAAGGATGAACTACTCACGCATCACTCCGGAGGCAGGCATGGCGATGTAGAAGCCTCCGGTGACGATTCCCCTCTCCGGCAGGGTGCCGGGAAGAGGTTCTGGACCCTCCCGAGCTAGGGTTGACGGCGGCGGCGTCTCTGGAACTTTTCGTGGATATTGGCTCAGGCACTTAGGGTTTTTTCATCGGGGGGAATAAGTAGGTGATACGTGCATTTTATATCATCATTTATACAACTTTTAGCATCATATTAAATGTTATTTGCATTGTAATATCATTATTTTTACATGTTTTAGATGATTTATGGGACTTTCTTACAAAGTCCCTATTTTTGGTATTTAATTTCTGGGAGGCAGAAAACCTCCTTTTTCTTGTTTTTAATGTTTCAGGAGCTACAGGATCCAAATAATAAAAGGAAAATTACACAGCCATTTTTTCATCGAGAACAAGGCAGAGGGAAGAAGACCGAAGAGAGGGAGCCACGAGGCCCAAAAGGGGTGGGCCCACGCGGCCAAAACCTGGCCGCGTGGGACCCACCAAATGGGCCTCGGGCACTTCCTCGCCTGGGGCTTTTTATGCACGCCTTCGTCCTCCCCGAAAAGTTACGCCCTAATTTTTCCAAGTCCATCCGAGGCCGTGGCGGCGGCGAAACTCCTGATTCCCTCCGAGGGGGAATCAGATCTGCTGCTCCGGAGCTCCGGAGGAGGGGGAAATCATCGTCATCGTCATCACCTCTCCTCCTTGGCGTGGGAGGAGGCCTCTACATCATCACCACCACCAAGACCAGCACCATCTCCATCATCATCTCCGTGATCCACTCCGTTCCCCTCGTAGTTTGAGAGTTGCTATACCCTAGATACTTGTCTTGTGCTACTATTCATGTTTGTGATTGAGTACTTGTCATTATTTGGTGGTGAAGTTATATTTTCAGATTGTGTTGTACCACTTATGCCACTGAATATCATCATGTTTGCACGTTGTGAGTAGTTCCCGTATGTTCCTGAGGGCATAGGATGAATTGGCAATGATTTATATATGACATGTGTTGGTATTTTGTCAAGTGTTTATCTTTTATGTGATTCTATGATGGTGTTGTGCGAACGTCGACTGCACAACACTTCACCTTATGGGCTCATAGGAGAACACCGTAGTGTAATGAATTGAGGGAGACTTGGGAGGACACGTAAACCTGACCGAGTCATGAAGTTATTATGAGGGTATTAGTATCGGGGACCTTAGAGTGTAATGCTATGGTGGGACTTTTGTCTTAATAATTCTTGTGCAGTCATTTACTTGGCCACATGATCCATCATAAGGGGTTTAGTTTATTTATTTAGCTATACCTAAAATGGCTCCGTCCAAAGAAGATTAAAACTTGACAAGATATTCAACGTGTTGTTTAATAAATCTCTATGCCTAATATCCATGCCGCCCTCGGGAACGTTTTCCACATATAAGTTACACATCACTTGAGCTTGTCCTCTTGCCACATAAGAGGATTGGGCTTTCTCTCTTTGAGAGCTTTCACTTGCTACTATTTATTTTCTGCATTGCAATATACAACCAAAAATACCAAAAACACTTGCATTTTATTGTTTTATTTATCAATCTTACTAACCAATACCTTCAGCTCCTCGTGGGTTCGACAACCTTTTCTAATTGAAAGGTACTACAATTGATCTCCTGCACTTGGGAGTCATCAAGATACTTTTCTGGCGCCGTTGCCGGGGAGCGTAGCGCTATTTGGTAAGGAAACTTGAAAGCTGTTTTATCTCATTGTTACTATGGCATTTATGAATCGTGCCTCGCTGCATCTTGCTCTATATGAAAGTGCTTATGCCACTACTCCTAAAGTGGTTGAAACTACTGTGTCTGGTACCTAAAGTGGGATATAAAATTCCCGTTGGTCATGTTAAAAGAGTTATGAAAAATCCATTTACAGGTGATGGAACTAAGTCTGCACGTGACACATGGAATAATTGAAGACATATGTGGTTTATTTAGACTTCCTGGTATTTCTGAGATCAGGTAAAAAGGAAGTTATTATATTTGTCTTTATCTGGTAATGCTCGTGATTGGTACAGGTCTCTTGATGAAGAGTTGTATTGAATGGAATATCTTGAGGAAGGTTTTCTTTCTTAAATATTTTACTCCTAAAGAAGCTTATGAGAACCGCTGCTATATATTTAATTTCTGGCCACATCTGGGAGAGAGTATTACTCAAGCTTGGGGGAGGTTAAAGGAACTCCTTCGCAAGAATCCTTGTCATGATCTTACAAGGAAACTTATATTGATAAACTTTTATGTGAGGCTACCATGAAGCACAAGGAATTCTGGATAATTCATCTGGTGGAAGTTTTACTAATAATACTGAAGAAGAAGCATGGAATTTATTGGAGACTATTTCTGAAAATACTAGTCATTGGGATCTTGATAAAGGTAATGAGCCTATTTTGATTATGGATATTCATGTGTAGAGAACTTCTCTACTTCTATTGTTTAAAAATCTGAGTGATACTTTTAATCTTGATCCTTATGTTATAATTGAGATAGCTAAAGGTTTTGCTGATATATGTGTTCCTCAAAAGTGGTTTGAAGTTTATGTTGAACCTGTTAAACAATCTATTGTTGTTCCTAAAGTTATTAAACAGGTAGAACCATGTCATCTGTGACAATTGAGGAGTATGTTGAACCACCTCCATATCCAAACCAAGTTAAGGAGAATTTACTTATTGCTGTTACTAACAAGAGTAAAAAAGATGTTCTCAGCCTTATGAACAGGTGGAAGTCAACAGTCAAATTTCAATTATCAAACAATTAAATGAAGAAGACCCTGTTGATGTTTATTTATGTGAAGATGCTACTAAAGTCATCAAAGGTAATTCGGCCAAAGTTGGTAAACCTGTTATATCATGCTCTATTGGGACTTCAAGTTATCATGGTCTATGTGATATTGGAGCAAGTATTAGTGTCATTCCATATTCTCTTTATCTTGAAATCAAGCCTGATATTGATCCTATCATTATGGAAGAGACAGGTATGACAATTCAACTTGCTAATAAAGATTATATTAGTCCATTTGGAATTGTTAGAGATGTTGAAGTATTGGTTGGCAAAATAAAATATCCTGCTGATTTTATTGTGCTTGGTTGTCCTCAAGATTCATTTTGTCCTATCATTTTTGGTAGACCTTTCTTAAACACTGTTGGTGCTGAAATTAATTTGCCTAAAGAGAAAGTGTTTATTAAATGTGCTGGTGAGAAACTTGATTCAACTTTTCCAAATTTGCTGATAAACATGTTGTGAAAGAGCCAATTTCTGAAGATATAATTGAAACTCTTGCTCATATAGCTGTAGCTTCAACAGATGTTGTAGAACGTTATATGCTTAATCAAGATGAACCATTTAATGATGAGGAAAAAGATGCTTTAGAACAAATATTATGGCAACAACCACCACAATTACAATTGCATATCCCACCTGATAATTTAGGAGTGCTACCACCACCTAAAGGGGATCCTAGTTTTGAATTAAAACCTTTGCCTAAAATCTGAAATATGCATATTTGGATGAGAAGAGCATATATCCTGTCATTATTAGTGCTAACCTTTCAGCTGAAGAAGAAGAAATTACTTGATGTGCTTAAAGCTCACCGACCAGCCATTGGATACTCTCTTGATGATCTTAAAGGTATAAGCCCAGCTCTATGTATGCATAAAATTAATTTGGAGGAGGATGCAAAACCTGTTGTTGATTATCAACGCCGTCTCCATCCAAAAATGAAAGAAGTGGTAAGGAAAGAGGTAATAAGACTTATTGAAGCTGGTATCATTTATCCCATAGCTGATAGTAAGTGGGTTAGTCCTGTTCATTGTGTTCCTAAAAAGGGTGGAATGACTGTTGTTCCAAATGATGAGGATGAACTTGTGGCTCAACGTACTGTTGTTGGTTATAGGATGTGTATTGATTTCAGGAAGTTAAATAAAGCAACTCGTAAAGATCATTACCCATTGCCATTTATTGATCAAATGTTAGAAAGGTTATCTAAACACTCTCACTTTTGCTATTTAGATGGTTATTCAGGTTTCTCACAAATTCCTGTCCATAAGGATGATCAAGAAAAGACCACTTTTACTTGCCCATATGGTACATTTGCTTATAGGAGAATGCCATTCGGTTTGTAATGCTCCTGCTACTTTTCAAAGATGCATGAATGCTATATTTGCTGATTATATTGAAAAGATAATGGAAGTTTTTATGGATGATTTTTCTGTGTATGGTACTTCCTTCGATAATTGCTTGTTCAACCTTAACAAAGTTTTGCAGCGTTGTGAAGACCAACACTTAGTTCTTAATTGGGAGAAGTGTCACTTCATGGTTACTGAAGGTATTGTTCTTGGGCATAAGATTTCTGGAAAGGAATAGAAGTTGACCCAGCAAAGATAGAAGCTATTGAAAAGCTACCATACCCAAGGGACATCAAAGGTATAAGAAGTTTTCTTGGGCATGCAGGTTTTTACCGTAGGTTTATTAAAGATTTCTCCAAAATATCAAAACCTCTAACCAATCTTTTGCAAAAGGATGTTCCTTTCTCTTTTAATGATGATTGCATTGAGTCCTTTAATATTTTGAAGAATGCTTTAATAAGTGCTCCTATTATTCAACCTCCTGATTGGAATTGCCTTTTGAAATTATGTGTGATGCTAGTGATTATGCAGTTGGGGCTGTTTTGGGCCAACGTGTTGATAAGAAACTGAATGTTATTTATTATGCTAGTAGAACACTTGATGCTGCTCAAAGAATTATGCTACAACTGAAAAGAATTTTTAGCAGTGCTGTTTGCTTGTGACAAGTTTAGACCTTATATTACTGATTCAAAGTCACAATACATACTGATCATTCTGCTATTAAATACTTGATGAATAAGAAAGATGCTAAGCCTAGATTAATAAGATGGGTACTTTATTGCAAGAATTTGATTTACACATTGTTGATAGGAAAGGGGAAGATAATCAAGTAGCTGATCATCTTTCTAGAATGGAAAATATACCTGATGATCCTATTCCTATTAATGATAGCTTTGTTAATGAACAACTTGCAATTGTTAATGTTTCTAGTGCTAAAGTTGCATCTCCATGGTTTGCCAACTATGCAAATTTTATTGTTGGTAAAGTTTTACCTCCACACTTCACTTTCAACAAAGAAAGAAATTCTTTTATGATCTTAGACATTATTTTTGGGATGATCCTTTCCTTTATAAGAAAAGTGTGGATGGTATTATTAGACGTTGTGTACCTGAGCATGAACAACAGGCTATTATAAGAGATTGTCATGACAGTCCCTATGGAGGGCATCATGCAGGAGATCGTACAGGTGCAAAGGTATTACAATCTGGTTTTATTGGCCTACTTTATTTAAGGATTGTGCTGAATATGTTAAATCTTGTGATAAATGTCAAAGAGTAGGAAATATTGGTAGGAGAAATGAAATGCCTATGAATTATTCTTTACCACTTGAACCATTTGATGTGTGGGGTTTTGACTTTATGGGACCTTTCCCAGAATCAAAGACAAAGCATACTCATATTTTGGTTGCAGTGGATTATGTTACAAAGTGGGTGGAAGCAATTCCAACCAAAAGTGCAGATCATGCCACAGCAATGAAGATGCTCAAGGACATCATTTTCCCCAGGTTTGGTGTTCCTAGGTTTTTAATTACTGATGGTGGTTCTCATTTCTTGCATGGTATTCTTAGAAAACATTGGCAAAATATGATGTTAACCATAGAATTGCATCTCCTTATCACCCTCAAACAAGTGGACAAGTTGAATTAAGTAATAGGGAAATTAAACTCATTTTGGAAAAGACAGTGAATAAGTCTAGATCTGATTGGCCACTTAAAATTAATGATGCATTGTGGGCTTATAGAACTGCTTTTAAAAATCCTATGGGAATGTCTCCTTATAAAATGGTTTATGGAAAAGCTTGTCATTTACCTGTTGAATTAGAACATAAAGCTAGATGGGCTATTAAACAATTGAACTTTGATTTTAAAACTGCGGGAGAGAAGAGAATTCTTGATTTAAACCTACTAGATGAATGGAGAAATGAAGCTTATGAAAGTGCCAATGTTTAAAGAGAAAGTTAAGATTTGGCATGACAAGAAAATTAAAAGAAAGAATTCAAAGTAGGTGATCAAGTTTATTATACAACTCTCGTTTCAAGTTTTCTGCAGGGAAGTTAGCTTCAAAGTGGCAGGGACCATTAGTGATACAGGAGGTGTACCGTTCAGGAGCTATCCGTCTTCACGGTGACATGAAAGGTAAACCTCATGTAGTCAATGGACAACGCCTTAAACATTATATTGCAGGAAAGAGCTTCATCGGAAAGGTGGAGGAGTTGAATTTACAGACACCGGAGGAGGTAATTGCGAAGAATTTGCAGTTTCAGAAACCCAAAATCAATAATAGGTAACTTTTGTATTGGAAAGTTTCTCGGAATTGCATAAAATTTTACGGAGTCATTTTTTATGGAAATTAGCATATAGGACAAGAAACTTGGAAGGAACGGAGCCCGAGGAGGAAAGAGGGGGTCCCACGCGGCTACAGTACCTGGCCGCGTGGGCCCACTCCTTTTGCCCCTCGGAGTCCCGTTTCGTCTCGTTTTCGTCTCCGACTCTTCGTCTTGACCAAAAACCGTCAATATATACCCCTTTTCGTTGATCTAATCTCGCACCGAGCGTTCTCGAGCGATCTTTGCTTTTGCTGTTTCTGCCTGTCAGGTTTTTAGCTATGTCTTCGGGAGACTCCTACCAATGCTCCTCCATGGACGATGATGATGATGAACTCGAGGGCAACAGCCCCACGTCCATATGGAGGAGGAATAGGAAGAGGAAGGACTACTCGATGATGATGAAGACTACAAGCCCGACGAGGAGGAGATGGAGAAGGAGGAGCGGAAGAAAAAGAATACAAGCCCTTCGTCAACATCGCACCTATTGCAACAGCACCACCTTCTCCTATCTCCGTTGCTGGTGTGAGTGTGAACGTGTCTCTTGGAAACAAGAGGCAGACGGCACGCATGAGCACGGAGGGAAGGCTCCTAGGCACGCACTTGCTAGCAAAAACGTGGTGTCTACTCTTATTGACAGGGAATTCCGGCGTGCCACCCAAGATAACTATCCTGGTGAATGGGATCGTAAGATCCCGAAGGTAAGGTACCAAGCCCGGAGTGGAAACCTAACAAGAAGACGGTGGAGAAGATCTCATGGAGAAACTGGGAAAAGCTGCAAGCAAGTTTGAGGAGGCCTACAACCTTATGATGAAAATCGTTGGAGACCTTGAAGATCATTATCATGAGGTCAAGAAGGAAGAGAAATAAAGAGCCTCTAGCAAAACGTCAAGCTTGGGGGAGTTCTGTGGCACCCCAACCCGACTGTTATACAGAGATGCTGTGTTTCACTGGTTAAGCGATACAACCGGAGGTTACGGGTTTACAATCCCCGACCAAAACCTTTGGCAGGTGTTGCTCGGAATTGATCATCGGCAACACAACACCCCGATTGATGCCTTAAACACAGGCACAACTATCAATGCATAATAGAGAGATCAAGACTTGTGGAACAACTAGCACATCACAGACTCTACGACACAAATCATTATAGTTCAACTCTTATAATAGAGAAAGATAGCAAATTACAACCAGAGGTCACAGACCCAACAGTACATCATGCGGAAGCGAATAGGTTGTTCTAAACAACAAGAACCAAAATACGGCCTAAGAGGCCTACAATAAACATTCAAGCGCCAGCTGTTCCGGGATGTCCCAAGCTGCCACCTGGGAACCCCAGACTACTCGTCGACGTCCACAAAGAACCCACCTTCGAGGTCGGTGAAGTCCTCCTCTGAAACAAAACAAACGACGTTGAGTTCGACGAACTCGCAAGATTAAATATAGAGCTTTAGCTCGATGAGGCTTTCAAGGTTTTATGGCTGTTTTGCACAAGCTGATTTTATTTAACAAAACATACTCCATGGCATCGACTAATCAGAATATTTTAGAAAGAAGGGTAAGAAGTACTCTTTTCTCTTGATCACATCTCTCATCATTAACCACCATCTACCATTGTACCCGTTCATCATAGGCACCTCCCTGAATCACCCTCGAGGAAGTCAACATTACATTCTTGAGTAGTACCTCTAGTATTCAGTTTTAATCATTTCGTTCATGTTATTCTATGGTCTTATCATCTGTTCCCAAGTCGTCCGTAACCGTGGACACGGCGTTTCGAAAAGATTTACCCTACAGGGGTGTACAATGTTTGCCACACGTACCGTCTGGCCCATTGCCTAGCTCTTAGCTCTCTTCCGGGGAAAGCCGGCTGGGTGGGAGCGGTAAACGACTTCTCCCTTGCTCGAGACTATCCAGGATCATCAGTGGCGGTAGGACAGTTCAGTGCCTCCAACACCCTGCCCCACGGCCACTCATTTCCTAACACCACCATCCTCATCCCATTCACAACCGCCATCTCACGCACGCGCAAATGGAAGCTCGAACTAGAGGATCCTGGCTAGCCCCTCACAAGTTATTTAGTCGAACAAGGTTCCTGCAATTGCATATGCCTCACACATGGTTGCACGCTCAGTCTTGGTTCAAGAGGTAAAGAACTCGCACCTAGGCGGCGAGAACGAGACAAAGCACCACAACCACAGTGGCCTCTATCCCCACCTTTAAGCATTTCATTATCCGTCACCACAATTTCTCCACCATCATCCGAACGTTTCAACACCTGTTTCCAACATTAGATATCCATCGTACAGCTATACATGTAACTAAGCATGGCTAAGCATCAACATAGCATAGTTAAGTATATCGGCCAACAATACAATCCTATGGATAATAGGAGGGGAAACAGGTAATGGCATCGGAAACTTAATGCAACTATAGGATACTCTAATCCAATAAAATTGACATTTGGAACCGCATGCAATATTATAGTGGAGAAAATATTTGCGGAAAGTAGGATAAGACATGCTCAGAGGGGGGATTACGCTTGCCTTGCTCAGGGTGCTGGTAGTACGGATCTTCGGGGTATTGTGGAGTAACCCGGCTGCTTGATCTATCGAGGCCTAACATCGAAAGAACAAATCAATCACCACACATGCTTAACAAATGCGATGCGCAACACATGATGACATGACAATTTAGATGCACTGAACATTATAGGCTATCCGGCAATTTTAAATGGGGTGCGAGAAATAATTACTTCAACTAGATAAGGAGACACCCCATATTTAACTTAATGATTCCCCTAGCTTCTGAAAGGGCAGTATGGCAATTATAATCAAATATGCATGATATTGATTTTAATGGATAGCTCCAATTTTCTGGACATTTGGTATATCGAACACATTTTTCTGATGTACCGATAAAAAGTTATTACATTTTACAATTTCTCTTTGAATTATGCCCTGGTTATCAGTTAATCCAACACAGAACAATTATTTAATCCAAATAGAAGAAAGAATAATTTAAACAGGAATATTTTCGGTACTGGGCTATTTCGGAAATTCCGATTTGAATCGACTCGGAAAATCCGATCGACACAAAGGTCCTAAAATTTGGCTAAGGACTGAGGTTTGGGAGGTACTGGCATAATTCGGATAATCCGAAGTTTGCAAAATCGGAAAATCCGATCGAGGAAAATAATGTGGTTTCTTCGTACTGGAAGGAGGCGGACTATCCGGCTCGACATGGACGGAAATTCCGGTGGACGCGCAGAAGCGGGAGACAGCGAAGTACGGCGAGAGAGAGAGGGAGAGGAGGTCCTGAGGTACGTGGTGCTCACCCTCGACTCCTGGGGGAGACGGCGAGGTTGGGGAAGCAGCGACGGCGGAAATTCGTCCGCGGCGTCCGCGGCCGGAGCGCGGGAAGAAGGGGACTCGGCGTCGATTGCGGCCCTCCTGTCGTGGTGGTGTCACGGCAGATGCCATGGGGATGGCTTAAGTGTGGGCTCGCTAGGCGTGGAGGAACCGGGGAGGGTTTGCGCGCTCACGAAGCGCATGAAGAAGAAGCAAGAACTCGCAGGAACCACAAGAACGAGCAAACCAAGAACAGCAAAGAACACCACGATGTACCCTGCTTCGGGGGCCCTCTTGCGGAGGTAACACCCCTACTGCAGCTCTAGCCTACTATTTTATATCTCAAGTGTTTACAAGTACAGAGCGCTCCTTGAGCTGTATGATGAACAATGGAGAGAGTCCAGGTGGAAGATGAGCTTGGGGGGAAATGATGCTCACAATGGTCGATCTTCCCTCCTCTGTTGCTCGTCCCTCGCACTGGAGGATGTGGTGGCTCACTTATACACAAACCGAATTACTATTCTGCCCCTGGCTCCATGAGACAATGGCATTGCAAGGGAAGAGGACAAGCCTCTGTCCTGTCAATCCAACGGCTGGACTGTCAGGCTCTAGCAGGCCTATCTTGCTATTTTGGGCAATGGCAGGTGTAGCCCCGGGTCTCGGTCATATCCTTTTTCCCGAATTGGCCGAGTCAGCTCCTAGGTTGCTGCGCTCCCAGAATCTGTGACCTGACCTGGCCGTCAAGTCCCTAACAGGCCTATCTTGCCATTTAGGGCAATGGCTGGCGTAGCCCCCGGGCCTCGGTCATATCCTCTTTCCCGAATTGGCAAGTCAGCGCCTAGGGCCTTGCGACCCGGAAAACCTGCGACTCGACCCGGCTGTCTTCTCAGCCTCTGGCAGGAGACCTGCAGGATCCGTGAACCTTTCTGACAGGCCCTTGTGCAATATCGGATTACCTTATCCGAGTCCTTCCTGGCCGACCGGCTACCTTATCCGGGTCCTTCCTGACCAAACCCGGCTATCTTAGCCGACACTTCTTAATCTGATCCGGTTTTGTCTTTACCGGATCCTCTCTGGTGTCTTATCGCACTTGCTTGATCATGCGCCAACCGACTCTCACGAGAGATCCGGCCCAAGTGACCCGGCTATATGTTGATCCGGCTAGCTCTTTGCAACACTTATCCACATCTTTGCCCTACCCGGGGGCCAGCCCCCCGACAGTAGTCCCCGAAGCTGGTGCGGTTCTACAGCCTCGGCTGAAGAGCCGTAGCAGGTTAAAAATTAACATCACTAACCGAGTCATACATCATACAATCTTGTCTCAGGATTTCCCGGGATACTTGGCAGTGAATCTCTGCGTAAAGCCCCATAATCCGGATCTCTGATCTGACATGCCACTGACAGCACATCATCCGGATTCTCCGGTACTCGAGTGCATTTGACCGAACGACCGCGTCTTCTCGTTTTCTCCGTTGACCGGCACACAGGATCCATGCAACTGCTTCCAATTCTATGGCCCAACATGTGTTTGGAACACACGGCCACAGATGTGGCCACAGAGTTCCGGGCTGCAGTTACCGTGCGACGCTCCGATAACCGTGCAGTAGTGCGCCCGTTACCGTGGGCGCTATAAATAGGGGTGCGGTGGTTTCTCTTCTTCTCCGCTCGTTCCCACTCCACGAACACCATCTGCGCCGCCGTCCTCGCCACACATCTCGCCCGTCCAAACTCGCCGCACCGGAGACATTCAGCGCACCGGAGGAAAACGACCGGGGCCACGCACCGTGCCCAGCGCCGCCGTTTCTCCGCTGGGCTCCTTCCCCGTCGCGTCACCACCGTGAGTTTTCTTCTTCTCCGGCCATGACGAACTCGAGGAGTTCATATCCCACGGAAACTCGCATGTGTTTCTCATAGATTTATCCGCATCTTAGTTCGTCGCCAAGCTCAGTGCATCTAGAAGATCTCCTGTCTAGATTTGCACTACATTGCCCTAGTTTTGTTTGCCACCGTATGAGCAGTTCGACCATGTTTTTTACCCGTAATTTTCTTTCTTTTTTACCACCGCTGTAGATCTTCAAACCCTAGAAACCTTCGGAAAGATGTTGCGATTTCCAACCGCATCACCTTCCCCACTGGACCCGGTTAACCCTACCCGGGATAAGATTAGCCGAGTTACCTTAGATCTGATTCGGTTTCAATGTTATCTGACTCTTCTTTGATGTCATGGATTCCGAATCTCCTAATCCGCGTTTAACTGCCTTTTTACTGCAGATGAGTCGGTTATGGCCAATACTTCCTCCCGGCAGATGGAGGGATCTGATGTTACCCGGAATGATTTGGAATGGCTACGAGCCACCCGGCGTATAACGCCGCAAGTTATATGCCGCAGACCCGGAAAAGAACTCGCACCGGCGCCCGAACCTGGTGAACGCGTGGTATTCATAGCGCATTTTGGCGCGGGTTCGGATTACCTGCCAGTGACTTCTTCCGAGCCTTTCTAGACTTTTTCGGACTACAACTTCACCACCTCCCGGCGAACGCCTTTGTCTCTTTATCAGCTTTCACTTCCTTCTGCGAAGGCTATCTCGGCCTCTGGCCGAGTGTGGATATATGGGCCAAATACTTCCACCTCCGCAAGCATACCATTCCAGGTACCAAGCCGAAACAACTGACTGCTTGCGGTTCGGTTAGCATCACGCCAAGGCAGGGATCCACCTTTTCCCCGTGTCTCACTGGCCTAGACACGGTCAAGAAGTGGCAAGGACCTTCCTTTATGTGAAGAGTGCTGAGGGCCATGATGCCCTCAATCTGCCGAGTTCAAGATGGAGCCGCCCACAGCCGACTGAACTTCGGTTACAATCCGGCTGAAACAATTGCTGAACTTCAGACGGTGCATACCACTCTGGAGGATTTTTTGAAGAATGGTATGATCTCTGACGACCTCCTCCGGACCTTCATCTCTCGCCGGTCAGCCCTCTTCAAAGGCGTGATCACAAGATATGTCACATGCGTGGCGCACTAGATCCTACCGGATCAGCAAGCACGAGCTTGACAAAGCTTCCGTCTTCAGAGTGTAAACGCCATTGCTGCCAACGAGATGTCGGATAAATGGCGGTGGGGTGTAAGCCATTTACCGGGAAAACTTCCTCCACAGGTTAGCTCACATTCTCCGAATCCAATCTACTTCATCTGAATTACCCCGGTCTGATCCGGATTCGCTTTATCTTTTTGTAGCTGTTTGAATCGTCAACTTACTGAAGATGGAGGATCTCTCCACCAAGGCATGGACACCGGATCTTAGCCGCGCGCGAGGGCGAAGAGGATCCGGATACGGATGACTATTTGCCCATTCCCCGTGCCAAGCCAGTCCGCAAGGGTAAGCAATCAGACATTCACCATATTTCCGACGAGGATGAGAAGATTGCTGCCTCTTAGAACCCATCGACGCTATTCCGAATTTCATGGAAACCACCTCCTTGTGTTCCAGCCAAACAAGATACTGGAGAGGCCTCTCGGAAACGCGCTGAGGTGCCCGAAACAGATGCCCCACAGACAAAAAGAAGAAAGAAGTCCGGCGACAAGCCGAATGCGTCAAGCCGATGCCTAACACCAAGGGGTAATAACTGACTTAACTTTATTTGCTTTCTCCCTCTGTTAACCGAGTCAGATATATCCGAGTTAACTGTCTGCTTTGCTTTATGCAGTGATGTCCTTAATCACCGCGCAGAACTCATTCCTCCATTTCTTCACCCATTCCTCCTCTGGATACAGCCATGGAAACCCAGTCTCCTGACCGGACTGCCACCTCACCAACGCGTTACAACTGCCAACATTCCTCAGCCGACTCCCATCTCAGAGCCGGTTATTGACTGGAGAGTGAGGAACCTCGGCTCCTATCCGAGATTCAAGTTGCCATGCCCTTCAAGGAGCTGGAGAAGGAAAAGGCCAAGACAATCGGCTACGCCCTTGCCTAAGCCGGATCCTC